>PVLC010000005.1:60159-433786 GCA_004027655.1 Graphiurus murinus
CGGTACTGGGGATTGAACCCAGGGGCATTCTACCTCCGAGCTATACCCCCAGCCCTATTTTTTATTCTTTATTTTGAAACCGGGTCTCACTAAGTTGCGGAGTGCCTCACTAGGTAGCTGAGGCTGGCCGCGAACCCGGATCCTCCGGTCTCAGCCTCCCGAATGCTGGGATTACAAGCGTGCGCCACCACGCCCGGCTTGAATTGGATATTCTTATTATTTTATTTTCTCTCTTTATAGGCTTAAAGAGGTATAACATTTTTAGTGGTTAATTTTTGGCTAGTAGTACACATCATTAATTTATCCCAGTCTAGCTTCAATTATTATTATTGTATCACTGCATCACATAGAGAACAAGAACCTCATCACAGAGTGCTTCCATTTCCTCTCTCCCAACCTTTATGCTAGTGATGTCATATTTTGCTTCTATATATGTTATGAACCCAAAATATTTGTCATTATTTTTGCTTTAATAAATTATATTTTCATTATACATTTAAGATAAGTAAAAAAAGCAATTGATATTTTCCCAAAAAGTTGTTTTCAGAAGTCTTCATTCTTTTGTATAGATCTATTTTTTCCATCTGGTATCATTTTTCCTTCTGTCTCAATGACTTCCTTTAACCTTTCTTGTAAAGCAGGTTGGCTAGTGATCAATTCTTCTAGCTTTTTTTGTTTTCTAAAAGTCTTTATAGCACCTCTGTTTTGAAATATATTTCTACTGGGCATAGAGTTTTGGGTTTGCAGGGTTTGTGTTGTTGTTGTTGTTAGTGGTGGTGGTGGTGGTGTGTGTGTGTGTGTGTTTGTGTGCGCGCACTTTCAAAGATATAATTCCAAATGTCTTCTGCCTTGAAATATTTGTAACAAGAAATCTGCTGTCTGTCTGTTTTTGCTCCTGTGTGTGTAATGTAGCTCTTTTTCTCTGCTACTTTTCAAGATTTTCTCTTTGTTCCTGGCTTTAAGCAATTTTATTATCATGTGCCTTGGCAAAGTTTTATTCATGTTTCTTGTGTGTTGATGTTCACTGAGATTTCTGAATCTATGGTTTTTTTTTTAATTTAGGGTTATTTCTTCAAATATTTTTATGATCACTTTTTCTTTTAGGGACTCCAACTGAACATATAAACTGCTTGAAATTTTTCCACATTGGTGTTCTATTTATTTTTTTAATATTTTTGGATAATTTCTACTGCTATGTCTTTACATTTGCTAATTTTTTCTTCTGTGTTGTCAAGTCTGATGTCATTTTTTGTCCCAGACATTGTACTTTCTTATATCTAGAAGTTTGATTTGGTCTTTTGTTTTTCCTTTCTCTCTACTTAGCATGATAAATCATTACTTTAGCTTTCTGAATAAATGGGATATAGTAATTATAATTGTCTTAGCTAGGCATGGTGGCACATGCCTATAATCCCAGTACTTGGGAGGCTGAGACAGGAGGATTGCAGATTCAAGACTGGCCTCAGCAACTTAGTGAGACTCTCAGCAACCTAGTGAGACCCTGTTTCAAAAAACAAATAAAATAAAGTAAAATGGCTGGGGGTATAACTCAGAGGTAGAATGCCCCTGGATTCAATCCCCAGTATCACACACACACACACACACACACACACACACACACACACACACACACTAGTTGTTTTAATGTCTTGTATACTATTCCTATCTTCTGCCCTATTAGGGGTCTATTTCTAGCAACTAATTTTTCTCCTCATTCTGCATTGAATTTTCCTGTTTCTTTGCATGTCTAGTAGTTTTTGATTGGATGTAAGACATTGTGAATTTTATGCTGAAAAGAATACTTTGTGTGTGTGTGTGTGTGTGTGTGTGTGTGTGTGTGCGTGTGTGTGTGTGTTGCTAGGGATTGAGCCCAGGGGCATTCTACCTCCTGTTCCACACTCAGCCCTACTTTATTTTTGTTTTGAAAAAGGGTCTTACTAGGTTGATGAAAGATGTCCTCCAACCTTCGATCGGCCTGTCTTAGCCTCCCAAGTACTGGGATTACAAGCATGTACCACCACACCAGCTTTTAGTATTCTTACAAATATTATTGAACTTCATTCTAGGACGCAGCTTAAGTTACTTGAAAAGAGCTTTCTTCTTTTGAGGCTTGTTTGCAGCTTGGTTAGGCAGAACCACTACCCTCCCCTGCCCCCCCAGTACTCCACTATCAACACAATATCCTTCTAAGGAATCTACTAGATGCACCATAATTTATGAGGTTTTCCACTCTGGTTGATCAGGACACAAACTGCTCCAGGTCTGCACCAACTTTGGAAATTGTTTCCTTTGCTCCTTTGGAATAGCCTTTCCTTACACCTGGGTAGTTTTCTCACATCCTGGTCCTGCTGGATGTTCAGCTGAAAGCCTGAAGGGAGCTCTGCAGGCTTGAAGTTCCCCCCTCCCCTCTACAAAGCTTCTCCCCAATTCTCTGCTCTGTGAACTGTAGTTGCTCTGGCCTCTCTTACTCAGGGAGATGCTGGGATGCGGCTCCTTGAGCTGCAGCCTGGAAACTCTCCCCAGGTGGAGGCTGGCAATTGCCAGGCTCACCTCATTAGTTTCCCCTCTCTCAGGGATTGCTGTTTTGTGCTGCCTGATGTTCAGAGTCTCAAAACTGTGGCTTCTTATATTTTACCCAAGGTTTTCAGTTGCTTGAGGACAAAGAGCAAATTGACTCCCGACTTCATCTTTCCAGAAGGCTATAACTGCACTTACTATCATAATCCTTTATATTGAATATGGTCATCCCTGTTTTACAGATAAGGAAAACTGTGACTTAGAGATTAAGTTGCAGTGTAGGAGAGTTGAAAGGCAAAAGAATGTAAGAATGTACCAGGTAAAGACAGGTTGTGTAGCCAAACAATCTGGGTTTTATTCTCAGATTCCCCACTTCTTAATTGTATGACCTTGGGCAAATGACTTAATCTCTCTGGGCCTCAGTTTCCTCACCCATAAGAATTGGGTTGATAACAATAGAGATAAATTTATAGAACTGTTGTTAGCATATAACTGGCACAGAGTTACTATGTAACTATTAGTTATCAGAGTCAAGCAGTTAAAAATCTAGAATTGGGGGATAGGCAGCAGCAGCTTCGCTTCTTCTTCTTTTTTTTTTTTTTTTTTTTTTTTTTTTGGTACTGGGGATTGAAACCATTTTGAATTCCCTCTCCATCACTAAGTCATTGTACAGACTTTGCCATGTCTATCAGTCAGGGCTCAACTACAGAAGCAGAACCATTAAGAGATTCTAACCTGACTTGCAGGAAAGGGAATTCTGGGAAATGTAGTTCCGCTGGTCCTAGTGGACACATTACGAAGCCACAGCCCCATGTTAGTCAACTGCTCTGAGTCCATTTCCCATCTGTGAGTGGGATAACAATGCCCTGGCAGAAAGCACAAGAAGCATGGGCACATTGTCTGGCACAGGGTAGGGTTCCATAAATGGTTCTGACCATAGCTGCCCAGAAGCCCACAACTAATAACAGCCTGAGGAGTGGTCTAACCATAGCTGCCGTCCCCAAGCCTGTGGCTCTTTCCACCGCACCTCACTGCACCGTGCTGCCTCCCTGTGCTGGGCCTGGGAATATGGAAATGAGTAAGACAGTCCCTGTCCCCTGGACCCCACAGGTCAGTAGGGGGTAAGCCAGGGGCACAAATAAATATGATATAGTCAAGAAAGGGAAGAAAGTCTCCATTATGGGAGCTTCTAGAGACTGGTTCTGAGCTGCATTCCCCATGTGGGAAGGGGGAGGAAGGAGTCCGTGGTTGGCTGCTACTCATGCTGTGGCTGTCGACAGCACTGAGCTGGGCAGTGATGATCACACTCCTCCCAATCCCTGCAATCCAGATAAGGGCACTGAGACCCAGAGAGATTAAGTCACTGACCTAGGTCATGAAGTGGCCAAGTGACAGAATGGCAGTGGGGCACTGCAGTCTGGGGCCTGTCACCTCTCAATACAGGGACTCCCCTGAGCTCTGAAGCCAGCGCTGCCTGGGGACCCCTCTCCCAGGTCTGCCCCTGTGTGCCCGCCCTGTGTCTGCCTGTGGACAGCGGGCCACCCTGGGGGTGGCTGCAGTGCCTCCATGGTGGCAGCGGCAGCGGCAGCAGGGAGACAGTCACACCTCGCTGTTTTGTAAACTGTTTCTCACAGCTTGTTTGTTCCGGGTTAGGGCTGGAGCGGCACCGTATGGAAGTGTGACTCATTGTTTAATGTGGCAGCTCATTAGCAGAGCTTGTTGCTGCCTCTGATTTCTCTGCTCTTGCTAATTGGAGAGCCCAGTGGGGCCCTGGCTTCCCGGGAAGAACTGGCCCAGCCCCCCCAGGACTCCAGCTGGCCCTTGCCCCTCCTGACTCCCTAAGGAGGCCACCCCACGCCTGTGGACACTGGCACCAGCCAGAGCGTGTTAGGATCCCAGCTCATGCTGGCTGTGTAGCCTTGGACAAGCCACCCCTTCTCTCTGAGCCTCAGTTTCCTTATCCACCTAGGGGGGCAAATGGTGTTCGCTTGAGGGTGGGTGAGGGGCACAGTAATAATGTGGAAAGGCCCCTGGAACGTAGTAGATGCTCAATAAGTGGTTTTGTAGTCCTGTTATTATTAGAAGTCTCAGAGAGCCTGTGTCAGCCTCACGGTGCTCCAGAGGGTCAGGGGACGGGGACAGTTTCCTAATAATGCTGCTTCTTTCCATGCTTAGCCTCTCTGATGGCAGATCCACCCCGAGGTCCCAGGCTCCGTTTGCTCTCTGAGTCCAGGGGAGGCAGTGCAGCCCAGCTTTGGACAGCTCTGGCCTCCCTGGAGTGGACACTGGCTCCCCCTCAACTCCCTGCTCCCCTCTCTAAAACCACGTGCACCCCATTGCCTGGGCCTGTCCTTTTCTATTTGAAGGCAGTGATCACGTCCTCTCTCCTAGTCTTCTTTCCAGGTGGGGAATGTCCAGTGTCTTCAGCTGTCCCTTACATGACAGGGCTCTTGGGGTCACTGAATACAGCCCACTGGACAGTGATGTCGTGCTGTGGCCCGGTTCTGCACGCCTGCCCCCACTTTCTCTGTATATACTCCTCTTTGCCAAGGTGCCTCCTGAAATGCGTGGTCCAGCAGTCCATTCTGCCCCTCCACAGGGGCAGGCAGCCTTCCTCCTCCTATGCCGAGACCAGCACTCTCCAGGGACAACAGCATGTGAGCTACACACGTGCTGCCTTAAGACAAATAAAAGATAACAGGTAAAATTAACTTAAAATATTTGTATTTAAGCCAGGTGAGGTGGCACGTGCCTGCAATCCCAGTACTTGGTAGGTTGAAGTGGGAGGATCACAGGTTCAAGGCCAGCCTCAGCAACTTAGTGAGACTGTTTCAAAACAAAAAAATAAAAAGGACTGGAGGTGTAGCTTGAAGGTAGAATGGCCCTGAGTTCAATTCTTCGTATGCCCCCACCCAATATATTTAACTTAAGATATCCATAATATTACCACTTTCAAATATAATCAATATGAAAAATCATTAATGGGCCAGGCATGGAGGCGCACACCAATAACCCCAGCTACTTGAGAGGCTGAGGCAGGAGGGTCACAAGTTCAAGATCAGCCTGGGCAACTTAGTGAGACTCTGTCAAAAAGGGCTGAGCACTTGTCTTGGCCTGTGTGAGGTCCTGAGTTCAACTCCCAGTGCCCCCCCCAACACACACCATCATCATCTCCATGTCAATGAGATCCTGGGAGCTTTTTATTCCACACACGGTTTTCT
This sequence comes from Graphiurus murinus, assembly GCA_004027655.1. NCBI lineage: Eukaryota > Metazoa > Chordata > Mammalia > Rodentia > Gliridae > Graphiurus > Graphiurus murinus. Next base: position 65,898 of record PVLC010000005.1, read on the forward strand.
AATCATGCGCACTTTATACTTCTAGCACACCCCGTTGTGGACCATCCGTGTCTCAAGTCCTCAGAGCCACTCCACTGGCTACTGTGGTGTCAGAGGGCGCAGTCCTGGACTCCACCTCTGTGTTGGGGTCTGAACTGGCCATGGCACGGTGGCTGGCGTGTCACTCTGACTCTGGAGGGAGAACAGTCGCATGCCCGAGGTTCCGGAGGGCTGGGGCTCAGTCTTGGTTACATCGCTAGTACTCTACGTGTGTGGCAAGTTACTACCTCTTTCCAGGCCCCAGTTTCCTCATCTGACAAATACCAGGTGACGGGAAGAGAATGGCACAGCTCTGTGCCAGGGACTCTCCGTGGTGCTTTGTGTGTGCTTGTATGAATTCCTTGAAAAAGCACAAGTCGTATGCTTTCTTTTTTGGTATTGGGGATTGAACCCAGGGGCGTTCTACCTCTGAGTTACACCCCCAGCCCTTTTTATTTTGTGTTTCGAAACAGGGTCTTGATAAATGACTGAAGGTCTCATTAAGTTGCTGCAGCTGGCCGCAGACCTGCGATCCTCCAATCCTCCTGTTTCAGTCTCCCAAGTACTGGGGATTACAGGTGTGTGCCACCATGCCCAATTATCTGCCTTCTTACCTCTGTTTTATTTTATTTATTTATTTTTTTAATTAATTAATTAATTAATTTATTTATTTAGTGGTACTGGGGATTGAACTCAGGGGGATTCTACCTCCGAGCTATACCCCCAGCCCTATTTTTTATTCTTTATTTTGAAACAGGGTCTCACTAAGTTGTGGAGTGCCTCACTAAGTAGCTGAGGCTGGCTGCGAACCCAGATCCTCTGATCTCAGCCTCCCAAATGCTGGGATTACAAGTATGCGCCATCACGCCTGGCTCTTACCTCTGTTTTAGACTGACTTCGAGAGCCACTCCAGGGCTTGTGGACTCACATAGCTGGTGGACTGGGGGGTTTTGCCTTTCTGGTTACCAGAGACAACTGGGGATCAATTTCAAGCATGCAGCCCCAGCCACATCCCCTACGGCGCCAGGACTCCTTCCCTCGGTTTCAGACAAAGCACTGGTGATGGCATTGTTTTGAGTGTGCTAGTAGGTGCAGCTGCCTCCTCTGCAGGCCCCCACCCTTACTCCAGAGCTGTCAGGCGGCCCCCTGTGCCTGTCCCTAGACATTCCACCCCTTCACCTGCATCCTTTCAGCCCCTCAAAGCCGGCTCCTGTCTCCTTCCTGACCACAGACTTCCTTCCAGACAAGGGCCACCTGTGTGGTTTGGAGCAAAACATGGCCCTTGACAGAATCTCTGTTTCCATGTCTGAGAAGGGGAATTCCACCTCCTCCCAAGGTGGCGGGAGTGACCCCTGAGATTGTGAGATGCGACATGTGAGCGTGCCTGCTTGGCACCTTGAGCAAATGCTGATTGGGACTGAATCTGCACAAGTCATTATTTACTTATTTGTTTGTTTGTTTATTTCACAGTACTGGGAATTGAACCCACGGATGCTCTACCTCTGAGCCACATCGCCAGCCCTTTTTCTTTTGGTCTCACTAAATTACCTACGCTGGCCTTGAACCTGCAATCCTCCTGCCTTAGCCTCCCATGATACTCAGCTTCCACAGGTGTGTGTGTGTGTGCACGCGCGCACGTGTGTGTGTGTGTGTGTTTGTGTGTGTGTGTGTGTGTGTGTGTGTGTGTGTGTGTGGTGCTGGGGATTGAACCCAGGGGCATTTTGCCTCTTGAGTATACCCCAGTCTTATTTTATTTTTTATTTTGAAAAAGGGTCTCACTAGGTTGCTGAGGGTCTTGCTAAGTTTTGAACCTGTGATCCTCCTGTCAGCCTCCCAAGTACTGGAATTACAGATGTGCACTGCAGGTGTGCACCACTGCATCTGGCTACACAAATCATTTTAAGAACAATCTAGCCTTGTTCTCCTACATGGAGCATTAGCCATTCCCCCCAGGTGCCCCTGTACTGGGTGACTTCCTCATGCCCTGCCATCTGGGCCTCTTGACCTGGGTGGGCAGGCTCGCCACCGACACCTCGATGGAGAGTTCATCCACAGATGACCACTTCTTTCTAGGAAGAGCCATAGAATGGTGAGGACCGAGGAGAGCTTGGTGGTCCCCCATCACCAAGACCAGCCATCTTGGAAGACAAGACAGACTTCTATCATGAATCTAAAGTATATTATACCCTCCCCTGTGTTTCCAAAAGTGGACAATGGACCTGATTTGAACTGTTTCTGGAAGATTCGTGGCCATTGTTCAGGATAGACATTTCCATGTTATGATGAAAAGTGGTGAGGGCTGAGCTTTGAGTACCCACTCAGTACGGGTGTTTATCAAATAAGATTGCCCAAGTCTTACATACCCTGATAAACTGCTTGAATAGTCTCCCCGTTTCAGAGATGAGGAAACTGAGGCTCATCTGTGAAATGGTTTAGAGACCTGTCAGGGTCTCATGCAGAGGGTCTAGTCCCATCGCCTCTACATTGCCCCCGAGGGCCTCTGGGCCCCCATTTCTAGAGAACCCCTGACTGACTGGGGTCCCTACATGGACTCTGGGTTAGCCTCATCCTGTCTGGCTCTTGGACGCATGGGTGCACTGGTCTGTGTGCAGTTCATGCTTTAAGCCTAGCTTCCTTGACCTATCTGGGACAGTTGTTCTTTTACTAGTTCTTTCTTCTTTAGCCACTGTCTCCTCTTGGCGTTCATGAGTGCCCCCTTCCCTAACTCTCCCAGAACTCCTTTGCAGCCTGCCCTTGCTTCGCTCCCCAGAACATGCTGGCATCCTTCAACATCCCCCTTCCACTCTCCGTTCTTTTCCCATCTTGCTCCAACATCACCCTCAAGGTCTGACTGCCCCCAGGATTTCACCACCTCTGCATCAAGGACTCCTCAATCCATATCTCCTGTCAGGACCTCTTTTATGAGCCCCAGACTGTAAGTCAACTGCGGCCAAATCACATCTCCCCCCCCCTGCTGTCCCACCAGTATTGCAAATAGCTCTGCCCCCTGTCCCCCCAAAAAACGAACTCATCCTCTCCTTCTGAAGCTTTTGCTCCTTCCTTTTTTGTGCTGGAGATGGAACTCAAAGGCATTCTACCTCTGAGCTGTAACCCTCAGTCTGTTTTTTAAACTTTTATTTTGAAATAGGGTCTCACTAAATAGCTGAGGGTCTCTCTAAGTTGCTGGCTTTGAACCTGTGATCCTCCTGTCTCAGTCTCCTAAGTACTGGGATTACAGGTGCACACCACCACACCTGGCTTCCACCCCTCTGCTTGATCTGTCTTTGAGGACATCAGATGAAGATATGGTAGCAAGTCCCTAGCACCTCGTGGGCACTGACAAATGCTGGTTCTTTGTATGGCTTTTGCTTTTCCGACAGTCTAAATTTATAAATTAAACCGGCGATGCTCAAGTTGAGCCTGGCTAGACGGCAGCTGTTCCCACCTGGGACACCTGCAGGTGTCCAGCTCGCTCTGCGAGTCCAACATGGCAAACTGATCCTACCCAGGCTGGCTCCTCATTCTGAGTCCTCGCACCCTCGTTCTCTCCCTGCTGAACCCCAGACCCTGCCCCAGGCAGCCTGTCAGGAAAGAGGCTGTGCAGAGTTCATAGGAGCCCCCCAGCCCGCCTCCTCCCTCAGCAACAGCCTGAGGATTGGCCATGGCAGTGTTTTGAGGTGTGGGCGTAGGTAGCAAAGTGCCAGATGGAAACTCTGCCATCTACCCGGGTTTGTGACCTGGCCTCCAGAGCTGTCCCGCCATGGTGGTTGGTTATGGGGCCAGGTCTCGGCCCCTCCCTTGTCGTTTTTACTGTTTTTGTCACTATCATCCTGACAACAAACCCCTCACCTTGTGAAGTAGGTATTGTCAATGCCATTTTACAGCGAGGAAAACTGGGGCTCAGAGAGACAAAGCACCCTGCCCAAGGCTACAGAGCTCAAATCAGGTTTAAACTAGGCCCGCTGAACTCAGTGTATGTGCTCTTTCCATGTCAAATTTCAGGGCGACCAATTGGTTTAGGAGAGTAGCGTTAAGTTATTCTTAAAATGACGCATAAAATGTAAAAGGCGTGTAGAGTCAGCCCCAGCAAACATCGTCCAGAGCTTGTGCTGTGCAGACGCTGGGCAAGGCACGTTCACACACACTGTCTCCGTTGTTTCTCCTGCCAACCTTCTGAGCTGGCGGGGATTCTCCCCCACCCCAGACACACAGATGGAGATTCTGTCCAGTGCAGTGAGTTGCTAAAGGCCCACAGGTGACAAGTGATACCTTAGGATTGGAAGACAAGTCTTTGAGTCTCCAAGCCCAGTGCTCGGTCTCTCCATGAGACTGTGGTCAGGAACAAGAAACTGGGGAGGATGCGAGTGAAGGGAGGGAGATTTGGGTGACGTGCTGCCTGGAGTTTTATTCTAATATGTTCTGGGAAAACAAGAACCAAAACAAAAATCTTTTTTTTTTTTTAAAACAAGGACACAGAGATATATAGTAACATGTTTGAAGTTACACAGCATGAAAAGTGGTGATGTGGTAGTCAGCTAAAATCTGACTCGGGGCTCCCTGCCTGGCCAGCCTGGTGAGCACAGAGGGCAGGGCAGCCTGGGATCTGGCTGGCCAGGCCAGGGAGGTTGTGGAGTGCACTCCATAAGCCACTGTGCTCTCCTGGACTCTGCTGAGGGCATTCATCATTCATTCATTCACTCTTTCATTCACTCTTTCATTCTTTACTCAAGGGCAGGAATTCTAACAACTCTCTTATTTTGGAACCCAGGGGCAACCTACTTCCAAGATACACCCCCAGCCCTTTTTATTTTTTTTATTTTGTCACAGGGTCTTGCTAAGTTGCTGAGGCTGGCCTTGAACCTGTGATCCTCCTGCCTCAGCCTCCCTAAAACTAAGATTACAGGTATGTGCCCACCACATTTGACTGCCTTTCATTATTTTAATTTGTTGTAAAAATATTCAATGATACAAAATTTACAAAGTAAAAGAGGAAGCTCGCCCTAACCCCTAATATCATTCTTGATTGGAACTGATTAAACAATTTAGGGGAGCCTTCAAAGAATTTTTATGTATGTGCATATAAACATTTTGCACATGTGTAGTCTTTACAGAAATGGAATCATAGAACACACAGTGCCTGGCACATAGTAGGCACTACTATTTTTCTGTCACTTTTTTTCTCACTTAATATAGTCTTCTGGCCATCTCTCTGGGTTAGCACACAGAAGCCTACCTTATTACCTCTGAGAGCTGATAGCTCTAATCATGCCTCAACACAATCTCCTTCAGCTGAATTTCAGTGTTTTCCTACTACAACCAGGTGCTATCGCATACCTGTCACTGGCAAAGGTCCTTTGTGCACACATTTATATGGATTTGTCACCCTTATTCTTGGATACCTCATGCTTGGCATACTATAGGTATTCAGGAAGATCCAGAACCAATGTTTAACCTTTGCAAAGTCTCTCATATTCCACTTACCACCTTCTTCTGCCCTCCATTCAGGTCCTGAGCTGGGCTTGGGAAAGACATGAGTAAGGCAAAGACCTTACTGTGTGTGCTAGAGGAGCACACAGACTAGTAAGCAGGTTTGAAAACATAATTATATCAGAGAATGTGGAAAAGAAAAAACAAGCACAAGGAAAGAGGAGGAATGACTGATAGGTTGTGAGGGTTAATGTTATGTGCCTCCTTGACTGGGCCAACGGGTGCCCAGGTTAAATGATATTTCTGGGCGTGTCCATGAATTTGTTCCCAAATGAGGTCAGTATATGAATTGGCAGTCTCAGAAAAGGAGACCCCGTGTATTTGTGTATTTGGCTGATACTTTAGTTTGGATGTTGAATGTCTCACAAAGCCCCATGTGTTGAAGACTCAGTCCCTAGCCCACGACACTATTGGGAAGTGGTGGAGCTTTAAGAGGTAGGAAGAAAGGAAGGAAGTTAGGTTATTCAGGATGTGCTCTTAAAGGGGATATTAGAACCCTGGGTTCCCTTCTTCCTCTCTCTTACTTCTCAGCCACCTTGAAGTGAGTAGCCTCCTCTCACACATGTTCCCAGTCATGTTGTGCTGCCTCAACACAGGCCCAGAGGCAATCAGGCCAAGTGAGCGTGAGTGCCAACTTCTGGAGCTGCGAGCCAAAATAAACCCTTTCTCCTTATAAGTTGATTATCTCAGGTATTTTGTCACAGTAATGGAAAGTGGATTCACATAGCTGAGGATTGTTTTGAATTGATCTTGAATTAAGTCTCATTTATATGACTACACTGGATGGAAAGGCTGTGGAGACAACAGTTTTGGAGTCATTTCTTCATTATTGTCCCCACTCTGTGACATGAACAGAGGAGAAACTGAGCCCCAGGGGAGTGAAGAAACATAGGCTAGGTGGCCCAGGGGCCCATATCTCCTGACCCCAGCATAACTTCTTCTTCAGTTTGGGTGAGGTTGAGCTAAGGGTGAGATATCTCAGAACAAGGAACTAGCTTGGATGATCAGTTTGCCAAGCTAGTCTCAGAGACAGCCGGACACTTGCAGGTATCCCAGGTGGGAACAGCTACTGTTTACCCTGGCTCAGCTTGAGCATCGCTGATTTAATTTATGAATTTAAATTATTGAAAAACAAAAGTCCAGCTGGGTGCAGTGGCACATGCCTGCAATCCCAGTACTTGGGAGGCTGAGACAGGAGTATTGTGGGCTTGAGGCTGGCCTTAGCAATGTAGCAAGACCTTCAGCAATTTAGTGAGCCCCTGATTCAAAATAAAATGTATAAAGGGCTGGGGGTGTGGCTCAGAGCTAGAGCACGCCTGGGTTCAATCCCTAGTACCAAAATAAAACCCAAACCAAAAAGCCATAGAAAGAACCAGCCCTTGTCAAATGCCCAGTATGCACCAGGAAGCTTTGTCAGCACATCTTCATCTGTGACATGGGAATGACAATAAAAACCATACCCAACTCTCCGAGTTGATTAGGAATCAAGTGAGGGGCATGAAGCGACATGGTGTGGAGGCTGAACCATCTCAGCCCTTGAGAAATAGTCCTGTTAGTATCTTTGTTATTGTTGTTATCATCCTCCCCTGCTAGGAAAGGTGGCTCGGGGAGGTGATGCACCAGGGCTCTAGCCAGGCCTGCTCATCTCGATTTCTCTGCTCGTTCTACATTAAGGAACAGAGGTCAAGAGGCAGACTAAAAGCTGAGGCCGAGCAGGCAGAAGGCAGCCATGGTAAGTAGCCATGGTGTTAGGTCCCTTTATTGAATGAGGGGCCTCTGGATGGCAGCTGCAGGGAAAACTTGAGTGCACACTGAGGCGTAGGCCCTGCCGCTGAAGCTGTGGGCTTGGGCCACGCCTAGCACCCAGGGGAACCACAGAAAAGTGGCTGCAAGGCAGGTGGGGCTGAGCTCAGCTCTCAGGGAGGCAGGCAGGGTCAGGCCTGCTGAAGGGTCATCTCTCTGCACCTGGGTGATGAGAACTTGGAAAGAGTAGGATGACTGCACTGGTGTGGACTGCATTTATGGCTTGTCTTCATTCAGTCTAACTCAAGCATTAAATTGCAGTGATTATAAAGAAGTTAAGGGTATGTGCTAAGCATGTTTCACAAAATACTCAAGGGAGAAAGTAGCCTGTTAGCCAGCTCCCCCGTCAGCCACCCCTGGCCTGGGCAGTCTGTGCCACCCTTATCTGACAGCACCTACATATGCCGGCAGCAGCCTGGTGAGAGGAAACAGCTGCTGTGCTGAAAGCATAGGCTTTGAGGTTGGAAGATCCTGGCTTAGTGTCTGGCTCTGTGACCTGGGGAAAGTCATTTTACATCTCTGAACCTTTGCTGCCCTTTCTAAAATAATGCCAAGCTCTGGAGGTTAATTAAGAATCAAATGAGGACTGTGGGACCACTTAGCACTTAGTGAGTGCTTGATTAATGTTATTATCTTTATCATTGCCTTAGTCCATTCTGGCTGATGGAACAACATATTGTAATCTTGGGGGCTGATGAAAGGTTCTGGAGACTGGGAAATCCAGGATCAAGGTGTTGGCAGATTCGGTGTCTGGTGAGGACCTGATTTCTGGTTCACGGGCTTTGACTTTTCACTTCAGCCTCACATGGCTGAGGGAAAAGGGGTCTGTCTCTCTTAGCCCTCTTTTATAAGGGCACTCGTCCTATTCATGAGAGCTTTTTCTATGTTATGGTTCGATCTGGAATGACTCCTCAGAAGCTCATGGTCTGAAAGCCTGGTCCTCAATGCAGAAGGGGTGGAGTTCAGAGATCACTGGGGGCATGGCCTTGAGGATTATATCTGTCCTTTTCCTCCCCCCCCCCCCTTTTTCCCTCTCTGTTTCCCAGCTATCATGAGCTGAGCAGCTTTCCTCTGCCACATTCTGCCGCCATGATATTTCTGCTTTGAGCTGGCTAACCCTGGACTGAACTTCTGAAACTGTGAGCCAAATGAACCTTTATCCTCTAAGTTTTTCTTGTCGTGTGTTTTGGTGGCAGTGACGGAAAGCTGACTAACACAATTCCCATGACTTAATCCCCTCCACCAGCCTCACCTCCAAACATCATCAATCACCGTTGGGGGTGAGGATTTCGTCACAGGAAATCTGGAGAGCCCTAAACATTCAGGCTATTCCTGCCATACCCGTTGTCATTCTTATTAACATTCTCACAACAGCACTGTGGAGTTTCCTTAGCAGATGCCCTCAGTTTCCCCAACTGCAAAATGGGAATAGTGTCAGCAACTGCAGAGTGTGACTGAGAGGTCTCACCCTCTGTGCCATGCTTGACACAGAGAAGGTTTTTTTCTTCTTCCTCCTGTTAGCCACCTCCCTTGGGCTGATTGCTCCAATTACCTAATTCACTGGAGCCGACACCCTCTCTGCCAGGGTCCTAAGACCCAGAGTCATGCCAAGAAGGCAGTGATGCTTGCCACGCACCTCAGGGGCACAGGCCAAGGCCAAGCTGTCGGCCAGAGAAAGAAACACAGTTCCTCAGAGGTTATATAGCTCCTTCCCCAGCACATTATCTCCTTCATTCTTGGACCCGCTCTGGGGGGTGGGGGTGGGGTAGATGTTTTGATCTCCACTTTGCAGATGGGGAAAGTGAGGTAAGTGCCCAGTCCAGACCACACAGCAGATCTTTGATGGAGCTAGTACTTGCTGCCTCCTTCCATAGCTGCCTGTGATCCAGCACCAACCTGACACCATGGAGAGACATGTGAGGGCTCCTCACAGACAGAGGCTCACTGTCTTGGGAAAGTCTGCCCTGCCCATGCCCTGGTGGGCCTGGGAACCTGATGAGAAAGGGGTAGTGAGAGGAGGTAACCTAGAAAACCCACACCCTCGACAATGTCTTCTCCCAACAGTCATGATTGTCCCTTGAGAGTTTCAAACTACTTTAGTATTTTGCAAGGATGACTCGGGGTTCTGTGAACATCAGCCCGAGATGGAAACTTTGAGATGATCTGCTTTAGCCCCCCCCCGCACCGATCCATTTAGCTGATCCCCAGAAAGGGGACATGACTTAGCCAAGAATGTTGTAGCCCAGTGTTCTGATAGCATCATCAGATGAAAGGGCAAGGGTCAGGACCATCCAGAGGGGAGGTCACTGGGGCAGGACAGGGTGGTGAGGCTGCGGGGACATGCTAGCTCTTATTCTTCCGGCACTGCCACCAAGCCCTTATGTTGTATTTTCCCTGCCACCATCCTGGGAAGTTGGTGAGACACAAGATTCATGAAATCCAAAGTCACGCATCTTCTTAGTAAAAGAGACAAAATTCAAATCCAGACCTGACTATCCAATCCTGCACTATTTCTGTTACAGCTCTGGTGCTGGGTTCAATTGCATCCTCTCAGATGTGCAGGGTAGTGCACACTTATAATCCTAGTATTTGGGAGGCTAAGACAGGAGGATCGCAGGTTCACAGCCAGCCTCGGCTACTTAGTGAGGCCCTCCACAATTTAGTGAGATCTTCTTTCAAAATAAAGAATAAAAAATAGGGCTGAAGATGTAGTTTGGAGGTAGATGCCCCTGGGTTCAATCCCCAGTACTGCAAGAAAAAAAAATAGCATCCTCTCAAAATTTATACCCTTGCTGGAACCTCAGAATGTGACCCTTATTTGGAATTAAATCTTTGTGGATGTAAACAGCTAAGTTAAGATGAGGACACACTGGAAATAGGGCAGGCCCATAATCCAATATGGCTGGTGTCATTATAGGAAGAGGAGAGAGAGACACACAGAAACAGGCACAGGCGATGGTCATGTGAAGACACAGTCAGGGAAAAACACCATGTTCATTTAGATGAAGGCAGAGGAGGCTGAAATTGGAGGATCCGGGTTCGCAGCTAGCCTCAGCTACTTAGTGAGGCCCTTTGCAACTTAGTGAGAACCTACTCCAAAATAAAGAATAAAAAAATAGGACTGGGGGTGGAGCTCTTGGAGGTAGAATGCCCCTGGGTTCAATCCCCAGTAGCGCAAAAAAAAAAAAAAAGATGAAGGCAGAGGCCAGAGTGGTATGCCTGCAAGGCAAGGACTTGGAGGCACTGTCGTCAACCACCAGGAGCCAGGAGAGCAAGGAAGCAAGGAAGGATTCTTTTTCAGAGCCTTCCGAGGGAGCCTGGCCCTGCCTACAGCTGGAGTTCAGGCTTCCAGCCTCCAGAGCTGTGAGAAGAAAACTTTCTGTTGCTTGCAGCAACCTTAGCAAATGAATATCCATCCTTCCCTTGGTACAGAAAGAAGACTTACAGGGTCATGGATCCCAGGTACTGTAGGGATTGCTCATGTTATGTGGCATTTGGCACTTACAGGCTCTGACCTTTCTTGGTGAAATCTGACCCCTCAGACCCAGGGAAGCCGGTGGGTGGGTCAAGGAAAGACTTACCTCCCTCCCCCGCAGCTATAGGTGACCAGATCTGCTCCCATTGGCTCCCCCTCCCCAGCTTCACCTCCCTACCTGGCCTGCCCATATATTGTATTGTATGTTCCAATAAAGTTGAGTTCCTGCGGCGCTGCCTGACCGCTGACTGGACTCCCGGCTGGTGCTGTTTTTTGGGGGGGGGCTTCCCCGACTCCCCAGGGTGGTGGGCCCGGCCGCGACACTCTCCCTCTTGCTTGGCCCCGACGGGCAAAGTGGCTGGCCCGCTTTGCCCTACCCCGTGTGGCGTGGGACGGGACATCGGTTGCGTGGAACGCTACAAGGTGCCATTCCGCTGAAAGTTAGGCTTTCAAGACAAGTTAAGGCAGAGGAGAAGGATGAAGGGATGGACATTCATTTGACATTTACTCTGTGTGGGGCTCATGCTGGACACCTCACCCATGCACACGCGGGATCTTGATCATCCTCCAGTGAATATAGACATGCCCATTTTGCAAATGAGGAAACTGTGGCGTAGGGAAGGGAAGTTATTTTCCCCTTGCTGCTAGGTACTACACAAGAAGCAAACCCAGTCCCTGGTTTGAGTCTCAGGGAGGCAAGTTATTCTCTTCCCTTCTCTGGGCCTCACTTTCCTCATCCAGAAAAATGGGAATAACAGGATCAGCTTCAGAGGCGGGTGTGAAAATGAAGTGAGTCCATTCCTTCATTCAGCACATATTTCCTGAAGGTCTCCTCTGTGCCAGCCCCTCCTCTAGGCCCTGGAGACACTGGAGTGAACAGAGTGAGCCAGGTTCTAGCTTCCAGGGGCCAGATTCTAGGTCAGGTGCCGGCACTTAGAAAGTGCTCAGTGGAGCCAAGCAGAATAAGAGCGCAGGGCTGAATGGAAGGGTGTGCAGAACAGAGGTGGCCTGTAAGAAGGGCTCACCTTGGCACTTAGTCTTTCTCCCTGCCAGTGGTGGTACAGACCCCTGGCTAAGGAAGACACAAGGTCTTTGGGCCTGGGAACCGTGTTCTTGGGCACTTAGCAGTGGCTGCTGCAGCTCCGCAAAGCCAGCAGAACTGTGGCCTATGCTTGTCTGTGGAAGCAGCCAGAAGCGCCTTGGGTCTTCTCTTGGGGGCCTCCTTGCTGCACTGTCCCCTTGGCCATGCCTCCCCAGCCCAGCCCCACCCACTTGCTGACACTGTCCCTGCCTGGGCCAGGCCAGAGCCTGCCCTGGAGATGCTCCCAGCTGTCCTGGTATCCCCTCTGGCTTCTGCAGACACTCCCCCTTCCTGCCAGGCCTCTTCTGGGCACCGCCCCTCCCTGCCTTCCAGAGGTGTCCCCAGACATCACCCCTGTGCTATTCGTTTTTCACTGACAACTGTGGCATCAAATATCAACCAGGCTCCACTCAGCACTCAGGCAGAGCGGGGTTCAGGGCAACTGTGTGGTTTAAGAGAGGGTCCTCTCAAGCCCCCCAGGAGGGGCCAGGAACAGCTGAGTTGGTCAAGGTCTGGCACTGCCCCCAGGGAACCTTTTTCTCCCAGGCCTTGGCTTCTCTGAGCCAAGGATGGGAGGCAGCTGTCTGCTTCTGGGGGTGGAAGATGAGGATGGGGGCCATGACACCGCCTGTACAAGTGCTAGCAGGCAACCCTGAGAGCTAACTGTCTTCCAGGTGGGCTCTGGAACTGGGGTGGTGGGGGCGCAGAGCAGCTACACCCATCAGACCTCAGAGAGGCCTGTCCTCCTGTCCTCACTTGCCCTGGGTGAGCCGGGAGAGCTGGCGCTGAACACTGGGGACACGGGCTCTGGCGGGCCCTGACAGCTCAGCAGTGGCAGTGGTGGCAGGGGCTATTCTGAGAGCTGGGAGGGGCCAGGAGCTGAAACAGGAGGAGGGGAAGGAGCAGGGAGGAGACAGTCCAAGAGGAGAGGCCCTACCAGGGCCCAGGCATGTGCACTGGGAGAGTTGTGTGGTGTGCGGTGTCACTGGGGAAGGGTGAACGACTGAGGCGTGCACTGGGAAAGTGTGGGTGTAGGTGTGCAAGCTTTGTGATCCAAGCAAGTCAAGTGGGTAAAGCAAAGTAAGTGTGCCAGTGAGCAAGTGTGCATGCATTGGGATGCAGGTGAAGTGCTCAGGAGGATGTGGAAGCAGTGTGCCTGCGTGTGGAAGGAGGAGGAATGAGAGGGCACGCACGTGGGGGCTTGGTGGTGATTAGGAATGAATGTGGGAGTGAGCGGCTGGGCTGGGAGCACCCATAGGGAGGGGAGTGGTGGGTGTCGTGATCGAGAAAACCATGGGAAGGTGCGGGTCATATAACTGCACCTGAGTGTAGGCACATGGCAGTGTGAGTGAGTGGACACGAGTGTGTGCATGGTAAGAGCAGGGGGGAATGTGTGAGTTGGGAAAAGGAGGAAGGGAGATACAAACGAATGGCAGGAATGAAAACCTCGAATTTGTGGAGCACCTATTCTGAGCCTGGTGCTGACATTCACGATCTTATTTCATTCTTCAAATGCCCTGTGAGGGCAGCGCTCTCGTACGCCTGCCCATAGAGTAGGAAACTGTGGCTTTGAGCATTCAAGCAACTTGCCCATGCTCTTAATCACTGTGCAGCTGGCTCATGAGGATATGTGAGTGGGGTCCCAACTGAGTGCAGAGGCATGGCAGTGTGCACTGGCTGGTGTATTGAGTGTGTGTGTGTGTGTGTGTGAGAGAGAGAGAGAGAGAGAGAAAACTAGCTGAGTGTGCCAGACATGGGCTCCAGAGGAGAGGCTGGGCAGCAGCTGTGGATACTGGGCAGGGCAGGGGCCCAGCAGAGCCTGAGTCAGCCTCTGGGCATCTTTGCCAACCTGGTTTCCTAGCCCTGCTGTGGCAGCCTGTGCCAGGGCCCCTAGCTAAGGATCCTCCCAGTCCTGGTATGGTCCCAAGCAAGCTCCCATCTCATGCTTAAAGCTGGGCCAGGGCAGGAGAATGGCAGAAAGCTTGCTCGGCTGCCAGGGTACCTAAGGGGCAACCCCCAGTGTGAGCTCCCCAGACTGGAAGATATATTAGAGCTTCAGGAGGGGGGTCCAGCAGCGATTTCAGCCCCTTGTGGCTTTAAACAGAACCACCTGGAGGGTGTGCATGTGTAGGGGGGCAGCCAACAGTTCCCATGCCCACCCTCGCCTTCGGGATGTGACTCAGGCAGATGCCATGCCAGGCATCTGCAAGCTGGGCCTGCTCCCACCCTGGGGGGTGAGGAGAGGCCCCTCCAGCCCTACCCCCACCCTCACCCTTGGCCCTACTCCCTGGTCCTAAGCTGAAAGAAAGGAATTCTTGAGAGGAGGACTGTCTCCCATGGTTGGGGCGCTACCCTCCACTGCCCAGAGAAGTCTGCATCTCCAGCCCCTCCAGGAGGCAGGAACTGGAAAGGGGGTTAGGAGCTGGAGTTTCTAGTCCCAGATGTGCAATCTGAGCAAGTCACTCCAGGCCTCAGTTTCCTGATTGGCAAGACAGAAATGTTGTGCTAAAGAGACACAAGGTGTGGATGGCAGGGCAGCAAGCAGTGTGGGAAAGTCGGAACAGAAATGTGTGGGAGTTAGGGTAAGAGAAGGTGTCAGGGTTGACATTTGAGCTGAGTTTTGAAGAGCAGGGGACTTCCCGATGAGGACTGGAGGAGGGGAAAGCCTGGTCTAGGCAGAGGGCATAACCTGAGTGAAGGCTGGTAGGTGGAGTGGTGACTGGAAACCCAGCCTAGCCCAGCGGGATGAGGTCATGGACGGCCCAACCTCTCGGCTAGCCTTTCCCTTCTGAGGTCATGTGACGATCTGATTAACACTTGACTCCTCCACTAGTCTATGCAGTAGGGACCTCATTCGTCTCAGTGAGTTCTTTTGCCATAGTGCCCTGGGCAGCGCTAGGTGCTCAATAAATATCTGTAAAATGAATGAACGTTTTCCCATTCTGAACTTTAAGGTAATGCTTTCCCCAACAGCCCCTGGGAGAACCTCCCACAGACTCTAAGAGAGTGCTTTGCAAAGTGTGGTCCCTGGTGCAACATCTGGAACATTGTCAGAAATTCAAAGTCTCTGCCCAACCCGGACCTGGAGAATCTGAAACATTGGGGCTGGGGCCCAGCGATCTGTTTTAACAAGCTCTCTAGGATGATTCTGCAACATGTTGAACTTTGAGAACCAGAGATCTCAAACTGCCCACAGGTACCCTAAGAGCTCATGAAGACCTCATTTACAGATGAAGAACCTAGGACTGTGGCAAAGCCTGGCCTTGGAACCCAGGCATTCTTTAACCATTCTTTTTCTCTAGCCCAGTCCAGGGTACAAAGAGGAGTTAGATCCTCCGCGCGGTCGGGTTCCTGGAACCAAGACTTGGAAACCTTAAGGGGTCTAGAGATAGAGGGCGGGGCATTCCTGGGGGTGTAGAAGGCGGTACCAGTACTCTGAGCCCCGCCCCATTCTCGTTGCCCCGGGAAACCCCGGGTTGTAACAATAACCTGCTGACGCGCTTCTGGGAGGGATCCTGTCGAGTCCGTGGGCGGGGCAGTCCTGCCGCAGACCAATGGGAACACTAGGGCTCCGCCTCCGCGCCCCCTCCCCGAGCGCCGAGCAGGGGGCGGGGTCGCGCCCGCCTCTTCTCCCCTGCTCCGTAGGCGGCGCTGTGGTGTGCTGGGGCTGTGGTGGGGTCGCCGCGAGCTGGGAGCTCCGCGCCCACTCCTCAGCCCGCAGGCGGGGCACCCAGGCAGGCTGAGGATTCCGCGGCCCCGGGCGAGCACGCCCCGCCCCTCCTGCTCCAGGCCCGCCCCCATCCGTCCCCCGCCCATCCCGAGGTGCAGCCGGCGCTGAGCGCGGCGGGCGCGGGAGCTGGCGCTGGAGCCGGAGCGGCGGCATTCACCGGGCGGCGGCGGCGCGGGCTCCGGCACGGGCTCGGGCTCCGGCATGGTGCAATCCGGCCTCGTCCCGGGAGAGCGGGGCCCGCGCGCGGGGCCGGCGCCCGGGGAGCGGCTGCAGCGGCGGTGGCGGTGGTGGCTGCAGGCGCAGGCAGGCGGCAGGTGCTAGAAGCGGGGCTGGGCGAGGTGTGTACCCGCTGGGCTCCCGGGCCGCCGCCCCCTCACTGTCCGGGTTTGTCCCTCTTCTCGTGCTCCCCAGCGCGTCCAGCCCCCTGCCTCCGCGCCCCGGCCCATGGCGCCCCGCGGTTGAGCCGGAGCCGCCAGGGACCCCTCCCGTGGGCCTCCCCGGGGCGCGCAGATCCCGGAGCCGCCCGCCCACCCTCCGCGGAGCCTCCCTCCCCTCCTTGCCCGAGCCGGGCGGGACCATGGCCGCGAAGCTGCGAGCGCATCAGGTGGACGTGGACCCGGACTTCGCGCCGCAGAGCCGGCCGCGCTCTTGTACCTGGCCCCTGCCGCAGCCCGACTTGGCCGGCGACGAGGACAGAGCGCTGGGCGCAGGGGTGGCTGAGGGCGCCGAGGACTGTGGGCCGGAGCGCCGGGCGACAGCCCCGGCAATGGCCCCTGCGCCGCCGCTGGGCGCGGAGGTCGGACCGCTGCGGAAAGCGAAGAGCTCCCGGCGGAACGCGTGGGGGAACCTGTCCTACGCCGACCTCATCACCAAAGCCATCGAGAGCGCCCCGGACAAGCGGCTCACGCTCTCGCAGATCTACGACTGGATGGTCCGCTACGTGCCCTACTTCAAGGATAAAGGCGACAGCAACAGCTCAGCCGGCTGGAAGGTGGGGGCGTCCGGCTGGGGAGGGGGCTGGGGACGCCGACTGGGGCTTCCAGGGGCTACTAGGTGGGTCTGGGCTGCGGGTGGGCCGTCGGGAGGCGAGCTCTGGGGCACCCCCAGGGGTCACGGAGTGTGTGCCCGGGGCGTGGGGCCGGCCTGCGGACAGGCGGGGGCGTGCTGGGAGCAGCTGTGTGCGTGCTCCCTGGAGGGGAGGCATGCCGGGTGGGAGGTCTGGTAGGGTGACAAGGGACTGAAGCTTTGAGTTGTCCCTGAGGAGCGTCCCCACCCCGTCCTTGGGGCATAGCAGAGGAGCCCATTCCCAGGCATGGACATTGAGGAGTTCCCTTGCTCCCTCGAGTTTGCTTTGTGCTACTCTTGTTTTACCTTTTCTACCAGGGCACCTTTTCTAAGAGGTGGAATAATGACTTGGGGCCGGTGGCTGTTTTCCCTCCCAAATCTCTCCACCACCCTTCCTGGAGCTGGTCCCAGGGTGAGGAGTGCAGACTGTAAGTCCACATTTCTGTCTGTGGTACCAGGAGTTCACCCTGGGGCACCAGCCTGGCAGGTGACCTGAGGTGTGACTTCTCCATGGGGCAGATGCTGCCTTCCCCTTACCTGGGTCAGCATGGGGGGCTGGTGAGGACCCTGGCTGGTGCAAGGGTAGGGGGTCTGTCCCTGCTCATCCTAGGCAGTCTGTCTTCAACCTCCCTGGCTTGAGCCCAGATGTATTTAGGCGGTGGTGGCAGGGCTGGAGTACCCCAGGGAGGCCTCAGTGCTAGGCAGTGGAAAGGGGAGAGCCATCTTAGGAGAGGACAGGGTCAGGACTTGATTGGATTATGACTTCCAGACCCAGCTCCTCCGACCATCTCGTAGGAGGATGGGGCAGTGAGGTTGGAGAGGGCTTGTGCCTAGGAGGTGAGCTGTCAGACTCCCAGTGGGAGAGGGGTCTTTGTGAGGGAGGCATGCCCATATCCAGGGAGGGGGCTGTACCCTCCACTGGTGGCTGCCAGCAAGGTCTAAGGGAGAAGGTGTGCCAGCAGAGGAGGGGGGGGCTCATGGACATGGATGGCTCCAGATGCCCATGGCAGCTCTGTAGGGATCAGGGTACCTGACCTGGGAGCCAGTGGCTCTCTAGCTTTGTGCTGGCAACTTTTCTCTCTCACCTGCCACTAGTGGGGCAGGGATGCAGGCAGAGCAGAAGAGTAGACCTGAGTCTCCTTCTCTATCCCCTCTCCAATTCCCTTGAGTTCAATCCCCACCAAAACAGGTCTTCCACCCAAGTGTGTCCTACCCTTGGGCTTTGCCCCCACCCCCCTCCCTTGGCCCACCTTTTACTCCTCCCTCCAGATAGATTCCTATTCACTGTAATCAAGGGCACAGTTGAGATGCTTCCTCCAGGAAGCCCTCCCTGACCCCTTTTTAAGCTAGTTTAGGACTCCCCAAGGCCTGCAGTGGGTGTCATTTGTGTCCAGTCTCATTTCTCCTCACTACCTCTCCTCTGGAAGACAGTGGCAGCATCAGAGCCATTCTGTGCGCACAGCACCCAGCATAGAGCCTGGCACTAAGCAGCCATTAGTGCCGTGCGTAATGAAAGAGTGAGGAGATGAGCCCTTGATGCTGAGGATGTGGAGTTGGAGTTTGGAGAGAATCAGGTGGGCTAGAGTAGGCTAGGAGGGCTTCCTGCAGGAGGTGGAGCTCCAGTTGGGCTTGATGGCTGAGGGAGGGTGGAGAAGGTGGGCAGAGAGGACTTGAGGCAGGAAGCCAGGAGAGAGATGCAGCTCATTGAGTGTCTTGGGGTCAAGCTCTGTGCAAGCACCTCATGCAGGTTTAATGCTCTCAGCAGTCTTGAGGTAGGTTTTACAGAGGAGGGCACTGAGGCCCAGAGTGGGGGAGTGAAGTGCCAAAGGTCACGCATTTAGAAGATGGGAAAACTGGACTCCAACACAGGTGTGCTGGCTTTCAGAGCCCCGCAGAGCTTTTGGAACAGTGCCTGCTGGCAGCTGGGGTGGGAGAGGGACACTGAAGGCTTTTGAGCAGGGACAGGCAGGTATAAATCCTAGAATGTGGTGAGAGGGTCTCTGGAGATAATTTAGTTCTATAAGTTCATTTCTCAGACTATGAGCCTGAGGTCTTGGGAGGGGCTAGGACTCTCTGGAGGGTGGCAGTGAGCGGCAGGCCCTGGACGAAGGCCCAGGTCTCCCTCTTGCCTGTTGGATGCTGTTTCCACTGCACCACATTGCTGGGGACACAAGGGTTCTCCCTGTGCCTGGCTCCCAGTCCTGGGCTGGGGCACTGGAGAAGGAGCCTCAGGCTTGGGCTCTTGCCCTAGGCCCTGATGGAGACCACCCAGGCCCAGAGGGGGACCTGCTCCCATGCTGTCCCTTCAGTCTCTGTCCTCTTCTACCCGCTCATCCCCTAGGAGGCCTCCTTTCCCAATCATTCCTGGAGCTTCCAGCCCCTGCACCCCTTCCACCATTCCCAGTCAGTTCCTTCAGAGGCCTGGTGGAGGAGCCATTCCTAACTTCCAGCAAATCTCACATTGACACAGGCTGTTGAGGTACACCTCAGGTGCCAGCGCTGGGGCCAGGTCCACCACTCCTTCCTTCTTCCCTCTCTCTGTCCCCAATAAAAGCATTATACTTGGAATCCCTGCAGAGGGCATACCAAGCCCTGCATTCCATGGGGTGAGGGGACCAAGGGGAAGGGCCTTGGCCCGGCCTCCAGCATGTAGCTGGCTCAGCCAGTTGCACACCCCTGTGTTTTGCAGACAGGAAAGGCTAGAGGTGGTGCAGGGCTTCCGGGGAGGTGGGCTACCCTCCAGATACCCCAGGGAACCAGGCAGGTCCTCACAGAGGAGGCAGCACTTGATCTGAGCTGACTTCACTGGGGATGGGAGAACTGGGGAGATAGCCTTCCAGGGGGTGTTGACTGCATACCAGAAGGCAGGGAGGTAGGATTATGCATGTTGGGTTTGGGTGTGCCAGGCTGGAACGTGGGCATGGCGGGGAGGTGGCATGGGGAAGGTGGAGTGTGCTGGGCCTTTGCCCTGTGGTTTCATCTGTGGTGTGGAGAGGTGACCCAGTGTGCTGAGGACAGCAGTTGGAGGAGGCGGGACCAGCAGCAGGTTCAGAACACCTGAACCAGGCCTGAAGCCTAGAGAGAGGCTGTGTTCCGGGCTGGGAACCCACCAAAAGGCTGGCTGGTCCTGTTTCTCTTGGGCAGAAGGATCAGGGCTTGGGCAGGGGTCTCTCTCTACCATGTCCCCAAAGTGTGGATATCCAGCTAGAGCCTCCCACTCCCGATCCGATGCTCCCGCCCCACTTTGGCTTAGCTCTGGACTCCTCCAGGAAGGCTTCCAGGCTGTTGTGAATCCTGGCACTCCTTCCACGTAGAGCCCCTGGAGTTGTTCTCCTTCCTATTGTGTTTCCTGGCTGCCAGCTCCTTTGGGAGCTCCCAGGCCAGGCCTGGGCACCTCCCATTCCAGTCCCCAAGCCCAGCAGGGAGGAGCACAGTGCATGGGGACTGCCCTTCTCCTTTAGGGCTGGAACAGCCTAGGGGTGGTATCAGAAGGGCTGGTGCTACTCCCCTCTGGCCCAGCCTTGGCCCTGCAAGTTCCAGGTGGGGTGGGGGCTGGAAGGGAGGGGCTGATCTGAGAGGCTAGGAGCAGGGTCCTGCCACAGCCACTGAGCAGCAGCTCAGTGTGGGCCCCCCTTTCCTCTCCCCTCCAGCCCGCTCCAGCAGGGCTCCCTCCTCCTCCTTTGTCCTCCGGGGATCCCCAGCCCCAAGGGCTGGTGGGGGTGCAGGAGGAGGCGGTGTGAGCCCCGATTGGGGGTGTCCTCACCCCCCTCGCTGCACGAGCGAGGGGCTGGCAGCTGCCCGCCTCCTGGGCACGAGCCCGTGCCAGCCGCTCCTGGCACAGTTGCTGGCACGCCCGGCAGACTCCCACGGCCACCTGCTCACACCCACCCACGAGCGCTGGCGCGCTGCGGGCCCTTCCGGCTTCCCGGGCCTCCCGGCGCCCCTCCCCCGCCCCAGGGCCAATCCCCCACCCCAGTCCCCAGCTCTCCCCGGACCCCCTCGCTCGCCACCGCTGGCCCCACAGCCCCCTGCCTCAGTCCGCAGCGTGTGCAACTTGGGGAGCTCAGGAGGCGGGGCGGCAGGGCCTCCGGGTAGCCGCGCCGCGGGGGGAAAGGACTGGGAGGCAGGCAGACAGACCGACAGACAGGGTGAGGGCCCCGCCTGCCACCTGGCGCCGCTCCAGCGGGACGATGGCGGGCAGCGCCGTGCCAGGCGGTAATTGCAGACAGACTAATTTAAAGAGATGAGACGGTTATTTTTAACTCGCGTTAAGGTAATGAACGGCGCGGGGGGTTTGCGGGTTCGAAAGTTCAGCGCCCCCAGCCCTCACTTTCCATGGGTCGGGGGGTCCCCTCTCTGCACCCCTGAGGGCTGCAGCCTCAGGACTGACTGGGGTGGGGTGGGGAGGGAGGCTGAGGAGCGGGAGAAACCCAGCCTGAGGACGGGAGACTGACAGAGGCATGCACTAGCAAGCGCCAGTCCCATGAAGTACTCCCACCAGCCCTCCAGGTGGATTAGTGTCCCATTTCCAGGTGGAGAAGTGACTTACCCCAAGGTGACATCCCCAGGAAGTGGCAGACCCAGGAACTGAACTACCTCCTAGCCCTCAAACTCCAGCTTTTTTTATGCCATGGAATGGGAACCTTTATGGATGGGGGCTGGAGGGAAGGGCGAAATGGTTGGGGCTGTTCCTTGCAGCCCATCTTCCCTTGTCTTTGAGTGACAGATGGTGTCCTGGGGTCTGTCTGTGTATTGGGAGGGCAAAGGGAGTGGTCATGGACTGTGCCTGGCTGTGAGCCCAGGGGATAGGGGTGCTTCAGCTGTAGCATGAGCCCTTCCTTATCTACTTCCCTGACCCCTAGCTGATGCACCTTGCCCCTCCCCACTCCACCTGGGGCTGGGCACCTAGGAAAGGGTAGGTGGGGCTGGGCTCCTTCTGCAATGATGATGCTGACAGTTCACCTCCGGATTGGACTTTGGGTCTCTGAAGAGGTGGAGGGGCACAGAGCCCAACATCCACTGTGCCTTACCAGTTCAGCCCCTTCCACACATTCCCAGCGTCCTGCCCCCTCTGGAACTGTCCATCCTGTTGCTAGACCTGTCTTAAAGCTGTAAGTGTGTTTCTCCTCCCCTGGAACATCACCCAGGGCATCCTGATGCAGCCCTTTGGGATCTTGGGGTCTGCTGTGAAGTCAGGGCTGGGTGGGACAGAGGGAGCCCCGTCAGGGCTGGGTGGGGCAGAGGGAGCCCCGTCAGGGCTGGGTGGGGCAGAGGGAGCCCCTGTGGGGGAGCCTGATGCAGTGTGTGTCTGAGCTAGAGTGAAGCTTCTCCCATTCTGGTCCTTGGTGTCCTCATCTGTGTTCAGAGGACCTTAACTCAGACCGAGCCTTACAAACCCTCTGGTTCTAGGAGCCAGGAGGGTTGACTGGACGTAGGACTGAGAGGACTGCTCACTGGTGGGTACATGGGAGTATAGGTGTGGATGGTCTTGAACGTGGGACTCCTGCTCAGAGATGCCTGCCCTGCCCGCGGCAGCACCCAGGTGCAGACACTCTCCCACATAATGCAGGGAGTGTTCCTGCCAGTCCCAGCTGGCCCCAGAGCAGGCAGATGGGGGGCTCAGGGTGTTGGGTGAGCGTTATCTCAGGCTCTGGGGCCTGGGTAGGGTGCTCAGGGGGACAGCTGGATCTGGTGTACCCCCCTTCTCCTGGCACCCTGGTTACCACGGAAACCAACTCCTGTTTGGGAGGGTTTGGCTGTTTGCTGCTTCTCCCCACCCCCCAACCCATATGTGGAGGTGGGAGGGGGGCCAGGTGGTGTGTGGGGGAGGGGCCTCCCACACCCTCCCCCCAGGGCCTCCCTCTTTGCAGAGAGAAACCTTTCTGGTCTCTAAGGGGGGCGGGGGTGCCTCCTGTGGAAAGGGGAGTGAAAATTAGGAGATTGATGTCTGGGTGCTAGGCAGTCAGTGGGGGCACTCTACACTCATTCTCTCACTCCATCCTCCTTGGGTTCTGCCAGGCACAACATTAATAGCCCCATTTCACAGTTGGGGAAACTGAGGCATAGCTGGGCAAGGCAGATTTAGATGCAGACCTGTCTGTGTCTATCACCTTTCTCCATCTCCAATGCCAGTGCTGTCTCAGCTCCAAACACCAGTCAGCCTTCCTGCCCCAAGGCCCTTTTCTGCTCTGCAACCCTCTGGGGCTCCTCAGTTCCCCCTGGGAATCGACAGAGCTCAAGCTGCTCAGTGTGGTCCCCTGGTCCTCTTGGCCCAGTCCAAGCCCTGCCCTGCCTTCCCGCTTTCCTGCTGCCTCTGATGTCAGGGAGCCTCGCATTGCCACCTTCACACCTGACACTGGAGTTCCCTACCCACACCCACTGTCACCTGCTCACCATGGCAGCTTTCCTTGGCTGATCCCCTGAGACACGCCACAGAAGTGGTTTCATGGTAGACCTACCTTCCCGGTGATTCTGGCACCCAGTGTGTGTCCTTGAGAATTTCTGCTTTGCATCCTTACTTGTTCACAAACCTGGCTCAGGATCAGAGTCACCCAGAAGCTTTTCAACAACACAGGTTTCCAGTCCCCACCTCAAACCCTCTGTGTCAGACTCTTAGCAGGTGGGCTCTGGAGTCTGTATTTTAATAGGTATGTCTGGTGACAGATCATTCAGAAGCAATGCCTTAGATGGTGGCTTCCCAGCCTTCTACTAGCCTCCCCGCCCTGCTCCTTGCCATGTGGATGAGCTTTTCCAAGCAAACTGCCTAGGCTGAGCTCAGGCCTCTCCTCCCTGCCCCCTTTGGGTCCTCCAGATGTTTGAACTCCGTGCAGTCAGTTGCAAGGGATCAAGTCACTTCCCTAGCACCTGCACCCATACCCACACCCATATCTTAGGAGTCATGCCATGTAGGACAGGGATGGAGAGACTGAAATCACAGCCAGGGCTGAGCCCTGTTGCTAAGAGCCTTTGCCACAAGAGGGAGGAGAAATGTCCTGGAATATACTCAGCAGGCCTCCCTGAGATTGGAGTGTTGAAGAGACTGTCACAACCCCTGTCCGGCCAGCTCCCACCTGGTGGGGGAGAGAAGACAGCAGGTGCACAGCCCAGTGCTGCTTGTCCAGACCCTGGGGCCTTAGTGGGACACTCCAGGCCTGGTCCCCAGCCTCATCAACCTTTCCAGCCACCTTGCTGTCTTCTGACCCTTGCTTTAGCCACCCCGAACTGCTTGGCTCAGATTCAGCCTGCCATGTGCCAACACATACATTCTGTCATTGAATTTTCACAGCCACCCTGTGATGCTGGTATTGTTGCTATCCCCATTTTGCAGATGAAGAAACTAACAATGAGAGGCCTCAACAGTATCTTACTGTGAGAGGCAGAAATGGAACTCCCTAGGGCTGGCTCCACCCTTCAAAGTGGACTTTCCTCTCCTCTCCTCTGCTCCCCCACCCCACCCCACCCCTGCCCCAGTCATTGTCTTTCTGCTTGCTCTTGGAGTTTGGCCCTGAGGATTCTAGCTTCAGGACTAGTCCTGGGTCTCCCTGGCTCCCTTTCCCAGATAGAGAGCTGCTCCCCACCCCACCCCACCCCACCCTGTGGGGATGGAGACCAGCCTGATGTTCCCCTGATCTGCAGGCCCAAGAAGGCTAGTGGGCTGGCAGCAGTTCCTCCATTCACTCTAATCCACAGCTACACCCAGTGGGTACCTGCTGGGCAGTGCTGCTCAGAGAGGCACCAGACCCTGATCATGAGGGGCCTATAGGTCAAGCTGGGAAGATGAGGACATTTATTATGATTCAGGATAACAACTTCTCAGGGTCAGGATAGAAGGTCAAAAAATCATCTGTGGTGTTTGGAGGTAGGGAAGTAGGAACCAGAGAAAGGTGGGCAAACCCCAGGACTTCATAGGGAGCCCCATGGGAGTCAAGACTGGAGAAGAAAGCAAGTGGCCTTGCATGGCAAGCCCAGGAGCTGGCCGCCCAGGCTGCAGAGATGGAGGGGCATGAGCGGAACAGTCACCTCAAGGGTATTGTGGGGAGAGGACAGGAGGGGGAGACCGGTCAGGAAACTAGTATGAGCCTGGTCCTGGGGTGCAAAGGAGAAGATGAATCTGAGATAGAGTGGAGACCCAAAGAGTCCAAGATGCCAGCCCGAGATCTCTGCAGCACCCTGTGGTGCCTTGACACTCTCAGATGAGAGGGAGCTGGGTGGTTAGGAGCCTGGGAGGCAAATGGCACAGGCAGAGCCTGGTTCTACTTACCCTGTGTGTAGCCTTGGGCAACTGAGCCTTGGTTTCCTCTACAAAGTTGGATGGTAGTATGACTGTGTTCAAGCTTTGTTGTGGGGATTATAGGAAGCATACATGTGAAGTCCCAAGAAGTCTTAGCAGATGTCATTACCATTATTTCTTGCTCCAGGAAAGGAAAGGAACCATCTCCCCAGATACTGTGTAGGGTGGGGCTCTGACCCTGAGAGAGCACCACAGTGTGTGTGTGTGTGGAGTCCCCTCTCTAATACCTCACTTTCTGCTCCCTGAGGTAGAGGTGTCAGCTATCTGGAATGTCCAAGCTCCCTCCTTTCCTTAGTTCCACTCACTACTCTCAGGCCTCTGGAGCCTCCCCATGGCCTTGGGAGGCATGCAGAGTGGGTTTCAGGTGCCCATTTTGTTTTTACAGATGAAGGGAATGACCTGTTCAAGGTTACCCTGAGACCCAGGGCTGCCTGCCCCTGTGATATCCCTTGGCTCCTCTTTGCCCCACTAGCAGGCTCTGTGACCTTGGACACAGCCCTTCCCTCTCTGGCTCTGAGATCCCCTCCCCCAACACTCTGGGAAGCTGTGAGGCCCCCCTCCCCCTGCACCCTCCTCTGTCCTCAGCTGGCCTTGCCACCTTCTTCTCTGTAACCTGAGCTGGGCCGTGGGGGAGGGGGCTTGCCCTTTGCCTGAGGCACCTGCCGGCTGAGCAGATGTGTGTGGGGCGAGGCCCCAGGAGGGGAGGAAGGGTTCTGAGCTGCAAGCCTCGGGCCAGGGCAAGCTGCACTCAGCATTCCCAGCCCTGGCCTCTGGCCTCTGCCCCTGGAGCTCATCTGAGCACTTGTTCACTTTTCAGCAGACATTCATGGCACTCCGGCGCGCCCTGACGGAACTCTTGAGTCTTCAGGAGAAGACAGATGGCAGATGAGGCTGATGCCCGGTCTGGGTGGGCTGCCCTGGGCTCCAGGAGCCCCCCTGGCATGGAGACAGAGGGCCATGGGTGGCCCCTGGGGGCAAGGCCAGTGTCTGTGCGGGTGGCCATGCCCCTGGGAGAGCAGATGGTTCTCTTGGCGCTGTGCCCACTCCTCTCCCCCCCACACACCAGGAGCCAGGCTGCAGGGCTGGGGCACAGCTGCTGGGCCCTCCCTAGAGCCGGGCCCAGGGCAGGGCTGGGTGAGGTCGCTGCAGCTGCTCCCAGGGGCTGGGGCAGGGGAGTAGGGGGTGCTGCCCACTGAGGAAGGAAGAGGCTCTGCCTGAGAGGAGCGTCAGGAAGAGTGTGAATGGCTTTACACTTAGGGGTTTTGTTTAATCCCAGATGAGAGGTGAGAGGGTCTGTGTGGAAAGCCCCCTGCCCTAGGTCTACCCTGGAACTCCTGCCTGGTCTTGGCTTCTCCCTAGAGGTGTCTCAGGGCAGGAAGAAGAGCAAGGGTCCTGGCTGTGAACTCCTGCACCATCCCCATATGCTATATCTGTGAAGTGGGGATATAAACCCACTCAGAGGGTTATTACATACTCAGTAAGATGGTAACTGTTGAGCACCAGAACAGTGCATGGCTCATGGTAAATAAATGGTCAGTATGATAGTCCTTTCTCCTCTAACCTTGCTGAATTCTCCTGAGAAGCTAGGAAGTGCTGGGGAAAGGTAGGACAGTGCAGAGGAAAACATAGTGGGGGTTGGGCAGGGCCCAGAACACTGGCCTGAGATTTTCCTGGATGGAATCTGCACTGAAACCCCAGGCCTGAGCTGTTTGGAGCAGCTGAGGGCTCCATTCTGTCTGTAGACTTCCCCTGAGCCAGGGATTGCTGTGTGTAGTTAAAATAGTCAGGCCGACTCTGGCTTGCACTGCAGTGGGAGCAGTGGTCTTTGGGTTTGCAGAGGGTGTGGGAAGGGACCCCAGAGCTGGCCTTGATGGAGGAGCAGGAACAAAGGGAACGGGGTGTGCAGAGGCACAATGGGTGGACATCCAGGGTGGTTGGAGGCCTGGATAGGCCTGAGGGTTTAGGGGTGATGGGACTGGAGCTAGACCCAAGGGACCATGGGCTTTGAGCAGGGGTGACCTTGGACTTGTGTTGCTGGTTTGCTTGCTGCCCAGGCTGAGTGTGTGGCTCTGCTCTGAGGGGTGGGGGGACACAGCCTGATCCCTGACCTCATGCCTTGCTCCCATGTTTGATTCCTTCTGGTCCTGGCAGCTCACTTCTGTTCACTGTTGAGTGCAATCACTTGTAGGCACCGTTGGCTTATGACCATCTTCCCTTTTACCCTGCCTCTTCTTTAGACCCTAGTGCCAAGAGTTTGCACACCATCTCAGGACCCAGATGTCAGCCAGGGTACCCCTTCTGCCAGGAAGCCTGCCTGGACTGAACACCCCAGCCTCACCCAGGTGGCAGGGCAGGGGAACCCTAGGGCGTCTATGGTGCTGTCTGACACAGATGTGTGTTCCTGGACCAGACTAGGGGCTCAATGTGGGGTGAAGGGCAAGAGGTGGGATGGAGGTTATTCCTAGGGCTTGGACACAGGTAGGGATGAGATTCCTGGTATTCAGGATTCTCCCTGTAGCCATTGGGATTGCCCCAAGGTGACACGAATGAAGTTGGGATTTCAACCCCTGCCTTTGACCTTTCCTCATGCAGGCAGGACGGAAGGAAGGAAAAGGGAAATGGCGGTCCTGGAAGGGGTCAGATCTTTCACCGCAGCTCCACGGTGGTCTCTGTTCTGGGAGGTACTAAGGAGAGGAGCTGGGTCATGGTCCCCCTTGAGCAGGCAGGGTTAGTCGCCTGAGGGGAGGCCGGGTGAGAGTGTGATGGAACCCCAAGGGGCATCGACACCTGACCAGGCTCGAGCCTGGATAGATGGACACAAGACCCAGGACTAGACTCAGAGGGTCCTGGAAGCCCCCAGGTACCAGCAAAGAGGTAGCACAGGCTTGGTGGTAGGTGGGGCTATAAGGCTTGTGTCTGATGAAAGCCAGAAGAGCTTGGGCCCCAGAGCCAAGGCAGGGATGGCCACTGGGGCGGCGGCAGAGCAGCACGCTCCCTGCCACATTGGGGACCGGGTGGGAAGGGCCCTGGCTTTGGAATCCAACAGCCCAGAGACCCCCTACTTGGCTCCACAACTTCTCAGCTTCCAGGCCTCAGGAGTCATTTAACCCCACCTGGGCCTCAGTGTCCCCCCTTATAGAGTAGCAGTCTCTGCTCACAGAATGGTTATCAGGACTAAAGAGGCTCGCCTACGTCTGGCATGCAGCAGGTGGTGCCTCTAAGCACGTGCCAGTGGTGTGCTAGAGCTGGCTCACACTGGCTCGTGAGAGCCCATCGTGCACACTCCTCCCCAGCTCTGCGCTCAGTGACATCATACTGGCAGCTACAGATAGGTTTCATGGTAGTATCCACACCATAGAAATTAGCAAGACCTACAAATCAAATCAGGTTCCCCCATCCACCCACCCACCTACTACCACTGCCTCGGAGAGCTGGTTGTTAAATATTTTCCAGCACATCACTGAGTGTGCCCCCCAGAAAGGATTACCTTCCTGGTATCCCCACCAGGATTGCAAGATGGCACAGAAGGCGGCATGGGAGTCACATCCCATGGGCCCTCTTTAGCCGTAGTGGAAACAGTACGGGAGGTGAGGCAGTCGTGGGGCTCTGGCTGGGCCAAGCAACCTAGAACACCAAGTCCATGGGCTCTTCTGGGCTTGGGAAGATTGGACACAGTCCTCACACCAGGCGGCTCCCTGCAGGCTACAGGCGGGGGACAGCAAATGGCAGGACCTCTCTGCTCCTCACACGTCCCTTCCCTTCCCACCCCCCAGAGATCTGGCAGGCCCTGGCTGGAGAAGTGAGATTGGATGAGGTTGAGCTATCAGAGAATGAAGCTGTGCTGGGAGGAGAAATGAGGTTGTACTGGAAGATAAACGAGGTTGTACTGTCAGGGAATGAGGTGGTACTTGGAGGCAAGGTGAGGCTGCATTATTAGATAAATGAGGTTGTACTGTCAGGGGATGAAGTGTACTTGTTGGAGAGATGATGTCCTGCTGGATCAGTCGGGTTGCACCATCAGAGAACACAGCCGCACCACAGGAGGAAGGAGCGCCTCCGACTTACAGGATAAATGAGGGTGTCCTGCTGGATAAATGAGGGGGCCCGTCAGGTGAATGGAGTGCTGTTAGCAAATGAGGTTGTACTTGCTGGATAAATGGGACTGGTGTGCTGGATAAATGGGGTTGTGCTGTCAGATGAATGCATTACTGCTCGTGGGCGAAGGGTGTCCTGGGAATGGATGAGGGTGTCCTGCTGGATAGATGAGCTGCCGCCGCCAAATGGATCAGACCCTGTCCACAAGGGAGGCACCATCAGCAAGGTCGAGGTTATTCTGTTTCCGCTGGGGTTCCTGGAGAGTGTCTTCTGGCCCAGGTGGTCTGAGCCCTGGAACACCCTGGTGTCAGCAAGCCTGGGTCACTGTGGGGAGCAGGGTGGGGACTGGGAAGGGAGCTGCCTCATGCACCCCGTGAGCCCTTCTTCAGCCCTCTCGGAAGACCCTCCTCCCTCCTGTATTTCCTTCAGTGCACTGTATTGTTCGTGACTTTCTCCACCACCCTGCTGATTTCCCATTCTGTCCTGTGTTCTCTTCTCAGCCCAGTTTGGAAAAGCCCTTATTGTGTGCCAGCCAAGGCAGTCTCATTTAATTCCCCCTACAGCACAGTATTTCTCTCGTTCATGCATTCATTCATTCCACAGACATTTAAGTGGTTGCTATGTGCCAAACATATGAGGTACAGTGTCAAAAAAAAAAAAAAACACAAAAAAAACAATACCCTCATAAAATTATATTCTAATACAAGGGTAGCCGGACAATAAATAATTAAAACAGAATAAATAAATTATATATAGGTTGAGTAGCCCTTATTCAAAATGATTGGGACCAGAAGTGTTTCAGATTTCAGAGTTTTTTGGATTTTGGAATATTTGCATAGACTTTACCAGTTGAGTATCCCTCATCCAAAATGCTCCAAAATCTGAAACTTTTTGTGTCATGGCATTCAAAAAGTTTCAGAATTCAGAGCACTTCAGATTTAGGATTTTCAGATTAGGAATGCTAAACCTGTATAAATTTAGAAAGTGATATTTGCAAGTTGGGCGTGGTGGCGCACGCTTGTAATCCCAGCATTTGGGAGGCTGAGACCGGAGGATCTGGGTTCGCAGCCACCCTCAGCTACCAAGTGAGGCATTCCGCAACTTAGTGAGAGCCTGTTTCAAAACAAAGAATAAAAAATAGGGCTGGGGTTATAGCTCAGAGGTAGAATGCACCTGAGTTCTATCCCCAGTACCGCAAAAAAAAAAAAGTGGTATTTGCTTTAGAAAATTCAGAGTAGGAGTAATGGGGACAAGGAGGGCAGGAAAAAGGAGCAGTTTTAAAAGTATGATCAAGACAGGCCTGCAGGCAGGAGATGCCATCCGAGCAGAGATTTGAAGGAGATGAGAGATCTCTGTGGGCCTTGAGGGGAAGTGGGGCTGCCTGGCAGGTTTGAGGAACAGTGATGAAGTGGAACACCTGAGAGGCCATGGAACATTCAGTGGGCCATGGCAGAGTCAGAGTGAAGAGGAGGGCATAGGACGGATCTGGGGAGGACTGGATGAGACCCCAGTTATTGAAAGGATCACCCTGGCTGCTGTGTGAAGTGCTGAAGGGAAGCAAAGGTGGAACTGGAGGTGCAAAGCGTCTGGGTTGCACCATTCCTGGGCGTTAGAGCTGAACTCGGCATCCAGATCCAACACTAGAGCCTGTGCTCTATGCACGGTGCTCTATGTGCCAGCCTCAGCCTCACCAGCCTCACCAGCCTCCTCTCCCTGGTGGGTGGGGCTCCAGGGACTGTTCTCTGCAGCCTAGGTTCTGAGGGAGAATGGGGTGGACACAGGACGGAACCCACTGTCCTTCCCCTCTGCCCCCCAGACGGCCTCCCTTGGGCCTTGAGGAGCATATGTCCTGAAGGAACATGTCAGGCCTGGATGTAGGTGTGGGAGATGTGAGGCCCCAGAAGCGGGCCCAGCTCTGGGCACCAGGGGAGCCAGGCATGCCGGGGCCAGGGCTGTGATGGTGGGTTGCTAAGCAACTCCAAGAGGGAGCCCTGGTTACTGCTGCCTGGCAGAGGCATCTCTCTCCTTTACCTCACTCACCTCCTCCATGGCCTATGGCCTCCCAGGAGGCCTTGCGAGAGAGTCAGAGTTGAGATCAGTGCTTGCCACTGGATCTTGGCTGGGAGCTCTGGTTGGTACCAGGTGGCTGGGCCCTAAGGAGCCGCACTGGGCTGCAGGGCCTGGGCTTCTCTCATGGGGCACAGCCCTGGTACATGCCTGGTACGCAGCCCAGCTCAGCAGTCAGAAGCCTAGGTCCTCACACAGCTCTGAGCCACCTCCCTGCATGAACCTGAGCAAGGCAGGGCACCCCTCGAGGCCTCTGCTGCTCCATCCATCTGGCCTGCAGAACCTTTCTGCAAGGGCCTTGCTTTCTGTGAAGGAGGGTGCTGAATGGGCAGGGCTCCACCCCCAATGGCTTGAGTGTGTAACACTTAAGGCTTATATTAAATTCCATTTACGAAAAGAGTTCCACTACTTTAAGAAAAATGTCTGAAATCCTCTGGAGTGGTTGATTCCAAGAATATTTAGTGTCAAACCAGAAAGATCCCTAGAGTACAATTGACCCATGTCATCATTTTACAGGTAGGGAAACTGAGTCCTGTGGAGGGAGGGATTTGCCCTTGGGCAGGCTTGATGGGGTGGGAAGAGAATTAGTCTGGGGGTCAGGAGGCCTAGGCTCACATCCTTACTCTGACACCAGGTCCTGGGTCACCTTGAGCAAGTCCTTTCTTTTCCCTGGGTTGGACCAGCCTTGGTGTCAGACTGAGGCTTCAGCTCCCAGTATACAGCTGGGTAGGGAACCAAGGGGAGAGGGATGTAAACCTCTGTAGGCCTGGAAAGTATCTTGGGCAATCTAAAACTTTTTTTTTTTTTTCATGGTACTGGGGATTGAACCCAAGACATTCTATCTACAAGCTATAACCTCATTCCTTTTTTAATTTTTTATTTGAAACAGGGTCTCTCTAGGTTGCTGGAGTCTTGCTAAATTATTGAGATTGATCTTGAACCTGCAATCCTCCTATCTCAGCCTCCCAAGTACTAGGATTACAGGCGTGCATCATCATACCCAGAGAAAACATTTTTATAGTGTTTATAAAGAAAATCTGGAGCTAGGATATAGCTCAATGGTAAAGCACTTGTGTAGCATTTGTGAGGCCCTGGTTTCAATCCTTAGCACTGCCATAAAGGGGGGGGGGCGGGAAAAAGAGGGGAATGAAGGTAGGGAGGAAGGAAGAAAAATGTGGATGTATTAGGAATTATATGTGAAATCCCCATAGAAGTATGAGACTTGTTAGGAAATTTGGACCTTGCACCATGCTGCCAAACTTCTTACACAGCTGGCTTCTAGGGACAGTTTATATGGGAAGTTTGAGGGGCACTAGAATACTGGTTTCCTAACATTCTTTGGGAATTCTCTAACCCTGCTTCCTTCTCCCATGGCAGAACATAATGTCTTTTAGACTCAAGAGAAGACCAACCTGAAATGAATACCTGGCTCTCTGTTTAACATGCTGTGTGACCTTGGCAATCACAGTATCTGGGCCTTACTCTCCTCATATTCTTGAGATAGGGATCCCAGTCCTTGATTTTGTGGAGTCTGACCTAATGATTACATGAGAGAGGTACTTAGAACGCCTGGCTGAATAGGTCGGTACTGAGTAGGTGCTGGTACTTGGTGGTGTCCTTCCGCCCCATCCCCAGGTGCTCTAGCCAGGCTGGCACACAATGACATTGATAAGAGGTTTGCCTAATGGGCCTCCAGCTGGAGAAGTGGGGAGTTGGGAGGTGGAGTCAGAGGGTCCTGTGGGGGAAGAGAACTGAGGCCTCCCAGGACCCTGAACACAGGTGTGAGGGAGGGGCCGGGAGCCAGGTGCAGGGGCGGGAAGGGAAGGGGGTATCCACCTGAGGGAATACCACTCCCTGGGGGTCCAGTGCTCCTCCTGTCAGGGCCCCAGGAGAAGTCAGGCAGGGCAAGGCTGGCAAGCCCAGCAGTTGCCTCCCAAAGCCAGACAGTGCCAGAGATAGGGAGCCTGGGACTTGAAGAGCCAGGTCAGGACTGGAGCTGGAGCTGGAGCTGGAGCTGGAGCTGGAGCTAGGGGTGGAGGGGACCTGGGTAGCAGGAAGGGCTTCCTGGGGGCTGGTGGGGAGGAGGGAGCACTCTCACAGAGCAGTGGCTAGGACTGTGACTGGGCAGACTTACAGGTAAAGAGCAGGTCTGTGCTGCTGGGCAGAGCTGGAGTGGTACCTGGCATCGCTGCCTAGCTGTGGGGGCTATGGGCAAGTGACATCATGCCATGGGGTAATGCCAGCTTCCCAGAGCGGTTAGTGCCCAGCACAGCTGGCTCAGGGCATAGCGTGAAGGAGATGGAGACAGAGCCGGTCTGTTGGGTGACCTAAGAGGTGAGATCTGGCCAGAGTAAGGGATTTAACCAACATTTACGAGCACCTGGAGCGTCTCCTCAACGCTTAAGCACACACGTGAGCTCACGTAATGCTCTAACAGCCTTAAGAGGTGGTTATGACTGTAGACCTTTTACAGAGTAGCTCAGAGATTGATACACAGCCATGGTCACACTGCTAGGTGGCCAGAGCACCTGACCTTCTGCCCAGCCCTCTGACAGCCAAGCCCATGCTGTTTCCACAGCGGTGCCTGAGCAGGGCGGTTGAGGCCACCAGGTGGGAGGCCAGTTGGAAGTGCTACTCCAGGCTCCTGTGGAAGCCAGGCCAGTGGGGCTGCAGGCTCTCCTGCCTTCATCTGTCCCCAGACAGTGACCTGAGAAGCACTGTCGACTGGCAACAGCAGAAATTAAGAACATGAGCAGAAGAATAAAGGTGAAGCCAGGGAGGTGCCAAGGGACCTCAGAGAGGGCTGTGGAGCCTTAGACAAGCCACTCTACCTCTCTGCGCCTAGGTCTCCTGACTGAAAATGGGAAGTACTGTGGGGATTGAGCAGAGGCCCCGCCAGGAAGGGACTTGGAGGGCAGAGCTGCAGCAGGTGGGTCAAGAGAGGTGGGCAGGCAGGAGAGCTGGGCTGGCCTAGCAGAGTAGGGTCAAAGGTTGACCTCTGATGGGCTTAGAGGGAGCCAAGGCCTCTTTGGGGTTTGCAGCAGCCTGGAGGAGTTGGGGGGGGGTGGGAATCTCTGAAAAGTCTCAAGCCTGTACCCGCCTTTGGGGACCCCCAACCTACTCTGCTTTCCCTGACCAGGCCCTTCCAGTGAAGGGTTAACAGTCTTCTCTACCTGCAGTTGCATTTTAAAGACACGAAATTAAAGCAGGTAATTTATTCTCCCCACACACGAAAGAGCAATTAGTTCTAAACAGGGCTTAATCAGTCACCGCGAGATTGATTTCTGGAGCCCTGGGTTTTCGGGCTTCTGGCGCCATGCCAGGCTGGGGAGGGAGGGGGGCGGACAAATGAGCCGCGGCGGCATGAGCCCTTACATAATCTGCTGGGGGGCCCTGGCAGCCTGGCTAGCCCTGCCAGGGGCTTGGCTGAGTTGGGGAGAGGGGGTCCCACCGCGCACGGTAGTCCTCAGGGGTGGCCATGCCCCCAGGGAAAGGCCAGGCCCCAAGCTCCAGCCCCGCCCTGTGTGTGTGTTGGGGATAGCATGGGGGGCGCACAGGTGCAGCTGGGGTAGAGGATGGGTATTCTGGGTTTGTCCAACCTGGTACTTACACCTGCACCCCTCTTCTCCCCCCCCCCGCACCCCTACCCCGTACCTGACCTCCTCTTCCCTACTTTCTCCCCTCCCCCTTCCGGCTCTTCTCCATTCTCTTATCCTCCTGTTTCTCTCTTATCTTCCTCCCCCCTCCTCCTCACTTCCCCTTTCCCCATGGCCTCCTCACCCTCGCCCCCCATGCCCATGTCTCTGGCCACAGAACTCCATCCGGCACAACCTGTCACTGCACACCCGTTTCATCCGCGTGCAGAACGAGGGCACCGGCAAGAGTTCCTGGTGGATGCTGAACCCCGAGGGCGGAAAGACAGGCAAGACCCCGCGGCGCAGAGCAGTGTCCATGGACAACGGGGCCAAGTTCCTGCGCATCAAGGGCAAGGCGAGCAAGAAGAAGCAGCTGCAGGTGCCCGAGCGAAGCCCGGACGACAGCCCTCCGGGCGCGCCAGCCCCAGGGCCGCTGCCCGCCGCCGCCAAGTGGGCCGCTAGCCCGGCCTCCCACGCCAGCGACGACTACGAGGCGTGGGCCGACTTCCGCGGCGGCGGGAGACCCCTGCTCGGGGAGGCGGCTGAGTTGGAGGACGACGAGGCCCTGGAGGCCCTGGCGCCATCCTCGCCACTCATGTACCCGAGCCCTGCGAGCGCGCTGTCGCCAGCGCTGGGTGCGCGCTGCCCGGGGGAACTGCCCCGCCTGGCGGAGCTGGGAGGCCCGCTGGGCTTGCACGGCGGCGGCGCGGGGCTGCCCGAAGCCCTGCTGGACGGCGCGCAGGACGCGTACGGGCAGCGGGCCCGCGCCGGGACGCCTGCCTACTTCGGGGGCTGCAAAGGCGGTGCCTACGGCGGGGGCGGGGGCTTCGGGCCGCCGGCGCTGGGCGCGCTGCGCCGCCTGCCCATGCAGACCATCCAGGAGAACAAGCAGGCCAGCTTCGCGCCCGCCGCCGCCCCCTTCCGCCCCGGGGCGCTGCCCGCGCTGCTGCCGCCGCCGCCGCCCGCGCCGAGGCCGGGCCCGGTGCTGGGCGCTCCCGGGGAGCTGGCGCTGGCAGGTGCAGCCGCCGCCTATCCCGGCAAGGGGACGGCCCCGTACGCGCCACCCGCGCCCTCGCGCAGTGCCTTAGCCCACCCCATCAGCCTTATGACGCTGCCTGGCGACGCGGGCGCGGCGGGCCTGGCACCGCCTGGCCACGCCGCTGCCTTCGGGGGCCCGCCTGGTGGCCTCCTGCTGGACGCGCTGCCTGGGCCCTACGCGGCCGCCGCCGCCGGCCCGCTGGGTGCAGCACCCGACCGCTTCCCCGCGGACCTGGACCTTGACATGTTCAGCGGGAGCCTCGAATGTGACGTCGAGTCCATCATCCTTAACGACTTCATGGACAGCGACGAGATGGACTTCAACTTCGATTCAGCCCTGCCTCCGCCGCCTCCCGGCCTGGCCGGGGCCCCGCCCCCCAATCAGAGTTGGGTGCCAGGTTGAGGACTGCCTCCCCTGTCTTGGGTGCCCGGGCCCCTTTCCCAAGGGGCCTCAGTCTTCCCATCCTGATCCCCGGGTCCCCACCCCCGATCCAGCTCCACAGGAGGATCCAGGAGGCAGCCCCAGCCCTACTAAAGACCTCCCTCAGAAGTTGGCCGCAGAGGGAAGTGGGAGGAAGGGGCTGGGGCGCCCCACCATTCCTGCCCTCACTCCAGAGACCCACTCCCCCTGCTCTTGGGCAGGGAGCCTGGGAGAGGAGGCTGTAATCCAGGCTTTGTGGTAGTGGGAAGGAACACGGTGGGCCACCTGGTTTGGATGCTGGCCGGGGAAACCAACTAGGAGATGGGGCTAGGGAACTTTCCAAACCGCCAGCTTCATATTCCGAGGCCTTGCGGTGACGTAACACAATGGCCCACCTGCAAACTCCAGTCTCATTCCCAATTGACACTTTCCCCCAACTGGTCCTAGTCTTACCACCAGAAGCCAGCAACCCTCTCCAGAAAATTCATTCACATCTACCTTGTTGCCCATCCATCCTGAGCACCCCTCTTCCAAGGAGCCCCACGGTTCAGCCTCTCCCTCCTGTCCTAGCCAGCCCTAGTGTCCCTCACCCCGGCAGTCAATCCCCCTTTTCAGCCTCCACACCCCCCAGTACTGGTCTCAGCCTCTTCAGTGGGCCTCAGCTCCGGACCCATCCCCCCATCCGACACCCCTTTCTCCGTGCCAGTCCTGGTCCCTCTCTTCCATATTTATAAGTGTCCGGTCGGGGCGGGCGGTGGGCGCGGCGTCCCCGGCGCGTATCGTAGGCAGTGTACCGTGGCCGTGCCGTCAGCGTGTGCGTGTGTGTGTGCCGTGTCGAGGCCGTGTAGAGTGCATTGTACAGCATATTTTCATGAATAAAATTGTTTTAAATATTTCCCGCGCCTTGGGCTAGCAGGAGGGGGAGGCAGTGGTGGAGGATAATTGGCAGGGATTGTGTGGGGAGCCCGGCTCCCAGCGCCTGCCTGTATTGTGGTTTTGTGTCTGTCTGGGTGAGTTGTCAGCGTGTGCTGGTCTACTCAGCACACATTGGTTGGGTGCCTACTGAGTTCCTGACCTGGAGATGTGCCTTGTAAAGCTCTGCACCTGCTTCTGTGAACATGTGTGCAGGAAATTTCAGGCCTTGGGAAACTTTGTCCAGGATGAAGCCTTGGAGGTTGGGAAAGAAGGCACAGGTATATACTGAGAACCTGTTGTGCCAGGCTCTCTACTGGGCACAATTTTTGTTCTAATTGAATAGATAGGAAAACAAGATGGTGGGGAGGGAAAGTAATTTGGGCAGGTGGGATGGGGATGGTGGAAAGAAGCCTTGGGAGTGCAGACCTGTTGGAATGTTTCCTCCCATATATCAGCTGCGTCACCTTGGGCCCATTTTTTTTTTTTTACATCGGTAGCATTGTTTTTCTCTATATCACAGCATAGTAGCACCCATCTCAAGCCAATGAAAAAAGGTATACAAAAATTCAGTGCAGGTCCTATACTTGTCCATTCCTTCAAGGAAGATTTAGTGAGCATCTATTAAGTGCCAGTTCTTATACCAAGCCTAGGGACTTTCACAGAGGGCAGCATAGACACAGTCTCTGCCCTTGAGGAACTTGAGGCTTGTGGGGGCATGGATTGGTAAATTGACAATTATGGATCAGAGCTGGGATGGGTAGAGGAACCAGGGGTCTGCCGTAGGAATGGATGATGAAGCAGCCCTGGAGGGGTTGCTCTTAGCTGAGCCTTGAAGGGTGAGTTGGCATTGGGAAGGGGAGGGATTCCGAGGGAATGGCATAGTCAAAGGCCCAGAGTCAAGAAAGCATGTGAATTCCATAACCCAAGGTAGCTGAGGGTAGCTAAAGCTCAGAGATGGAAAAATTGCTGGTGGCAGGTAGGGGAATGGGCCAGAGAGGAGCAACAGTAGGTGAGAGGCTGGCCAGCCGGAGGAGCTGCTGCCTGCTCGAAGCGGCGGAGGGGTGGGGGGAGTGGGGATGGAAGTCCACATATATTTTGGATGTAGAGTCACTGGAACTTGGTTATGGATCAGACATGGTGGGGTTAGGGAGAGGAGTCAGTGGTGGATGGGTACTTGGGCAAACAGGGCCATTCCTTGAGGTGGTGCACAGCACAGAAGGAGAGCCCGGGGGAATGGTCTGCTCAGTCAGCCTCAGACAGTCTCCATTTGAGTTATAAATTATGAGAATCCTTGGAGTTGGGGAGGGAAGAGGAAGGCTGAGGAGCATTTCTCCTGTGTGAATGGTATTCTCTGGCATTGGGTAACCTGGTGGCCAGGAGATGTCCAGCTGGATGGGGGGGGGGGCACGTCAGAGGCCAGCAAGCATAGAACCAGGAGCATAGAGCTTGTTGTGGGAGTGTTAGGAATGGCTTGGAAGTGGGGTGTTGCAGAGTGGGATGAGCAAGGAATCCAGGTCTGCTCTGATGAACACCATAGAAACCCTTGGTGCAGGAGGAAGAAATCCCCTGAGGAGGAGGAAGCAGGGTGAAGGGGAGAAGGAAAACCAGCACACAGTGGGTCCTTCTCAGTTTATGAAAAGAAAATGGCGAGCTCTAGATAGGAATGCCCGGTGCTCTTGCCTCTAAGAGCCTCAGTCTTGGTCCGGAAGATGAGACAGTAGCACCTGTCTTGTAGAATTGTTTGAGGAACAAATACGATTGGAATCATTGTCTGAGGTCACACTACAAGCGAAGGGCAGAGCCAGGGTCCCTGGCCTTGACCGTGTGCCTCCAAAATGTGGGCTGTCCTGCGGTGCCCCGGCCTTTCAGGAGGTGACTGTGAGCAGGGAGCAAAGGGGTTCTGATCCAGCAGGACCTGCACAGGATCGAGCTCAGAACCGGAGGGGGAGGGGACAGAGACCTCACTGGTTGGTGCAGTGGTGTGTCCCTGTTGGGTGGGGACTGCGTAGAGACTGACAGGCCCTTCCCTAGGACAGATGTTCCAACCCCACCCACAACCAGACTCGGAGATGGCCCAGCTGGGTCTGGGCTCCATATGGGCTGCATAGCTGCCCCCACCCTAGGCTGACGGAGGGTGGGCTGCTGGTGTGCGTGTACAGGTCTGTGTGTGTCATGTAGCCCCATATGCATCCGTCTGTGTGGCCCCATGTGTGTGCACACGTGTGCATGCATGTGTGTATGTTAGTGAGCATGATGGGAGGGGGTAGGTTGGGTGGTGGTCAAGGTTTCCCTGTCCTTGTGCGCATCAGAGTGCACATGGCTGAGTGTGTGTGAGCGACAGTGCATCCGCCTCTGAGTGTGCCCGCGTGTGTCAGGCTGCAGAGGCTCTGCCTGTGTGGGTCGCTCTCCCAGCCTCCACATGTGTGCTGCACGCCTTCCTCTCTGGGTGTGCCTGCCTGTCTTGGCATATAGCTTTCTCTAGGGAGCACCAGGCTGGCGTTCCCCTGCCAGGAGCATCTTCTGGGCTGCTCTGCTGTTTGTTGGAGGGGAGGGGAGCAGAGGGACCCTCCAGCCCCTGGGATCCAGCCCAGCTCGTGAGGAGGGAACAAGAGACCACCTCAGAGTAATGACTGAGTACTGCCCGGCTCAGGTCAGTGATAATTCCAGAGACAGCTTCTGTCCTGCTGGGCCCCATTGGGAGAAAAGGGGCAACACCCCTGCAGCTGGGGGTCTGCCACTGGCCCTTCCCCGCCAGCCTCGGAGCCCAGCAGACGCGCCCCCCTCCATGCCCACTCCCTGGGAGGCGTCTGACACATGATTTATTCATAAAAAGCCATTATTTGTGCCAAAGAAGAACTGAGCTGCTTGCTTTTTAAGTGCTGATAATGCTCTCAGCCTCCCGGCCTCCCCTCCCCTCCTCTCTCCTCTCTCACCTCCTTCAGACTTCCTTCCTGTCCTGCCTCCTCCTCTCCTTTCTTCCCCATCCCCTCCCTTTCCCCTCTCTATTCCTCCTTCATTGTGCTCTCCTCATCTCCTCTTCTCCCTCCCTTCATTCTCCTTCCCTCTCCCCTGCCCAGCCCCTCCCCAAGCCTTCTCTACAATCAGGGCAGTGAAGGAGCCAGGCAGGCTCTCGGGGTCTCAGAGACAATTGTCCCCAGTTGAGGAAGGCCTGCACCTGGCCTGGAGCCCATGGACCTCAGCCGCCCACCTCAGCCTTCCCCTCCTTTTTTGTTTTTGTGGTACTGGGGATTGAACCCAGGGACATTCTACCTCTGAGCTACACCCCCAGCCCTTTTTAGTTTTGGGGTTTTTTTTTTGCAGTACTGGGGATTGAACTCAGGGGTATTCTACCTCCGAGCTACACCCCCAGCCATATTTTTTATTCTTTATTTTGAAACAGGGTCTCACTAAGTTGCAGAATGCCTCACTAGGTAGCTGAGGCTGGCGGCAAACCTGGATCCTCCGGTCTCAGCCTCCCAAATGCTGGGGTTATAAGCATGCACCACCATGCCCGGCTCTAGTTTTTGTATTTTGAGACAGGATCTTGCTAAGTTGCTGAGGGTCTCACAAAGTTTCTGAGGCTGGCCTTGAACCTGTGATCCTCCTGTCTCAGCCTTCCAAGTGCTGGGATTGCAGGTGTGTGCCACCACAGTTGGTTCAGCCTTCCCCTCTTTAGGGTTGTGGGAAGGCTGGGAGGAATGGGGCCTCTGGAGGCTGTCCTTCAGCTTCCCCTGTCCTAAGGGGTGTGACTTTAGCACCCACCCCCCATCAGCATCAGTCTTCCAGAATTCCAAATAAACATTTGGTCCAAGTAAAAACAGTGCACTTGCTATGCAAGTACGGATTCAGAGCAAGCTCCCTAGGACCCCTTCCCTAGCCAAGAATGTCCCTGTGCTCCCCCATATGGAAATTCTGGAGCCACTGTTATTCAGGTGGTGCTGAGAGAGGCTGGCATCCAGGGAGGCACCTGGGTTCCATCACAGACAGGAGGCAGCAGAATATGTTCACAGATGGCAGCTTGGACATGGACCCATACAAGGTTCTTAGAAGCAGATATCCTAGATTTATGTGTGTGTGCCCTCATGCTTGTACATCCACATGCACATGACACGCACACACACACACACACACACACACACAGACATGTGCTCAGCCACCCACTATCCGCACAGATGGAGAGCCCTTCCTCACCCCTTTCCGGAGTGGTCCTCCCTTGACACCTGCAGTGGGTGCTTCAACTCTTTCCCCAATTAGACACCTGATCGTTCCTTCATTCATTCATTCACTCACTCACTCTGAGCTTTGCTTTGGCACCTCCTCTGTGTCAGCCCTTGTGTCGGATGCTGGGGTGGGAGAAATGAACCTGATTGGCCCTAGAGAGGGCGCCTGGAGCAGAGGGTCCTGCCCACCCTCCCCTGCAGCCTTGGGCTGGGGGTTGGGGACCCAGCAGGCGAGGGGTTAAGTCATTTGGCATCCAGAGCTGGAGCCATTAGGCCTCCTAATTATGAAATTATCGAGGTCCTCAGGTGACTGCTAATTTCACACACACTGTTCCTCTCACGGCTAATGAACGCCCGCAGAACCCACGCCTTGTCTTTCCTGCTGACCGGCGACCTGCAGTTAATGAGCTCAGGAAGGCAGACAGGCCGCCGGCTGGGTGGGTGGGGCGCCAGGCCTGAGGAGGGGGCTGCTCGTCCCTCCTGCCCCTCCTGGCTGCCCCTGCTGGCTGCTGGCCCCAGTGAAGATCTTGGGGCCAAAGCCCAGCCCACAGTTTCTGCAGGACAGGCGAGGCCCCAGGATCTTGGAAGCAAGGAGCAGTGCAGATTTGGGGAGGGCTTTAGGTCAGAGGATCGTAGGATGAGCACAAAGCAGGGTGAGGGTGGGGGACAGAAATGAAATGTAGATGGTGAAAGGCTGTTTCTGCTGGATTCTGAGGCCATGTCAGAGACATTTATGAACGTCCGTGTGGGTCACAATAGCTTACACGTTGGGAATTGGGGGTGGGGGGTACAGCCACACCCCGATGCTGGGGAGAGTGATGACTTTGGGGGCCGGTGGTGCTAATGTTAGTGGGAATGTCAACTGACAAGGTTGCAGTGCTGTTGCTGCTGATTGTGATTTTTAAAGTCCTAATGTTTTTAATTAAAAAAGTAAAAGAAATTACCCCTCAAACTATAAAGGGGAAAAAATGGGATGCTTGCTGGTTGCAATCCTAGGTGAGGGCAGTGCAGCCCAGGTCTAGAAGCCACATGCTCCCAGAAGGCCACAAAGTAGGCCCTCCAGCAGACCACCAGGAGGGTTGAAGGCCCAGTGACCTCCCTAGCCATGGCCCACCAGCCAGGCCAAAGCCAATGGAGGGGCAGTGTGGTGAATGAAGGGGCGAGGGGGTAAAAATCGTGTTCTGGGGCACAAGGGACCTCTGCTACAGCTTTTTCCTGCACTGTGGCCTTGAGCAGCCTCTCTGCTTCTCTGAGTCTGTTTCTGGGTACGTAGGCCATAGGATTAGACCAGAACTGTGTTTTGAACCTGCTTCTGGAGGGTGGCTACACAACCTGGGGGAGGTACCCAGGCTGGGGCTGAGTATGTGAAGGGTACACATGGATTCATCCTCTTGAAGCCACCTTCTCCCTCAGGAATCAGAGGAATGGCCTGGCTATATCCTCTGAGAGCAAATTCCCGCTTGGCACCAGCTCACATCTACTTCTGCACCTCGGTGTTCCACCTGCCAAAGGTAGGTGATGAAAATGTGGACTCATTTTGGATGTGACAAAGATCTCAGAGGTCACGACTGCTACTATGTGACCCAGGCTTGGCCAGGCCTTTGCTATGATTTTTCTAGTTCTCTCCCCAGGTGCCACAAGGTCTCTTTCTGGCAGCCAGCTCCCTGATGAGTCCAGGGAAAGGTGTCTATACCAGGAAGGAGGAAGGAGGTGGCCCCATCTGCCCATAAGCATGCCCTACATATTACACAGTCCTGCTAGCCCTTCGTATGTATTATCACCTCCAACCTACGTGACAAGATGAGGCAGATTCTCTCATTACCTCCATTTAAAACAATGAAGATTAGAAAGGGTATGTGATTAGCCCAAAGTCAAAGAGCTAGAAAACGGCAGAGCCAGGCCTCCAAACCAAAGCCAGAGGGACTTTGACTACAATGTTATGCCTGCCTCCTGCATGTCATACACACGCACACACACACACACACACACACACACACACACACACCAAGATACCCACAGAAACAGACTCACTCATCTTCACGTCCGACATGCATATACTCCAGTGCACAGCCATCCCTTCCCCCGTGCTAGGTTGGACAAGCCTGCACACCCACAGATGCAGTTGGACATGAATATGTACCTCATTAGTTAGACTTGTGAACATTCTCATGTACACGCCCACAGAGCACACACGTGCATGCATAAACACACAAGCACTGTTGCATGTGTGCACAAATGCATCTACCCAGGAAAATGTGTGCATACACACACACACACACACACACACACACACACATTGCACAGGCGTTAGCATCATCCTGAGCACAAGCACTGACATAACACAGAGGTACACAGAGATATCCTTGAAGGAGCATGTATACACACATGTACTCATCAGTGTACCTGTATAGGCATGTATCCTGTGTACAGGAAGAAAGGGATGTGCATATTCTCACATGTGCCCACAGGCAGGCACACACTTGTGTACATGCACGGGGGCACACAGGCCTGGGACCCCTGGTGCAGCAAGGTGAGCAGCTTCCCCGTACCGTTGGTCTGATAGATGGTCGTGTCCTAAGTGACTATCAAAGTATCGTGGCGTGTGAGGCGCAAACACCAATTAGTAGGGCCTTTGAAAGCATCGGCTCGTTAGAGGGGAAGCAGAAGAGGCTGAAATTGGCATAAAACACGGAGCTATTTAACTCTCCCGGGGCGGGTGTGTGTGCACTGTGGAAGGGCCTTTGGGCACAACTCCCCCCTCCACTCTGCACTTGTTACTGGAGAAGGACCCTCACAAGGGGCCTTGGCAGGCGGCTTGGATGCTCCTTGAGAGAAGGGGGTGGGGGGATAGCCTCCTGCCAGCGCTAGGCTGGCACCGAGTGAGCGGGGGCCGCGCCAACTGGCGATCAATTTCATGCACATCGTAAACCTAAGTGCTTTCTGGAGAGTCAGGCAGATTGCACATAAAGTCCCCCTTCTGTCCCTAGCACACGGGTGGGCGGGTGAGGCAGAGGCTCACCCTGGCAGACAGACCACCACCAGGCTGCAGGAGACCTGGGAAACCTGGTTCCCAGTAGGAGGTATCCCTGGGGACAGGGATGTAGGAAGTTCTCTCAGGAGGGCTGGTCCTTGTGGGGGTAACTGGGGGAATGACCTTGGCTTCTCTGACCCTTGGTTTCTGCCTCTGTAAAGTAGGTTGATAGAAGAATTAATTGAGCTCATGTCTTTGGCATGATGTGTCACGGAGCTGAGGAACCTATGCACACCGTGAGGTCACGTTTACTTTTATTGTTATGCTCAAATGATCCAGGCTAGGCCCCTTGTGCTTCCTACAGGGCCTTGGGCTCCTCCCCACACTGTCCACCATTCCTGGGCAGCTCCAGGTGTGTCTGTGTGTAGGTGTGGGTGTCTCACGGGGGTGCACAAATCTGCCTCTCATTACAGGAGCCCACCCACTCTTCCACACAAGCTCCTGTTTATACAGATCTGCTCTCCTTGAACATGTTCAGAGCAGCTTCCCC
Organism: Graphiurus murinus; assembly: GCA_004027655.1. Taxonomy (NCBI): domain Eukaryota; kingdom Metazoa; phylum Chordata; class Mammalia; order Rodentia; family Gliridae; genus Graphiurus; species Graphiurus murinus. Next base: position 110,759 of record PVLC010000005.1, read on the forward strand.
ACCCATCCCTCCCACCATGGAATACCCAGGCCAGGCCAAAAGGGTGGCCTCTGGGTGTTCTCCAAACCATCGGCTGTTTGGATGCCAGAACAGTTCTGGGGTCTTCATCAAGGTCAAGGGGGCACAGGGGTTGGGCAGGTGGAGGGTAGAGGAGACTGTGTGGGTGTTTGGCTCTGACTGTGCCTCCGTCTCCTAGGTCCCAAAAAACTATTCTTGCATATCCTCTCTCAAGCACCATTATAAGATCAGCTTCTTCAGCTTCTGCCTTCACCTAACCAAATCCAGCCAGGTGCTGGGCTGGACAGGAACCCTGTGCCACTCTTACCCTAGGAACCCACACAGAGGGAGGGTTAAAAGTAGTTCTGAGACCAGATTCAAATTCTAGCTTTGCTATTTATAAGCCACATGATGTTGAACAGCTTACTTTATCACTGCCTTAGTTGTCTTGTCTGTAAAATGGGGATGATTGTGTCCACCTCATAGAGATATTGTACAAAACAAATAAGAAATCTAATTAATGTGCTTGGAGCAGAACTTGACATGCAGCAACACTATGTGAATGTTTCTGGTATCATGATGGTGGCTCATGCTTGTAACCCCAGTATTTGGGAGGCTGAGACCAGAGGATCTGGGTTTGCGGCCAGCCTCAGCTACTTAGTGAGGCCCTCCACAACTTAGTGAGACCCTGTTTCAAAATAAAGAATAAAAAATAGGGCTGGAGGTGTAGCACAGAGGTAGAATGCCCATGGGTTTAATCCCCAGTAGCTCAAAAAAGAAAAAAATAATTAGGATAGTATAGCCATTGTTCCTATTTCTCCTGTGTCCTTTTCAGATCCCCAATTCTTTCTTATCTAGGGACAAAACCATAGTCTCTACATTTTTTATTGGGTAGAATAAGGCCACTATAATTTACAACGCCAGGGGAATGACTTCCACACTATAATCTTTGTCAGTGCCCAGAATTGTGCAGTGCCCAACTTGAGCAGCTGAATATAGTTATCTCCTTTTCTCTTTGGTACATGAAGCCCTGCCTCACTAGAATACCCCCATTGTCAGGTACCTCACAAGTCTGGCATGCAGTAGGTACTCTGGAGCTGAGTGCTAGACCTTTATATAATTGAACTTCACAACTACCCTGTGATGAGCTGACAATTATTGTAAGACTACAGATGAGAAGAGCAGTGCTCAGAGACAGCTACATTAGCCAGGATAGGAAAGGCTATGCTGCGGTGACAAACAGCCCCCAATTCTTAGTGTATGGACATGACAAATGTTTGTTGTTTATGCCAAGTTTTCGGTAGATCCAGGCATTTCTCCAAGCTGCTGTCCTTTGCAAGTTACTTAGCTTTCCATGCTGCTTCGATCCTGAGGATCCACCATTTCAAAGGGGCCTTTCTTGGTTGCTGCAGCAGCTGGAAGATCATGTACCAGCTCTTCTGTGGTTTGGCCAGGAAGGAGCTCTGTCACCTTTGTCCACAGCTCATTGGCCAGGAGTAGTCACATGGGCCACTTACCATCAAGGAGCCTAGGACGTGGGTGTAGCGGGAAGAGGGTGAAGGTGACTGCTGAGCAGCCAGGCATGGACCAGACAAGAAGGGTCCACACTGGCGCTGCACTCTGCTGCCTCCCCTGCTCCTTGGCTCACTTCTGGCTTCTGTATCCATCATGCCCTAGAAACCATCCTCACCAAGGTCACCAGCCACCTTCATGTCATGCTGTCCCTGGCCACGTCTCATCTGGATGCCAGGACAGCGCCAGGCAGCTGCCCTCGCCTTTCCTCTTGGCTCCCCTCTGCTTCCATGACGCCCTTGGCTTTGCCCCAGCTCTTCTGGCTGGTACCTTTCTGGATTCTTCCCCAGCCCTTGCCTCCCAGGGCTACTCCAGAGCTCTGTCCCAGGCCCCTTTCTCCAGGCGATTAGGATGAGAGAAGATTCTGCAGCTGGGGAGGGGAGGGGAGGTCACTGGGAAGGGGTTGAAGGTTAAAGGTTGTTTTTTTGGGTTTTTTTTTTTTTTGCATTACTGGGGATTGAACCCAGGGGCATTCTACCTCTGAGATAAACCCACAGCCCTATTTTTAAATCTTTATTTTGAAACAGGGTCTCACTAAGTTGCGAAGGGCCTCACTAAGTAGCTGAGGCTGGCTGTGAACCTGGATCCTCCAGTCTTAGCCTCCCAAGTACTGGGATTACAAGCGTGCACCACCACACTTGGCTGAAGGTTGGTTTTAAGTTGGGAAGGGCAACCATGGATTTGAACAGGCAGAGAGGAGGAAGAGGATATTTTATGTGGAGACAGAGGGTGAGTAAACACCCCAAGGTAGACAGCATAAGATGTTTCCAAGGTGTAGCATACTGTCTAGGACGGATGGGGAAAAGGAGGGGGGACTTTCAAGGGTTTTAGAGAAAAGGAAGTATCTTGGAGGAGGGACTGACTGCAGTCCTTCTTCAGCCCCTGTGTGGTGGTGGGGGAAGACATGGGCTCTGATTTGACTTCTAGGCTCTGGTTTAGGAAGCTGGGAGATGAAAGTCCAACATGGAGCTGGGGGAGCCAGGAGGAGGGGCTGGGTGTGGGGTCTGAGGTCGCCATGTACATGCAGGAACCACCTGGGAGGCAGAAGACAGTCAGATCTCAAGCTCAGGAGAAACTGCTGAAGATCCAAGGCTGCGGGACACAGGTGCTTCCTGAAGGCTTGGGAATAACCCACTCAGGGATCCTGGAAGGGTGATTGAGGGGCCTGGGACAGCGCTTTGGAGCAGCCCTGGGAGGCAAGGGCAGGGGAAGAACCCAGAAAGGTACCAGCCAATGGAGAGGGGCAAAACCAAGGGCGTCATGGAAGCAGAGGGGAGCCAAGAGGAAAGGCGAGGGCAGCTGCCTGGCGCTGTCCTGGCATCCAGACGAGACGTGGCCAGCGACAGAGTGGCACGAAGGTTCCTGGTGACCTTGGTGAGGATGGTTTCTAGGGCATGATGTGTACAGAAGCCAGACTGGATTGTGCCAAGGAGCAGGGGAGGCAGCAGGGTGCAGAGCCAGTGTAGACAGCTCTATAGAAGTTTCTAGGGGGTCAAGGAGGAGATAGTGGTGGGTAGAAGAGCTTGGGCTATTGAGGGAGATTTTTTTTTTTTCAGTACTGGGGGTTGAACCCAGGGGCATTCTACCTCCAAGCTACACTTCCAGCCCAATTTTTTATTCTTTATTTTGAAACAGGGTCTCACAAAGTTGTGGAGGGCCTCACTAAGTAGCTGAGGCTGGCCGAGAACCTGCAATCCTCTTGTCTCAGTCTCCCAACTACTGGAATTACAAGTGTGTGCCACCATGCCCGGCTGTGGGAGAATATTTTTAAAAGTTATTTTATTATTAGTGTTTTGTTTTTGTTTTTGTTTTGATACTGGGGATTGAATCCAGGAGCACCGTGCTACCACTGAGTTTTGCCCCCAGCCCTTTTTATTTATTTATTTATTTTTTATTTTGAGAGAGGGTCCCAGTACAGGTTGGCCTCCAACTTGTGTTATTATTGTTTTTAAGAACAGAGAGACTCCATGGTGTTGGCAGCTGATTGGAAGGAGCCAGGAGGGAGGGAGGCATTTGGTGGGAAAGCTGGGGCTGATTTGGGGGACTCTGGGGAGCAGGGGCAGTGCAGGGCATTCAGGGGTGTGGGTCCAGTGGAAGCCAGCATGGAGGAAGAGATGGGGAGTTATGGGCAAGCAGCTGAGGCCCAAGGGGCCCCTGGAGGCAGAGGAGGGGTGGAGTACAAGTGCAAGACACGAAGGAAAAGAGAGGCTGGGGAGCAGAGGCATGAGGGCCAAGAATGAGGTGGAAGGAGGGGGGAGAGACGAACACACAGGTAATCAGAGAGATGACAAGACACCCAGAGAGAGGGGAGAGAGGCAGAGACACAAAGAGAGGTTCAAAATCTGGACTGAGACTCAGGAGATGGGGTTCTCTGGGGCAGGGCTGGGCAGGGCCAGGGAGCGGCTGTGAGAAGAATGTGTGGTTTTCCCAGGGGACCCTGGCCCAATCCAGAGTTTGAATTCTCCCCAAACCCAGCTAGTGCCCAGCCCAGGGTCAGGCCAGGCAGATGCCCGGACTTCTGCCTTCTGTGGCTTGGGTGGGGCAGCAGGGGCCTGTCAAGCCCTTATTCTACTTCAGGGGTGCCAGCCACACCCCTGGCGGCAAGGGTCTGGGCAGAGGGGAGCCTGGTGTTCCCTGGGCACTCCATGCTACTGGTCACCCAACAGGCAGGGGCCACTGAGTATGGGCAGGCGTTGCAGGATTGCAGGAGGCCAGCATTGCAGCCAGGCCCCAGACCCTCACCTTCACCGCCTGGCTCCAGGCCCTGGTCGTCCCTGTGGGGCCCAGGCCACCCTGACATTCACCTAATTGTCTTCCCGCTTTGATGAGTGGCTCCGCAGAGGCGCCGCTGCGGATCAAATTAAATGTGAGCCAGGCAGGCAGGGATGATGAGAAGGAAATACCACATTTACATAGCCTGGGGTGGGGCGGTGAGACCCAGGCCCAGAAAGACAGAGGCCCAAAGTCTCAGGGAAAGGCAGACAGAGAGATGGGGTGTAGAAGGAAAGAGACAGCCTCGGGGCTGGGGAGGGTGGTGGGGGCATATCCCCCCCTCCTGACCCCTTTCGCTGCTGGATGAAGGGCACCTGGCTGGGGAATCAATACAGGTAGTGGCTCTAAACGCCTCCAGCTAGGCGACTTCCTCCCTGTCAACGCAGCCAGCTGGCCAGGGAGGTAAGAAGGTGGTCTAAAGCCAAGACGCAGTGGGGCACCCCTCCCGCCCGACTCCCAGCTGGGGCTTCAAGCTGCTCCTCTCACCCCACCCCAGACCCACAGCTGGGCTGCAGCTGCCCGACTCCTCACAGCCCTGGTGGGTGTGGCTGTGAGCTTCCCCTGGGTTCATTTGGGGACATCCTGTCTGCCCCTCCCAGGGCCGTGGGATGGGGCTAGCTCAGGAAGAAGTGTGTGTGTGTGTGTGTGTGTGTGTGTGTGTGTGTGTGTGTACATGCACACAAATTTGACAGTGGATAATTGAGTGTATAAGACCTGCATGCAGGTGTGTGGGCTGTCACTAGGCTGGGCACTTGGAGGACATTAATGAGCTCGGCCTTCCTTCACCCTGGACGTGGGATCAGGCCTGTCTGAAGGTGTTGGGGTGGTCTAGAACTCTCACCTGCAGACCCCAAGTGTTCATGCAGAACATGTGGGGTGCTAGTGTCTAATAGCCCCTACTATACCCCCGACAGCTCCTTACTAGGGACAAAGCTTTGTCACAGCTGCAAGACAAGACCTCTCCAGGAGGTGGCCACTGTTATTCTCCCCACTTTGTGGAGAGGAAAACTGAGGTCAGAGAGGGGAAGTGGAAGTGGCCTGACTGGCCAGAAACGGCACAACCCCTACAGGAACTCGGGGCTGTCCCGTGAGTGCTGTGGGTCCTGCTCTTGCTGTCTTCTGATTCTCTCTTCATGTCTGGGGCCCCTGTTGAAAGCCCAGCCCTTGTGCCCCATGATAAGTGTGTACTTATCTCTTCTTCAGCTTTCTTAACTCATCCTCTCTGAAACATCCCCTGCCTTGAAGGGGATCTGACCATCTCTTCAGCTCCGAAGGCTGGGGCCGTACACAGGTGATATTTCACCATTACATGCTGGGGACCAGGCATGAGCCACGCCCTTTTCATAGGTGTCCCCGAACCCTCACTTCAGCCCTCTGTGACACACCACGACAGCCTCCTATGACAGATGTGGAAACTGAGGCTCACACAAAGGAGGGAGAGGCATCTCAGGGAGAGTTAGGCTCCATGCCCAGACTGGATTCCATCCTGCTTTCCCTGAGAGTTCCCTCTCTTTGTCCTTCCATAGACCTGGGCATACAGGGAGCAGGAGGGGTGTAGGAGAGGCTTAGCCAGGCACGGTGGCACATGCTTATAATCCCGGTATTTGGGAGGCTGAGACAGGAGGATCACAGGTTTGCAGCCAGTCTCAACTACTTAGTGAGGCCCTCCACAACTTAGCAAAACCCTGTTTCAAAATAAAGGATAAAAGAGCAGGGCGTGGTGGCGCATGCTTGTAATCCCAATACTTGGGAGACTGACACCAGAGGATCCAAGTTCACAGCCAACCTCAGCTACTTAGTGAGGATCCTTGCAACTTAGTGAGAACCTGTTTCAAAATAAGGAATAAAAAAATAGGACTGGGGGTGTAGCTTGGAGGTAGAATGCCCATAGGTCCAACCCCCAGTGCTGCAAAAAAAAAAAAAAAAAAAAAAAAAAAAGGAGAGGCTTCCCCCATGAGACCCATGAGAAAGTGTGTGCGAGCTTACACTTCCACACACGTGTGTGAGCATGTACACCGTGGTGTGGGCTTCGGGCTAGAGGCCCCTGGTCAGGGCAGGAAGGAGTCTTCGTGAAGTACCTTACCACCTACCTGCCTCTTTGACTCCTAACACCTTCACCACCTGGCAATCATTGGTCCCATTTTTGGAATGCATGAACTAAGGGTCAAAAATAAAGACTGACCACGAATATTGAGAAGGCTGGGACTGGGAGCCACACCTCCAGATTGCTGGAACCTCCAGATTTCCTGAACCCCCAAGGCTCAGCGAGGTTGGCCCTTTCCTTTCTCTCTTCTTTGTGGTGCTTAGAGCTGGGGCACCTCACTCTGTTTCTACCAACTAATACATGGGGCTCCTTGTACCCCAGATCCAGGGGAGCCAGGCCCACGAAAGTGCCCATTAGCTCCATTGAAAAGCAGGTTCCCCTCACCCACGGGGTCTGGGGTGGCTTTTACTGGGAAAATAATTAGAAATCTAATTCTTATTTCTCCCACTCCGCTAATTGTCTGTGGACAATTTGATTGTAACAGTCGTCACTGAAGCAGAAAAACCACCTTATTTCTGCCAGATATTCTCCCTGCAATTAACACCGGCAACTGCCTCGCTTGCTCTCACCTGCAGAGCCCTGGCTCCGAGCTGGCCTCACCTCTCGGCCTCCCAGCTCTGGCGAGGGCACATCTGGACACCAGGCCTGGCCGTGGGGGGATGGGGCAGGGGCAGGGGTGGGTGCCCAGAGACCTTTAGGGCAAGGCAGGCAAAGAGAGAATGAATATAAATATTTGAGCATTTGGGTAAAAGAAAGAGGGAGAGATGGAGACGCAGGCTGGAGAGAAATAGGGGGGTGCAGTCAGGCCCAGGGCAGAGGGCACCACAGGAGAGGAAGGCAAAGGAGAGAAGGGAGTGCTGGATGGGACCAGGTCAAGGAGGGAGGAGCCAGGGTCACCAGCTCAACTGTCCCCCTGCCAAGGCAAAGGACACACCTCAGAGATGAAACCACAGTGTGTTTGGGAGCCTGCTGCTATGGGCTCCCCAGAGAGCCCAGCCTCTAGCGGGATATGGTTGCTTAAGAAAGGAAAAGGAGCTGGGCGTGGTGGCGCACGCTTGTAATCCCAGCATTTGGGAGGCTGAGACCGGAGGATCAGCTAGCCTCAGCTACCTAGTGAGGCCCTCTGCAACTTAGTGAGACCCTGTCTCAAAATAAAGAATAAAAAATAGGGCTGGGGGTATAGCTCGGAGGTAGAATGCCCCTGAGTTTAATCCCCAGCACTGAAAAAAAAAAATGAAAGGAAAAGGGGGCAAGGAAGAGCTAGAGCCTGGGGGCCCCAGGGGGGTGAGAATGACAGATGCTGGGACTGGACAGGAATGTGGTGGCAAGCAGCCCAGGAGTGACACAGCGGGAGCCTCACAGGCCCAGCAGGACTGACCTGTTGCTCAGAGCTCCCAGGCCTCCATTCTCCCTCAGGCCACCCCCTTCCCAATCCCTGGAAGCACCGGGAAGGCACCTGCAGTGTTACCCTGGTCTCTTCACCTGTCATATCCTGTATCTTCAGGCCCCCATCCCCTTCCTGGTCCCCCTCCCTGCCCCTTCTCCCCTTTCCTGAGTGGACATGGGGGCCTGATCTGCACTGGCTGAGACCTCCCTGCTGGTGGGCAGCTGCAGAGTGAACAGGAGTCCCCTTGGCCAGGTCCAGAGCCAGGCCCAGGGCGGAGAGGGATGTGGGCTCTGGTGAGGGGGTGGCTCGCTGGTGATCCCTGTGAAGGGCAGAGTGGGCAGCCCAGCCTGTGAGGATCCTGAGCAGCTGCCTGGCTGGTGAGGGCTTGCATCCAGCCCTTTCTTCCTCAGCCCAGAGCCCATGGAGAGTGGAGGGGCCTGAGAAGGGCGGGAGACAGAAAGGGGAGCTTCCTCCCAGAGCCTCTCCGCCTCTTCTTCCCTCTGCCTCCCCCTCCCAGGCTTGTCAGGGGAGGATGGGCCCGGGGGCTCCTGTCAGTCTGGAGCTGGAGAGCTCCCCGGGCTTCATTAACATGCAAATTAGCAAGTTCTGACTGGCTGTGGCAGCTATGGGCAGCCACCCCTCCCAGTCCCACCAGCGTGTGTGTGTGTGTGTGTGTGTGTGTGTGTGTGTGTGTGTGTGTGTGGTCTGCAGCAGGGCTGGAAGAGGAGGGAGCAGCTCTCCTTGCCCTGTCTCACATATGCACACACTCAGACACACCTGCAGAAAGACACACTGAACGAACAGCCACCATCGTAGTCTTAGGCACATCCACCCACGGACACACACACACAACCACCCACAGTGGTCACACCCTGAACTGTCTCACACAGGCATACAGAGCCCCACTCCCTTCCAAACTCACAGTTTCACACCCTTGCACACAATCCTCCTGAATTACAAACCCACAAACAGTGACCCCACACAGCCCTGCACCCTCCCCCCCTCAAACTCAGTGGATCACACACCACACACAGGCACACAGTCCAGCGAGAGGCAGGTGCTGAAGCTTCAGCTCAGTCCCAGAGTGCAGCCACCACCACCAGGATGCCCTCCAGGCCACCTCCCCCCTCTTCCCCCAACCAGAGTTGACCAAGAACAGCCCCCAGTGTCCCTCCTGCGCCCCTGCCATGGCTGGCTCTCAGGCTTAGGCTTCTTGTACTGTATGGCCCCTCTGCTTGGACCCCCCCCACACCCGGGGCCTCCTCCGGACATCGCCTCCAGCAGTGGCCATGTCTGGCCCTGGCTCCCTCTGGTCTCGAAGCCTCTGGGCTTCCCAGGATCAAGCTGCATCACAATTGCCCGTTGATGTGTCTGCCGGCACTGGGAAGAGAGCTGCAGGAGGACAGGGATGGCGACAGTCAGCTTGTTTACTGCTCTGTCCCAGCACTCAGCTCACTCTCGCCTGCCCATGCCATTTCCGCAACCGGATGGAGCAAGGCTGGCAGCGTTAATAATGGTTAGGACTCATATGGCATTTGCCATGTGCCCTAACACAGCAGCCTCATGAGGGGGCTTCTGTTATTGTGAACCCCGCTGTTACAGATGAGGAAACTGAGGCACAGAGGGGTTAAGAAGCTGGACAGCCATGCCTGGGCTCCTCCCAGGACACGTGGCAGAGTCTTGGGGGTGCTGGTAACAGTCCTGGGTGGGGAAGAGGGACAAGAGGAGTCCTCCAGTCCTGAGGAAGAGAAGGGGAGGATGCTGGGCCTCTGGCAGGAGGCTCTTTCCTCATGTACCACCTGTTAAGGGGACTCTGGGCCTGGAGTATCAGGGCTGGGGGGATCAACCAGGACACCCCCTATTTTAGAGAGGTCTCAAGTCAAATTTGTCTTTCATTTCTTCAGCACCCACTAAAGGATGCAGCACACTCTCATTTGAGTTTTTCTTTTAGTCCCCAAGAAAGCCCAGCAAGGCTGGCAGTAGTAGCTCCATTTTACAGGCCAGAAAACTGAGAATCAGTCTATCTCCACAGGCCCATGATTGGTGTGGTAGACATCTATGGTTTGGTCTTCAGAGATCATGTTTCCCCCAAACAAAGATAATCTTGCTTTCGGACCAGGGAGCTACTATCTCTTACAGACCCCACCCTAGTGGGCAATGTTGATTGGCTTAGCCATACACGCACGATTCAAACTGCGCCGATGAGAGCCCTGCCGGGAGAGCTTTGAACTTGGAGCCCACTTAAGGCTCTGGAGTATTCAGCAGCCCAGATCCTATCTCTGCAGTGGGAGAGAGAAACTGGAGAATACCACTGAGGAGGAGGGAGGGAGGTACAGCTATCACCTGCCTGGAACCAGGAGGCTCAGGGGGCTTTAGCACACCCTACGCTGACTCAGAAGTCTCCCAGTGGGCTCCACCTTGCCAAGTCTCTCCTCCGCTCTTCCATCTTGCCATCCCTCTGATTATCTAGCAGAGCTCCCCCTCAACAGGACTCAGAGCACAGGCCACCCCGCTCCTGCTGGGTCACTGGTGAAGAGCCGACTGCAGTCATAGAGGAGTCCCTGTTGCCCAAGGCCAGGGCCCTGGTCCACTGTTCACTGTGCCCAGAACATGGTGTGGCATACGGTAAGCACTCACTATCCACTTGTGAAGTGAACGATTGGATGGTGGATGAACTGACATCTCCCTCAGGCGCTGGCTAGGCTGCAGAGCTCGTTCACCTGCGTGGATCTAGCATTGCTTTGGGGCACACTTGGTTCCCATGCGGCTCCAGGGGAGTGCACACATGTATGGGCAGGGGGGCTGGGCGGGTGGTCCTCCCTCTGCCATGTCCTCTCTCATCCCTCTTGCCATTGCTGCCTTTGGAGTCTTTTATCCAGTCTAGAGTGTGCAGGGTGGGGCTGGATGGCTTTTTCAATACAAATTGCACCCAATTTATTTTTTGGTTTTGGTCTTAGAAGAGTATCTTTTGAACATTAAAAGCCAAGAGTATATGGCTTTGTTTCTCTTGTCAAAGAGGGGTGGCCCCAGCATCCTGGCATAGGGTGGAGCAGGCTGTGAATGGTGCCCTCTGAGTTGTGTAGTATGGTAGGCTCAAGAGCAAAGCTCAGCTGTCAAGGCCAGAGAGACCCTGGGCAATGAGTAAAGCCAGTTGGTGAGAGTGAGTGAGACAGGGGGCCTGTGTGTTAACAATTCAAAATGTCATCAGGACACATGTCAGTGGTTGAGCTGGGACTTGAACCCAGGCTCCTCCGGTTGCCTTTCTGAATTCAGTCAAGAGGATTCCTGGCATACATTGATTATATGCTTTCAAAGTGACAGCTGCCAGATCTTCCTCAGAGTGGCTTGGCCATCCTGCTCTGATCCCTGGGCCCCTGCCTCTTCCAGACCTGTGTGTGTCCTGGGGGTGGAGGGCTTGGCTCTAGCCCATCCTTCCAAGCTGAAGGCCGCTGTTAGGTCCTGGCCTTCTGTTCAGGGCTTTTTTGAGACAGGAGGGGGTTCTGGGTCCCTGGAGAGGAAAGAATGGGTCAGAGTTGCCGGGTGGTCAGAGTCCCTGAGTGTCCTCCGGGACTGGCCCCAGCTCCTGCTAAGGTGGAATGAAGGCGCTTGTGTTTTGGCTCTGCCACTGGCATCTGGCACAGATAAGGCAGGAGCATGGCGTCCAGCTCCAGTGCAGGCCAGGCAGCCCCGGAAGCAAAGGGTTAACCAGTGGGGAGGAGGGAGCAGCAGTCCTTTGGCTAAGGAGCCTTGTTAATTGATTCCCTCATTCCCATTTGTTCCTGCTAAAGAGAGACAGATGAGAGGGAGCCCGCCAGGCCCGGCTTGGCACCCGGCAGCTTGGCTGGGCACAGCTGTGCTCATGGCACTGGTGTCTCATGGGGGAGGGGCCGGTCATGGTGGAGGTGAGGAGGTGGGGCAGTCCCCTGGCAGGCCCAGTGCCCTCTGCTCACCCTGGGTACCAGCACAGAGGACCCGAGAGCCCTTCTGAGGGGACAGGTCTCTCATTTCACCTTGCAACACCTCTTGGATCTTTCCTCCTGCCCTGTCACCACCCGTGGTCCAGAGCTCAGTAGCCGACATCAGAGGCGGCTCCCTCGGCCCTGGCCCAGCCTCAGGCCCAGACAAGGTTTCCATCTGCACGAGGGCTAGCTCTGTCCTGTCCAGAAGCATTCTGTGGCTTTGTGAGGACGACTGGAGTCTGCATCCCCAAACTGGCATCTATGACAAGGCTGTAGGCTCTGCCAGAACCCCCGGGTCTCACCTGCCTTGGACTCAACTTTTTATCTTTTTCCTGCCTCATCTTCGTCAGAGCCAAGCTCTCTTGTTCCTGGTAGGTTGGGCTGTCTTGGATTGTTCCAGAAGGGCCTTGCCAGTTTCCCCTGAGAGGATGGAGCTGACTGTCAGGATGCAGTCAAGCATAAGACCTCAGAGTTCAAATCCTTGTGCTTCCACTTACTGGCTGCATCATTTATGTGAGACGTAGTTTGAGCCTTCATTTCCTTATATGTAAAATGGCAGTGATACCAGTACCTCTCTGTGGTCGGTGGCAAAAGGTGGCCACACTCCGCCACTCTTCCCTGAGGATGCCCCATGGCAACACAGCTTTGTAGCTTCCCTCATTGCCTGGAGTTGGGATGGCCTGTGGCTTGCGTTGGAAGGCAGAATGTGGTGGAAATGACGGGGCTGGTTCTGAGCCCCAGCCTTGAGAGGCCTTGCACGCTTTCACTTGTTCCCTTGGAACTCTGCCCAGCTGCGGTGTGAACAAGCCAGGGCTGTCCTGCTGGAAGAAGAGAGACACATGGCCCAGTCACTCCGTTCACTCTGATGACAGCCAGCCAACCCTCAGACGCAGAGCCACTTAACTGACTAGCAGCTGACTGCTGATGCGTGAGCCCAGCCAAGAACAGCAGAGCCCTGCTGAATTTCCAAGCAATAGAATCATGCGCTTAATAAGTAGTTATCTTAAGCCACACACATTGGGGCAACTTATTATGCAGCAAGAGCTAACTGATACACTGCCTCAAATCCTCACTCTGTGGATTAAATGAGACAATATAAGTAAAGTATGCAGCAGAGTGCTTGATATAAAGCAGGAGACCAGAAAGTAGATCTCCTGTCACCATGGTCCAGGGTAGAGTCATTGACCATAAATTAAAGTTTGCTATATTCCAGCAAACTGGATGCTCTCTCATCAGTGCTCAAAATTTAAGAGAACTCTCCTTGACCCACCCCTTCCACACAAGTCCTCTGCAGCAGGAATGAGAACTGCAGCTGACATCATTGAGCTCTGACTGTGTGCTGGCTCCGTAGCAGGTGTTCTGCACACTTTATCTCATCTAATCTTCACTTGATCATATGAGAGAGGTGCTCTTGTTCCCGTGTTTATCAGTTTCCACTTTCATCATTTCAAATCCCAGTCAACTGAGGCTTGGAGATGTGAAATCTACCTTGCCCAGCATCACATAGCTCGTGAGCACCTGGAGACTTGCTGACTCTTCAGAAAGCAATTGAGCGCCCTCCACTTTGGTCTGCTTCTCCGCTTCAGCCCCATCTGCAGGTCCTGGCCTCCAGGAACACAGAGTCTGCAGGCCCCCATCTCCAGGAGCATGAGGTCTTCCTCAAGCGTTCACCAGATGTCACAGTTGGGCTCGGTTAGAGCCTGGGGCAGCCTCACAGCCTGGGCACCACTCCTCTGGCCTCTCTTGCCCATGGACAGACTCCGAAGCTTCTCCTTCCCTTGGTCAATCCAATGTTTTTTTATCCTCTGCTCTCACTTTTCGGGCCATGGACTTTTCCCTGCTGCCCCTCACGGACCTCTGAACTCCAACCTTTTATAAACTTTTCCTTGTCTCAATGGCTCCCTTCCGTCTCTCTGGTCAGAAATTTAGCTGACACTCACGCCTAATAAGGGACATGGGAACATTAACTGCTCAGCACCCTTCCCTTGTCCCCAGGCCCCTCACAGCCACAGTGTGTCGTTCTTACAGGAGCCCCGCCCCTGCCTGTAGTGGATTGGCCCAAAGGTGGCGCATGATTCACGCCTAGCCAATTAAAATGCTTCTCCAAGGTTTTGGCCTGAGAATGCAAGAGAGTCAGTCTTTCTTGGAATTATAGGACATAAAAAACAAAAGTGTACTCTATTATGAATTTTTCATATTTCCTTTTTTCTGATTCAGATTACTTTCGTTGATTTTGTGTGTGGATAGTTTTAAGAATAGTATTTTTTTTTTTTTTTAATGGTACTGGGGATTGAACCCCTGGTCTCATACATTCTAGGCAATAATTCTACTACTGAGCTACATCCCTAGCCTAGAAAAAATTAAACATGAAACTTGATTCTGCTTTTTAATTTATTTGTTTGTTTGGTACTGGGGACTGAACCCAGGGACATTCTACCTCCAAGCTATACCCTTAGCCTTTTTATTTTTTGTTTTCAAAACAAAGTCTTGCTAAGTTGCTGAGGGTCTTGCTAAATTGCTAAGGCTGGTCTTGAGCCTGCAATCCTCCTGTCTCAGCCTCCCAAGTACTGGGATTACAGTTGTGTGCCACCATGCCCAGCTGATTTCTCTTTTTAAAAACTCTGGAGGACTCAGTGGGAGGAAAGAGGCAGGACTGCAGGTGGGACCAATGAACTGGCACGGGGACTCAGAGTGAGCTGCTCCCCTGGCCATTCCCCTGGGTTGGTGCCTTGGATCCTGAGCCAATAAATCAGCTCTGCATGCCTGTAGATGTCCCAGTTGTGTCTCTGTCATTTACAAACCAGAGTTCTGACAGAGGTCCCCTGTCATGCAGCCTCCTCATACACTTCTTCCAGAGCTGCCTGGGAAGCCTCCTGGGGACAGGGGAGGAGAAGCCTGAGATATCTTAAGTCTCATAGATTAAGTCTCATCTTTGCAGATGATTTACAAATCACCTTGGGCTTACTGATTGTATAAATAGGCACCACAATCACCCCCACACTCAAACCGGAGACTGAGAGGTCAGTCTCTCTCCCCTTTCTCATGACCACCATGTCTATATCTTGAGTAAGTCCTAGCAAATCGATCTCCCTACATTATCTTGAATCTGACCACTTCTCTCCATCTCTTTCAGTAGCCGCTGGGCTCATACCATCCTTGACTCTGCTCTGGATCTCTGTGACTGCCTTCTACCTGGGCTGGCCCCAGAGATGCACTCCATATACCAGCAAGTGTCCTTAGCATGCCAATGGAGATTGAATCACAATGCTTCTTTCTTTCTTTTTCTTTTTCCTTCTCTCCCTCTCTCCTTTCTTCCTTCCTTTCCTGGGGATTGAACCCAGGGACATTCTATCTTCAAGTTATACCCCCAGCCTTATTTATTTATTTATTTATTTAGTTAGTTAGTTAGTTAGTTTTTATTTTGAAACAGGGTCTTGCTAAGTTGCTGAGACTGGTCTTGACCCTGTGATCCTCCTGCCTCAGCTTCCCACTTACTGGGATTACAGGTGTGTGCCACCCTGTCCGGCATTGCTTCTTTAAGCACCAAGATACTCCACTTTCCACTGCACTGGGAATAAGCCCGCCAGCTTACACGTGCCCGTTTACCCTGCTCTAGTCACAGTGACTTTCCTCCTGCATGGTAAATGCATCGCCTTCTTTTCTCCTTGGGTGACCTGCCTGGCCATCCCAGGGCCTGGGGCTCTCCCTAGCTGGAGAGTCCGATTCCTCCTCTTCCCAGAAGTTGCACCTGAGAAGCCACCATCTCACCTTCTGATCACCCTCCCTGATGCCAGCTCTGGCCCAGATCCTCTTCCCAGTGTCATCTGTGTCCTTGCTTTGAATCTGCTCCTCCCACTTGAATGAATGTCAGCTCAGTGAAGACAGGAAAGGGGTTGGCCTTGTTCCCTGGTCGAGCACCTGACACAGTGTTTGGTACATAGATGGGCTTGGGAGGATTTTATGATATGACTGGGTGGAAAGCTGAATCCTGTCAGGAAGGCAGGATTATCCCCATTCTGCAGAAAAGAAAGTTAGTGCTGGCGCAGGGCCAGCAAGTGGGTGAAGACGGAGCTTTCGGCTTTCCACAATGGTCGCTTTTGTGTTGTGTTTCAATTCACAGAGCAAGCCCATGCCTGTTATTTTCTCTCATCTTTCTCACCCAGTCCATTCTCCCAATTTAATAAATGAGGAAATGGGAGCCTGGAGAGTACTCATGGCAGGTCTGAGGGTGGAGCCTCTAGGGCTCCCAGGGTCCAGGGGCCCCTAAACCTGTCATAGCTGGAGAGATTCAGCCAGGATCCCTGCCCAGGGGGGCACCACCTCCCTCCACCCCGAGCTGACTGCCCGCCTGTGTCTGTCACATCAAGTTCAAGTGATTCATGTGGCAGCGGCTCCTGGTCTGCCTGTCGGCACGTCAGCTAGTCCTGGTTACCATGACAACAGGATGCGAGGCACCAGGGCATCAGTGGGCTGTGGCTCTCAGAGGGGCAGTGCCATAGGCGAGGGGCGGGGGGCTTGCTTCTTCCTCCTGTGGGAAGCTTGGCAAGGGCTGGAGCCGCTGGGGGTTGGGAGCCCCTCCCTGCCTCCCTGCCTCCGTGCCTTGGCATTTCCTTCCTGCCATCTGTGCTGGGAGCTGGGGGAGGGGCTGGAGCGCCTTCTCTGGTGGGAGGAGTTTGGGAGCAGATGGGTGGGAAGAACAGCCCTCCTCCCCAACTAGGCCAGGTCCCCACCCCAGTTCTGAGGACTTTCCCAGAGCTTTGGCCTCACCGCAGCCTTCCTCTCTTTGGCACAGATGGAAAGCTCGAGACCCAGTTCAGCCAGAAAATTGGTCTCTGGGATTTGAGTAGAGTCCAATGAGGGAGGAAATCTTCAAGGGGGAGGGGTCCTGCGGGAACTAACCGGGTTTGTGCCAGCACCTGGCTATGAGACTCTTCTTGATTGCTCTTCTCAGCACCGCTATGGGCTCAGTATTCTCATACCCATTTCACAGAGGGAGAAGCTGTGAGCCAGAAAGGACAGCTGGGAAGCAGTAGCACCAGGATTTGCATGCAGGTCTGTCTGGCTTCCAGCCTCGTTCTTCCCAGATCCTTGCTGCTGTCTCTGAGGGGAAGAGATTCTTCTGCTGCTATCCCTCTGTCGAACAGCTCATTTCTCCCAGAGAGAGGAGGGCTAGGGGCTGAACTACAGGAGGAGCACTGGTCTGTGAAGCAGGTGCCTGGGTTGGGTCCTGGCTCATCAGTAGGCTGTGAGACCTGCAGGTTCCCCCCTGCCCCAGCTGCAGCTGCTTTGTCTGGGATCTTGGGGAGAGGGTTGGGTCTGGGCCCAGGATAGGTGGCAGGGTTGGGGATGTGGCCAAATGAGTCTGAGTTAGCAGGGGGAGCAGGAGTTTATTTTCACAATAAATTGTCCAAATGGGACTTTGCTCATTTGAAATTGATTCTTGTGCCAAGAATACCCGTCCCCCATTCTAAATTGGCACGTAGAACTCATCAGGCTTTGTAAGAGGGTGACCCCAAGCTGGTTCTATGGCCCTGGCTACCCACTTCCATGCCACGTTAAGGAAGCGAGGGTGACGAGGGCAGGGAGAGTGGGCAGCAGGGATTCCTCTGACCAATGTGCTTTATGTGGGGAGGGATGGGGGTGTCTCCTGCTCCCATCTGAATCTGGGTCATGGTGATTCAGGAACAACACCTGGAAAAACTGCCATATGTCCCTTAGGATTTGACCCTGGCTTGAGAAGCCTGGAAGGGGTGGCAACTTGGAGCTGGCTGTGGTGGGGGAGTGGGGCCAGGTTCTTCTGTGGGTCAGAGTGACCATCACAAGGCATACTACACAAAAGGGGCTCCTGCCTAGTAGGGTAAGTAACCTCTTGAGTGGGGTGAGCCCCAAAGCAGGAGCTGAGAGGTAGCAGCTGCAGACGTCATGGCCCACATCAGGGACATGCTGGTTGAAGGATCCCAGCAATGAGGTTCCCAAAGGTCTGACCAGCAAACCTCACCCAGAACCTCCATGTCCCCCAGCGCCCAGGCCTCGCCTCCCCATCTCAGGCCTCTCAGGTGGATTTCAGCCCCAGCTGGAAAGGAAACGGACTGCTAAGATTGAATGAGAAATTGGAGTTTTGATGCTAGATTAGATTGGAAATTTCAACTCACCAAAAGGAGACTGATATTGTCTGAGAGTGTCCAGAAAAATTATGGGATCTGCTCCAGATATGGTCTAGAGGCAGGGCACCAAAAAGGTAGACTGTGAAAAGGAATCAGCAGAGGGTCCTTTGCATTTGGCTCTACCAACGCCAGCTGCTTGGATAAGCTGGACCCCGTGGATGGCAGTGGCAAGGGTTGGCCACTTAAACCCACTCAGGCCCCTCTTCTTCCCAAGGCTGGCTGTCTTTTCCTGTCCATTGGCCCCTGCTCTCTCTTTGTTCCTCCAGCCCAGCCCCCAAAACATGGGCCTGCAGCTGCTCCTCCAAGGGCTCCCTGGCTTCCCTCGTCCTTCTTGCCTTGCCCACTCTTGAGCTGATTTTGGCTTCTTGGAACTGAGCTCACTACTGGAGCTGGGTCAAGCTGTGTCCAGTACCCTCTGATGAACCATTAGACATATCCTCAGTTGCAGACAGGGAAATTGATTCCTGGGAAGGCAAGGGAACTTCCCAAGGCCACCCTGTAGCCTCTGGCAGAGCCAGGTTAGCTTCCAAGACTTTAGTGCCCTTGTCCTAGGCCAACAGTGTCCCTGGTGCTTCCAGGGAGAGATGGCTGGGCTAGGTCCATGGTGGGAACCCCCATCCTCCTGCCTGGCCTGCAAAACACACCCAGAAGGATCACAGAGGAGAGAGGGCTAGGAAGATCCTTCCCAGAGGACCTCTGGCCCAATTCAGATGGGCAGAGATGTCAGTACCTGTCAGGCACCCATCCCCCACACCCAGTCCCAAGATTTAGTGGCCACTGAGACCCTTAGGAGCTGGCTGTCAGAGCAGCTTCACCGAGGTCCTCCTGCTGTATACTCCAGCTGAGTAGAGTTGAAAAGGTATAGGTCCTGCAGTTAGACCTGAGTTCAAGTCCCATATCCCCCAGTTAGTAGCTGTTCATCTTTGGGCAACTCATGCTGCCTCTCTGAGCCTCATATCTAAAAAGGAAATCTGGATTCAGAGTGAAGATAATGAGCAACTGAACCCAAGACACGTATTCCAGTGTCTGGCCCTCCAGGAGGCTTCTGGCCCCCACAGAGAGCTCTGTTACCTAGGCTTGCCATTGGAACAATGTAGGGAGGCTCAAGGTGGTGGCCTCGTCCATCAGGCCCCTACTCAGCCTGCATGGAGCCCCAGGGTCACCCCATCTATTTTTAAACTTCTTTTCCTCCCTCCATCCCGCCACCTCCATCCACTTTATCCCTCTCCCCCTTTTTCAGAAATGACATAATTAGAGGGGTTTAATGTTCTGCTGCTGAAATCTTCATTTTCTTGGGTAATTTCCACTATTTCATCAAAGAATAATTAATTGCATTGTCTTTAATCAATTGTTTTACAAATCCAGCAGCGGGAGGAATTCTCCCACCATCTCCCCAGCTGCTCTCCCCTCCTGGGTGAAGCGCCAGCTCCTGCCAGCCTTGGAGCTTGGCTGCCAGAGTGGGGGCTGGGGTGCTGGGGCGGGGGACTGCAGGAGTGGGCGGAACCACATTCCTCCCAGCCCCCGTTTCCGCCCCCCCCCCCTGGGTGGCTGGGAATCCACCTGGCGCACAGGCCCTGGGTAGGGGTGATGCTCCCTTAGTTCCTCCCTCACAGCCTAGGCAGGTGGGCAGGGTTGGTCCCATTCTGCAGATGAAGACACTGAGGCTCAGGGTCTTGTTCAAGGTCATACAGCTAGCAAGGCCTTGGACAACCTGGCATTAGGAACTGTACATCTATCCACGTGCAATATGCTTCCCCACAGCTATTCAGCTTGACTACTGCTACTATTATTAAATCCTCTGAACTAAATATATTCAAGCAAATGGAATTATTTGGGGCATGGTGGAACACACCTGTAATCTCAGCTACTTGGGAGGCTGAGACAGGAAGATCACAGGTCTGAGGCCCGCCTCAGCAATTTAGGGGGACCATTAGCAACTTAGCAAGACCCTATTTCCAAATAAAAAATAGGGCTGAGGGTGTAGCTTAGGGGTAGAATGTCCTTGAGTTCAACCCCCAGTACTCATCCTCTCCCCCAAAGAAAATTCTCTACCTGGCTGCTCCTGAATTGAGGCAGGGAGGCGGGGAGGGGCTGCTGCAACAGGTGTGAGAGAGAACAACCTATGCTGGGTGTGGCCAGACGGGTGAGTCCAGGGGGTGCAGGAGACAGGATGGAGCAGGTGTTTCTGGTGACTGGATACTGGGGACAAGGCAGGGGCTGAGGTAAAGCCACGCTTCTCTCTCTCCTTCTCTGGTTCTGGGGAAAGCAGGCTGGCTATGGTCAAGTGTGGACAGAGAGACCCAGGAGAGTAATATGTAGTGTTGTGCTGCTAGAACACAATACCACAGACTGGGTAATGTATAAACAACAGAGAAATTTCAGCAGCTTATGATTCTGGGGCTGGAAAGTCTGGGGGTTGCATCAAGAGAGCTGTCTTGCTATGTCATAGCCTGATGGAAGCCAACGTGTGCACCAGAGAAGGTGAAGAGGGGCAGAACTCAGTCTCTCATCAAGATCCCACTTCTGAGACAACTAGCCTCCTCCTGTGATCAAGGAATTAACCCTCTGGTGAGGGTTCCGCCTCCTCTCTTAAAGGGCCCACCTGTCAGCACTGTTGCTTGGGGGATTAAGTTTCCAGGGCTAGGGGTGTGGCTCCGTGCAGAGTGCTTGCCTAGCATGTGTAGGGCCCTGGGTTCATCCCTAACATCGCAAGAAAAAAATGTAAAAAGTCTCTAGCATATGAACTTTGGGAGGACACAGTCTAACTGTAACACAGGAGGGGAGATGTCAACCTGAGCCCTTCTGAAAGACCAGGGTCAGAGCATCAGGGAGAACAGTGAGAGGCAGAATGGTGAGCAGAGTATTTGCTATTTATTGCTGTGTAATATCACCCTAAAACATTGTGGCTTAAAATGACACACCCTTATGATCTCATTGAACTGTTTCTCTTGATCGGGAACCTGGAGCTGGCTAAGCTGGGGGGGTTCTGGCTCAGGGTCCCTCTTTCAGCCAAAAAATCAGCCAGGACTACCATGGCTACGGGTTCACCTGGGGCTGAGAGGACCCACCCAGTGTCCTGGGGCTCCTGGCGTGGAGAAGAAACTCGGCTTCCTGGGCTGCTTGAGTGTCCTTACAACATGGTGACTGGCTTCCCCAGAACGAGCAATCCAAGAGTGAGCAAGACAGGGCCTGGCTGTCCTTTCGTGACCCAGTCTTGGAAGTGTCACACCGTTGTTTTTATAATGTCCCACAGTTACACAGATCAGCCCTATTCTATGACTACACAGGGGTGTGACTCTCAGGAGGCGACAAGCACTGGGGCCCTCTAGGAAGAGACCATCCTTCGTCCCTGGAAGGCTCTTTGGGAAGCTGATGCCAGGTGCTCAGCCCTGCAGGGTTCCGGGTGGGAGGCTGAGGGGCTGCCCAGCCCCTTTGAAAGCTGAGTGGGTAATGGTTCGTCCCTCCTTGGCCTCCCCCTAAGTATGAGCAATAAACCCCAGGCTACTTCTGCGGGACAAAGGCAGGGCTTCACCGTCTTCCATCCAGCTCCTCATTCCTGCAGAAGGTGAATCTTGCTTGTTCTTCTCTCCACTCCTCATTCATTCATTCATTCATTCATTTGTTCAACAAAGTTTTCCTCCAAACCTGGCATCTCTGCGGCCCATTCATATCTACATGGAGAGGCATATCTCTTGACTTCATGCCTGAAACTTAGCATCTAGCGGGTGGACCAGTGTGAAGCAGATAAAACAGAAAGAGGTTCACAAACTGCAGCATGCCTTGGAGGGAATAGCAGGGACACTTTGTTAGGTAGACAGGGGAGATTGTCTTAGGCGGTGGGACTTAGGTCTAGAACTGAAGGGGCCAGGCTTGTGGCACTGGGTGCTGGGGTGGGAGGGCCTCAAGGCAGAGGGTCTGGGTCTGCAGGAGGGCAATGCTGGGGGTGGTGAGAATTCAGCAGGAGGCTAGTGCAGTCTGAGCTGCCCTGTTAGTGAGGAGCTGATGCAGATGGTGTGACCAGAAGGCATGATGGAGAGGGCCAGGCAGTTAGGTGGGCTCCGCAGCCCAGGCTCACCCAGACCAACCTCAGCTGGAGCTGCCAAACAGATGAGCTTGTCTGACTCTGGAAAGACATGCAAACCAGACTCCCACCACAGTGTCCTGAAGCAGGGAGAGAGAGCCCGTGAAAGAGGAAGATAAAGCCAGTGATCCTACGGCTGGGGAGGCTGAGATAAGAGGATCTTGGGTCTGAGGTCAGCTTCTGCAACTAAGCAAGACCCTCAACAACTTAGCAAGACCCCATCTCAAAATGCAAGATAAAAAGGGCTGGGGGTGTAGTTCGCATCCCCGGGTTCAATCCCTAGTAACACACACACACACACACAAACACACACACACACACACACACACACACGGATGATTATAAGGCAGGAGGCTGCTGCCAGGAAACTCAAACAGGGGTGCAGGTAGCAGGCAAGGAAAGGAGACAGCAGCAGGGAGCTGAGACCCCAAGATGGCCAGTCCTAGGACTCTGGCCACTTCCTGTTCCCTGTGGCCCAGGTGTGGGAGAGGGCTGAGCCACACTGGCTCTGCCACTAACCTGCTGTGTGCCTTAAGGAGGCCTCTGTCTCTCTCTGAGCCTCAGTGCCCTTAACTGTCACATTAAAATCCCTGCCTGACAGGAAACTGTCAGGATCAAGGGATAATGGACAGGAAAAAGCCTTATCGATTGAGAAGTGTCCCTCCCAAACCCCATGAGGATTTGGGGTTTGTTGCTACTAATGAACCCGCGGAGGCTGGCTTGGGAGCCCATTAGCCCTCAGCCCTGGTGCCCCCGGACCAGCTGAGAGCAGGCAGGGGCTGCTTCTCCCAAGGCCGTGGGGTCAAGTGGGTGCTAAGAGGATTAGAGGGTCCTTGTGAGCAGCCCACTGTGATTAGCTCCCACTCACAGCTGCCTCCGGCCCAGGCTGTCTGGATGCCCAGCTGCTGGGCCTCCAAGAAGGAAGGAAGTGGAGTGGCAGAGGCTGAGGAAGAGGGAGGAGGAAGGAGGGAGGGAGCCTAAGGGGGAGGAGCTCAGAGGAGTCAGGAAGATGTGCAACTCCCCACGTTTGTGCTTATGCACACAAATGTGAGTGCACACAAGCATACTTGAACACACAAGTATACTTATGCACACTCATACCCAAATGCACACATACATACACCCATACATACATGCAGGAGCACATGCAAGTTGTGCAAGCACACGGAACACACAAGATGCATGTGAGCACACACGCACATGACTGTGCGCCCATGCACATACAGGTGTGCACACACATGCACACACAGGCCCCCACATGTCCCTGGGCCCTAAGTGCACCTCCTTTGGTGCTAACATCAGGCACACACCGCTCTGTGACTTGCGATGTCAATGGCTAGGGGGGGCCTGAGCCAGGGTTTGAACTCATCTTGGAGGGGGTCTGTGTGGAGGGGAGGGGGAGTAGTGGCAGGTGAATCCAGGTGCCCCCATGGGTTACGTCCTTGGGGGAGGGAGGGGATGATGCTGATGGAAAGAGACCTCCTCCAGCTGGCACAGACACAGGACACCACGTGTCCCCCAGCTGGCCCCACCCCTGCCCTTTGGTTCTCTTCTTTTCAGCTACCTGGAACCAGGTGGGGAGCTTCTGGTCAAGGGCCAGGTGTCTCAGGAAGAGGACCCAGAGCAGCCCATCTGTGCCCAACGTATGGCAGGATGGAAGGATGGCCGGGAGCCGGTGCCTGGGAGGGGCTGCTTCCGAGTGCTTGGTGCCGGACTGGCCACTTTCATGTAATCCTTGAGGCCAGTACGGGAGAGGGCTGGCTTTGCCCCAGGCATCTCTCTCCACACAGTTATGGGCCTGGCTTAGAAGGTACCCAGGCTGAAGTGGCCCTGGCACAGCTGCCACCAGCAGCCCCTACTCCACACACTGCCTCTGCTGTCCCCGCTGAGGGCCGGGGGACTAGAAGGTGGATACAGGGTGCCTCGTGCACGGTCACAGGTTCTTGAGCCCCAGAGGATGCTGGAGACACCGGGCCTTGGTTGGGAGGGTTCTTAGGTGGCCCCCAAGAGGGAGGCACTGCCAAGGCTGGGTGAGGGAAGGCTCTCCCTGGGTGGCATGCTCTGCAGCTCCTTGGAGCTGCCCCTCAGCCTGCCAGGGGCCTGGCCAGCGCTATAGCCAGAGATTTACAGCCTGCAGGGAGCACCCAGCCGGAAGGCAGCTTAGACAGTAAATCAAGCTCCAGCCTGGCCTTGGGCTGGCCCTCCTGCTGCCTTCAGGGCCTCTCGCCAGCCCTGCCAAGCCAGGCCAGGAGGGAACTGGTGGGAGCATCAGGGAGGCGCCCTGGCCTGCCCTCCACCTTCATGCTGCCTCCCTCTGGGGAGGCCTGGAGGTTAAGAGTGGGGTGGGGAGGCTCTCAAATCTGCCAGTCTGGTCCAAGCCCCAGCTCCCCCATTCCTGGTGAGGAAGCCAAGGAGGAGGCACAAGGCTGAGCATCCATTTCTTCATCTCTAAACTGGGGACAATGTCACCCCTGCACCTTGGGCCCTTGTGACGTGTCTAAGGGTTTGCTGAAGTGCTTTTAAAAATAGGGCCTGGGAGGTAAGTGGCTCTTACCAGATGCCCCAGAGCAGCGCATGGGGACATGAGTGTGACTTCGCCTGTGCCCCGGGCCTGCCTCTCACTGTGCTAGGGGAGGGGTCAGGGCAGTCCCTTCCCCAGATGCTGCTCTGAATCTGTGGCCTTAAAGGGGGGCTAGGACAGAGCTGATGGGGGTGCCTGGGGGGGGCCGGGTGGTGCTCCCAACTGCAGGCCTTGCAGGCTCAGGGGCAGGGTTAGAGCTTAAAGCCAGCTTCCACTGTCCCTGTACTACCCATCATGCCCTTCTTTCTCTGGACAAACCTATGAAACAGATTTTATCCTCATTTAAGGATGAGATCACTGAGACCCAGAATGGGGGAAGTGACTTTACCGAGGTCACATAGCTGGAAAGGGCAGGCCGAAATTTGAATCTGACTTCTTTGCACTAGAACTCGCGCCTGGGAGTTAAGTGTTTCTCAAGAGTGTGCGTGCCAGGCCCCATGGCCTGGGACGGGACCGGGATCGGGTGCCAGGAGCTGGTGAGGCCTGATCAGCGGGCGCTGGCCAGGTCTGAACTCCCTCTCCTTTACTGCCTCTTTGCTGCACTGGGGCCCACAGGGCAGGGACCTGCCAGGCTTGAAGGGTGGGGGTTGGGGGTGGGGCTGGAGCCCGAGTCCCAAGCCCCGCCCTGGGGGAGGCTCAGGAGACTGGCTGGGGCCCTGGGGCCGCATCTCCTAGCAACGGGGCCCTGGGGACCCTGCCGTCTGCCTCAGGTGCTCCTGGGAGCCTGGCTCAGCCGACATCCCCTAGAGGGGGTGTCTGGCCCGAAAGCCTGCTCAAGTGAGCACAGCAAGGGTCTAGGGACAGATTGGGGCTGAGATCCAGGGGAGTGGTGGGGACTCCCCCTTCCCCAGCCCAGGGTGAAGCCTTAGGGAGGCCTGGGAGGAGGCGGCCTCTTCTCTGCCCACCCAGCTTGCTTTCTACCCGAGTCTGTCTCCCACCTCTCGCTGTCTCCCTCCTGTCTCCATGTCTTTTCAGCGCTGTCTCTGCCCTTTGGACTGGTCTGCCTTCTCCATCTCTAACCTTCAGCTCCTGCTCCTGAGGCTGTCTCTCCTCTCAGTTCTCCCTCGGGGTTCTGTCTCTTCCACTTCTCTATGTCTCTCACATCTCTCTCATCCCCCTCTCTCCTGTGCCCCTCTCTGCTTTCCCTGTGTTTCTCTGTCTCTGTCTCTGCACTCCAGCACTCCTCTCTCTATCCCCCATCCTTGAGACCTCTACCACCAGACTTGCTGTTTCCTGTCCCCCTCCCGCTAAGGAGCACGGAGGCAGGTGTAGGTGTTGCTCGGGGTTAGACCACAGATGTTTAGCAGGATTTTTTTTTTTTTGGATGCTGGGGATTGAACCCAGGGGTATTCTACCTCGGAGCTACACCCCAAACCCTTTAAAAATGTTTTATTTTGAAACAGGGTCTTGCTAATTTGCTGAGGATCTCACTAAGTTGCTGAGGCTGGTCTTGAATCTGTGATCCTCCTGTCTCAGCCTCCCAAGCACCATATGCTACCACACCCGACAGATGGGATGTTTAATGCAAGTACATCAGTTTGAGCAGGAGGCCATAACTCATATCATGATCTCGAGCCTGTCTCTCCTTCTTTTGGGCCTCAGTTTCCCCATGTGTCAAATGGGTCTAATGGCTCTGGTGGGGAGGTCTTGGGCCCCTCTGAGCTGCGGTTGGTCACAGACTATGATGGAAACGGGCAGTATCAGGCCAAGCCGGGCTCCCTTTCTTCTTCTGGAGTGAGGACTGCATGGGGCCTCCACCTTCACTCCCCTGCAGCCTCTGCCTGGTGCTGCCTGGCTCTCTGGAGTGGTCCTGGGAAGGCTGTCAGGGAGGTAGGTTGCACCTGGGCGGCGTCGGCTGCATCCTGGTGCCCTCTGGTGGCCCGAGGTACACACTGCTGCCCCACTTTGCTCCGCCCTCTGTTCTGGGCATTGACTCCAGGGTTTTGCTGAGCGACAGTGGCCACTGAGAATGCCAACAGGAGCTAAGCTCCACTGAGCACTCGGTATGTGCCAAGCACTTTCCAACAGCTTCTCTGTGGGCTCTTTGTCTCATCCATCCCGGTGATCTCCATCTTGCAGAGGAGAGTGGAGACCCCGGTGTTTGCACGGGGAGCCTCCTCACAGCCGGCTCTGTATGCCGCTTGGACTTCTGCCCCTGACCACCTCCAGCAGACGCCGGCGGCCAGCCCACCGCCAGTGACGACTCACTCTTTGGGGTCAGTTGTTTTTCTAACAAATACTTATTTATACCTGCAAGAGATGATAGAGCCCAAGGAGCCCACAGAATCTACCTAGCCTGGTTGTGTCATTTTACAAATGAGGAAACTGAGGCCCAGAGAGGGGGAAGCGGCTGTCCCAAGGTCACACATGTGACTGTGTGGACGCACAGCAGAGGGGATCTTCTGGCTCCTCATTCAGCTCTGTAAGGGGGCTCCAGGAGCCCAGTGTCTTCGAGGTGGTGTGGGGATGGGGACCAGAGATGGCACAGTTTCTGCAGCTGTCAACACAGGGAGGCCACAGCAGGCATTCCAACCTCAGTATGCACGAGGCTGGAGGGAATGCACCGGGTAAAGGGGCCTGGCAGGAGCTCATGGTGCTAGCTTGGATGTGGGCGTGGCTGGGAGAGGTGGGTGTGTCCAGGCTGCCAATCATCTTTGCCAGCCAGGGCTGAGGGGGAAGGGGGAAGACTCCCTGGGAGAGGGCCAGAGAAACCTGAGGAAGCCCTCAACTCCAGGCCAAGGAGCCCGGGTCTTATCGCTGGGGCTTTGCGCTGAGAGGTGCCAGGGAACAGGACAGCCACAGCTGCCATCCCCAGGGAGCCGAGGTCCTGATGGGGACAAGAGATCACCCCAGAAACAGGTCTCTCAGGTCCAGCCCAGGAGGACAGAGGTCAGGCAGTGGGGAGGGGTACGTCCGCCAGGAGTGCTCTGGGGCACAGGAAATGTTCCCAAGCTTGTTCAGGGAGGGAGTGGGAGACACATGGAGGCTCCTTGGCTAGCCGCTGTTCACCTTGGGCCGGTGTGCTTCACTGTGTGCAAATAAATAACCCCAGAGTCAGAGGGGGGTAAGGATTTGTCCAAGGTCACAGAGCTAGGGAGCCATCCCTATCAAAAAGTAGCCGTGGAAAATGGGCTTGGGTGGGAGGGAAGGCTGGATGGCAGGGGCTGCGGCCTCTCCTGCGTGGAGGGCTTAGACAGAGCTGGTGGTGAATTCTGTGGAGGATTTGCTCATGGAACTGAATGCTAGACCCCGGCCCTAGGCAGGGGGTCTGAGGAGACCCAGGATGGAGCCATTTGAGGAGACGCAGCAATCCCTGGGCATCTGTCTCTGGACAGCAGGAGCGGCAGGGAGGCCCCCCGAGGCCTACATCTATCCCCTTTAAGAGTGCAGATGTCCAGCCCCCTAGGCTGCTGAGCTGGAGGCAGGGGCTGGGGGAGGGGAAGCAGGGGACCTCTGAATCTAGTTTCACACCTTCCCCAGGTGTGAATAATACTGTCTGTGGCAGACCCCTATTAGGAAACCACATCCCCTGGCTTCTGGGAATCTAGCTCCTGAAATCCTTGAGTTGGGAGGCATCTTACTTCCCATGGCTTCCTCTGCGGGGGAAGCTGGGTCCCAGAGAGGGCAAGTGACGTGTCCATGGTCCCACAGCCAGCTCTCAGCCAGAGCGTAACCAGCCTGGGCTGCCAGGCAAGGTTCCTAGCCCCTTGCCAGCCCACTTGTCATGGGTAAGGCATTCCCAGCAGTGCCTGGGGTGGGCGGGGCCTGCGGGCTGTGCTGGGGGGCCTGGCTGTGGGTGGACCCTGCCCCACCCACCCTGCAGGTGCCCTAGGTTTCCTGGGTTGGCTGGAGGCCATCTAGGGCTGCTGGCTGCTCAGGGCTCATGCCCAGTTCTTGCCCCTGTGACCCATAACTGAGTCCCTGAGGGCACTGCTGGCCACTAGGGAAGGAAGGCAGAACCCTGGCCTCAGCCCACAGGCCAGGAGGATCTGCTGAGAGCTGTCCCGTGGTCCTGCACCCCCAAACCCCTGCTCACAGTGCTCATTGGGATGCCAGCAGCCACAGGGGCTGAGAGGCAAGGTCACTGAGGAGAGCGGCAGGCGAGGACACCACTGCCCGCCAGCACTGCTCTCCCTGCCCTTCTGCTGAGGCTGCCGCCTGCACCCAGCCTCACCTCCACCCTGACAACCTCTGCTGCGGCAGCCCATCTTTCCCTTTTCTCTTCTCCCTGTTTTGCTCTTCCTTTGGGACTCTGGCCTCTGACCCTTTGAAACCACACAGACCTAATCTGAGCCCTGGCTCTTCCTGCTCCTCTTGCTTTGTGACCTTGGACAAGTTGGACAACCTCTCTGAGTCTCGGTTTATTTATTGCGAAATGGGGCTAATGAATGGATTATGCCTCATGAATGGATTATGGGGATCCAAACTATCTAAACTTAGTTGAGCGCTCACTCTTTGCTTGTGTTTTATGTTCAGTTATCTTATTCAACTGCCAGGGATAGCTACTCTCATGATCCTCATTTCATAGACAGGCCAACTGAGGCTCAGAGAGAGGGTGTAGCTCTGTAAGTGCAGAGCTGGGCTTGCTGGCTCCCAGGTCTTTGTTCTCTGCTGGGCAGTATGGTGTTGAGGGAGCAGACAGGCCCATGGGCAGGTGCGGCCGCACCGAGCAGGGTGGTGGGCAAGGCCTGGAGAAGTTAGGATCCTGAGTCTTGAAGACAGGTCTCAGTCTCCTCATCTGTAAAATGGGGAAAGTGGGAACCATCTCACGGGTGGTAGGGTCCTGTCAAAGGGGCGATGCCAGAGACTGAACCCAGCCTCCACCTTTTCCACTGTTCAAGCAGGAAGGACTCGGGCTGCTTCGGGTGGGGGCAGCATGGCTGCCTTCAGCCCAGCGTGGTGGGCTCTACCCCTCTCTTCCTGCAGCCGCCATTACACATCCTCAGATCCAAGCCCAGGGGACGACTGCTCACTATCTTCAGTCCCCACCCAAGAACCCGGACTTACCTGTCTGAGTAATATGTGGTAACCTCATCTCCAGATGGAGAAACCGCAGCTCAGAGTGGGGCCTGGGCTTGCCTGAATCACACAGCTGGGGTGGCCGAGGTCCCGTCCCTGGCAGCTTCCCCTCCCCACAGGCCTGGGAGGGGGCACGGCTGGCTTTCCCCCTGGGGGTAGCTAGCCTCATTAGCATTCCACAGCAGCGAACCGCCCAGGTTGACAGTGTGTGGTTGAGTAGATTCAAATCCGGTAGGTGCTAATTCACCCTAATTGACCCTGCAGGGATCTTCCAAACTCCTGGGTCTTTAGCTTCTTCAAGTTTTATTTTGGCTTTTGAGACAGTGCATTCCTGCCAAACAAGCGGGGTTATAAATCAGAGGCTCTCTAATTGATAAGGCAGAAAGGCGTTGGAGTGGCCCGCCACAGTCCCCTGGCCCGGGCATCCTCAGGACAGGTAGAAGCTGGCACTTTAGTTTGTTGAGTGCTTCTGTGCTGAGCTTCATGCTCAGTTCAGCTCCAGGCGCTTGGTAAAACTGCTGGATTTAGCCAGGATGTCACAAGTGACTCAGAGCAGTCTGGGGGCTCTGTGGAAGCCGTGGCGTGTGAGGAAGTGAGAGGGGGCAGCAGGTAACCCTTGGAGAAGAGGCTCTGGGAGGGAGGAGAAGGATGGAGCAGGAAGGGCCTGGCTGGAGCCAGGCATGGGCTAAGGGAGGGGCTTTAAAATTGGTTCCCAGCTGGGGGTGGTGGCACATGCCTGTAATCCCAATACTTGGGAGGCGGAGCAACTTAGAGAGACCCTTAGCAACTTAGCAAGACTCTGTTTCAAAGAGAAAAAAAAAAGAAATTAAAGTTGTCCCCAAGAGGTGGGTATGTTTATGGATGGAGGGGAAGGAGAAGGTGGGAAAAGGAGAGGGGAGGGTGGGAAGGGTGGAGTCCAGGGCTGGGGACTGGTAGGCTCCTCAGAGGAGGGCACACTGGTTTGTCCCACAGTGAGCTCTTTGGAGAACAGGGTGGGAGACTTTGGGGGCCAGGGTGGGTGCCTCAGGGTATGGCTGCAGACAGGCCCATTAGGTCCAGGCTGGACTGGAGGGAAGTGTCCCCAGGAGGAGCAGGGAGGTGGTGTGCCGGGGCCCGAGCACAGGGCAGGCCCTAGTGGACAGGATGGAGAGGCCACGGCTGGAAGGGAGGCAGTGGGGGCAGGCGTTCTGGGAGACAGACACCACGTCCAGGCCGTGCGTGGGTGGGATGGCTGAGCAGAGTGCAGTGTGGGGAAGGTGTTGGTGATGAGGAACCCTGAACCCAGAGGCAGGGGTGCTGTGTGGCCAGGGGGTACTGGGAACTCCTGGCGTGAAGGCGCGACTGGCTGGGGTCCGGCCAGGCCTCCAGGCCTCGGGAGGGGGAGGTTGAAGGGAGCTGGGGGCTGACTGATTGGAGGGTGAAGCTGAGGATGAGGGTTCTCACCCCAGCCTGCAGGAGGTGTGGCCCAGACTGATGGGTCAGCATTGTTTTGACTTCTTGAGTCACTTTTTGTTTGTTTGTTTTTGTTTTTTTGCAGTACTGTGGATTGAACTCAGGGACATTCTACCTCCGAGCTATACCCCCAGCCCTATTTTTTTATTCTTTATTTTGAAACAGGGTCTCATAAGTTGCGGAGTGCCTCACTAGGTAGCTGAGGCTGGCCTCCAACCTGGATCCTCTGGTCTCAGCCTCCCAAATGCTGGGATTACAAGCATGTGCCACCACGCCCGGCTTCTTGAGTCACTTTTTTTTTTTTTTTTTTTTTTGGTCCTGGGGATTGAGCCCAGGGGGATTCTACCTCTGAGCTACACCCTGAGTCCTATTTTATTTATTATTTTGAAACAGGGACTCGCTAAGTTGCTGAGGCTAGCCTCCAACCTGTGATCCTCCTGTCTAAGCCTCCTAGGCACTGGGATTACAGGTATGCACCACCTCGCTCAGCTTCAAATCGCAACCTTGGGATGGTGAGGGGATGGTGAGGGGACTGTTACTGATTAGGGTTCCTATTCACAGGGCCCTTGGTGGCCACCCCTGCTGTGTGGGTCCTCTGCACCTTGTGGGTCTCTGCCCCAGGATAAGCCTGAGCTGGTGCACTGTGCTCCATTGTCGAGGACTCGGGAGAGGCTGGGAGCTGTCATGGAGATGGCCTGCGGCACAGCCCGGTGATAGAGCAGGCATTCTGGGGCCAAAGTGGTCAGACTGGGTGCTGTGTGGCCTCTGGCAAGTTTTTGACACCTCATAGGTTTGTAAAGAGCCATGTAGCACCTGACACAGGCCAAGAGCTTTGCGATGCTCTTGAACTTGGCATGGGAGAGGGGGTACTAGGGCTTAAATCCAGCAGCACTCTACCACTGAGCTATCTCCAGCCTGTTTTATTTATTTTTTTTTATTTTGAGACAGGGTCTTGCTAAGTTGCTCAAGCTATCCTGGAACTTGCGATATCCTCCTGCCTCAGTCTCCTGAGTAGCTGGGATTGCAGCATGGGCCACTGCGTCAGGAGTACGGTGACTTTTTACTAGTCGTTCTTGTCACTTGGTGCTGCCCTGAGCAGGGCCTGGGCTCTGTGGCATTGGGCACTGGAGGAGCCAGGGCCAGGGTTTTGCCTTGCTTTGGGAGGCTGAGTGCTGGTAACCTCCATGGATTGGCACTAGCACCCTTTGCAAAGCTCCATGTCAGCCAGCACCAGAGGAAGAACATACTCTATGCCTACCAGCTGTGTGACCTGAGCAAGTCTCTGAATCTCTCTGAGCTACTTTCCATACCTGTAAAATACCTGATAGTACTAGTGCCTCATCCAGTTCATCCATTCATGCGTTCATTTACTGAAGCCAGGTGGTGCTGTCATCATATGAGGAGGAAGTGTGGCTAGGGCCTTGCCTGGGGACAGGTGCAGGTAGTCGGTGCTCACCCTGAAGATTCAGCTCCTGCTCAGGCTCCCTTCCCTCTCTGAGCCCGACCTGGAATTGGCCCCTCGGGTTGAAGCTCGGGCGCCCTCTTGTGGCCACACACCTCTCCGTACCACCCATCCTGGGGGGACTGAATCCCCGATGCGGGCTGCTCAGTGCAGTGGGAACCCTGGGCCCTTCTGCCTGCCCTTTGCTATGGAAGGTTTGAGGCTTGTCCCAGGCCATGCTGCCAGGTGGCCCTGGCCTCCAGCCTGGTGTCCCTAACTGGGGAGATGGGAGGTGGTGGCTGGCCTTTCCTTCCCCTCCCCTCCCCTCCCCTCTTCACCCACACAGGCTACCCTCCTGGAGGCTGCCTCTTCCTGGCAGGACACCCCGGGCTCCTGGGCCCAGCCTGCTCGCTAGCTTGTGGGCAGGCCCTGGAAACAGCGGCTGGTGCAAGTGGGCGTTCACGGCACTGCCAGGCCCAGGCGCCCCCCAGCTGCCAGCTGGCAGCCAGCAACTCGGCCGCCCCTGCAGGCCACCCCGCCACCAGCCTCAGGGCCCCCGGGGCGGGCCGCCCCCTGCCTTAGAGATGCCACGCGTGCCAGGCAGCCTCTCCCCCTGCAGACCTCACACCCCAGGGCCTCCCTGGCTTCCTCGGCTCCGGCTAGGTTGGACTGGGCACAACTCAGTGTGTGAAGGGAGCTTCTCAGGGAGGATGTGCCTGCCTAGGGGCCCCCCTCTGACTCTTGGCCTGTTGGGGCCACAGACAGCAAAGGGGCGCTCTGTGTGCAGGTAGCATTGACGGAGTGTGTGACGTGTCTGTGTGCACTTCTTCATGCATCCCCGTCCGTCCCCCCATCCATCTGCTGGGATTCGCACTTTATTCCTTCATTCATCAAACTTAATTAGCATCTGTCCCAGGCCCTATTAGTGAGCTGCTCACAGGTAGACAGACCGGAACACAGACAGGTGTAGAACTGGGTGCCGAGGGCGTCGTTGGAGCCCAGGAGGGAGGGTCAGCTGGGGGCCAGGCGAGGCATGTGGACTCCGGGCAAGTGTGGGAGCAGCCAGGGCAAAGGAGCGTGGGGAGGGTAGGCACCAGCTGTGGCCGCCTCAGTCAGTCCTCAGTGCTGAAGGCTGTTAGCAACCCTGTTTTCTCAGAGAGGTGCTGTGACTCACCCAGAGTCACACAGTCACCAAACGGCCCACCCAGGATTCACACCAGATCTGGTTCACTCCCAAACCTGTGCGTTAAATCCTTGTGCTCCTCGGGTCCCCAGGTTGAGCTGGCCAAGCCCAATGGCCTCCAGGCCGGGTCGTGGAGGGGAAGGGGGAGCCACATGGCCAGACAGGAGTCCTGGAAAGACCCCCTTGACAGCTGGTGGGTGTTTGTGTTTAGGTGTGTACCTGTGTGTGCATGTGTATGAATGTGTGTATATATGGATTTGTGGTATATGTGTGTGTAGACTTATGTGCCTATGTGTGTATACATATGTGTATGTGTATATATGTATATGTATGTGTGTGTATATATGTATATACCTGAGTATATTGGATTTGTGGTATATGTGTACGTGTGTACATGTGTATGTATGTACATGAGTGGATGTGTGTGGGGGTAGCAGTAGTGGCAGGGTATACAGAGCAGGGACACTGGTGACGAGGACGTGGGTGGAGGTCTGGATTTGGGCGTACTGGGGTTGGAGAGGGTGGAGTGAATGCATGGAGTGGGGCTTTTGGGGGGATGGGCAGGACTGGGGGGCAGGAGGAGGCAGCAAGTGTCAGGTGTGGGAAATGGGGGAAGGGTTTATTGGGGTTCGGGTGGTTCTCTGAGGTGGGAGAGCAGCGCAGACAGGAGAGTGATGAGTTCTGCCTTGGACCCGACAGCACGGGGCAGAGCTCCCGCTCTCTGGGTGTTCCATGTCCCTCTGGGTGACGCGCACACACACACAGTGCACACGCCCTTCTCCTCCCGGGGGCCTGGCCGGCACCCAGCTCAGCAGCTGGAGGAGAAGGGGCAGGAAGGGCCTGGCGGGCAGTGGTTGGGTCTTGCCCGCCTGAGCCCCCCTCTGTCCACAAGTCCCAAGCCCGGGCCCCCTCCAGCCTGGGGCTCGTGGTATCCCGGGGGGTGGTGAGGCGGGGGAATCTTGGACCCCATCCTATTAGTGACCCAGCTCTGGCCAGGCTCCCCAAGGGGCAAGGAAGCCACCACTGGGTAGGATGATTCAAGCCTCCCCAGGAGGACAGATGCCACCCCAGAATGTGTCCCCAAGGCACAAGCTTTCTCCTGTGGCCCCTGCTCTCCGCCCCCTGCTGGCACCCCTTCTCTCAAGTCTGTGAGGAGTCTCCTCAGGAGCACTGCAGAGGGGATCCTGTCTGATCCACAGGGTCATCTGGGCCTTCCGAGCCTCGGTTTTCTCATCTGTCTAATGGGGTTAGGGTGCCCCAGCTTGACCGCCAGGGTGGGGCAGGTCCCCGTGATGAGGGAGGGGTGCATTCCTCAGAGGGGGAGGGTCTCTAGTCCTCCTATCAGGGCCCTTCCTGCAGTGTGGGGGGCCGCCTGTCGGAGGCTCTGTGGGCCCCTCCTCGGGCCCCTCCCTGGCAGGTTGCCAGCTGCTCTTCCAGGCTAATTAAGTTATTTTGAAGCAGATGTGGAGGGTGGATTAGTGAGCAGTTGGCTGTGGAGCTGTGATCAGTGCCAGCCCCCAGCCCCCACCCTGGCGCCCAGCAGCTCCGGAAATGCCAGTGAGCGCGAGCCTCCCTCCGCAGGGCTGAGCAGAAAGTGCCAGGCTGGGGAATGTCCTGGCTGGGCATCTGCTGAGTGTGGGGCCTGCTGTCCTGTCACTGGTCTCACGCCCTGGACCCCGCTCTGCAGCGGGGCAGAAAGGGACGAGTGACGGCCTTACTTGCCAGGTTGAAGAGAGGCCAAGCTAGAGAATTTGTTATGGGGACCAGAAGCTCCCCCAGCCCAACCCAGCCCTCTGCTCAGGGGGACTCTGAATTGGTTTTCCAACATTCCTGTGGATTTTTTAGCAATAAGAACTCTGAGCTCTTGCTGCAGCCAGCTGCTTCCCCAAGAGGGACACACAGCTGGGGTCCTCATTCCCATTTAAGAGATGAGCAGCCCAGCAGCTGGAATCCCACAGGGAGGTGGGAGGGGCAGGGGTCTCCATGCCATCTTGGCCAGCTGGCCCATGGCCGTGGTCACAGTCAGCCCCTCTATGTGCTACACTCCATGTCAGCAGATGGGGGCAGAGCAGAGATGAGGATTGCCACCCTGGAAGCTGCGGGAGAAGTTGCCCAGTGAATAGCACAGCCTAGGGAGTCTGTCCCTGGGGTGTCACGCCTTCTTGCACAGCCACCTGCTCCACTGTACCGGAGGTCTCCCTGTGGCCCCTGCACAGGATGAGAGCTGTCCTGACTGCCCTCACAAGGCCTCGCCTGGCCTCTGTGAGTGGGGCGGGGGTCAGGAGGTGGTGGCTGAGGCTGTGTGCCTCCGGGAAGCTGTGCTGGGGCAGTTGCGGTGAGTGCAGAACTGTGCCCATAGGTCTCTAGCTTCCAGCAGGGGCTGGGCTGAGGAGATGCCAGGGGCTGGGCGCCATGGCTAAGGGGTGTGTTGAGGAGTGGGCTCCTCGGAGCTCCAGGAAAACACACCCACTCCAGTTCCCCAGCACACACCCATTTACAGGTACCGCCCACCTCCTCACAGGCAGCGGCAGGCACACCCATCCTTCACTCCCACTCACTCACAACCCGGCGCGCTGACACTGCATGTGCTTTACAATCGCGCACGTGTACCGCGCACATCCGATCAAGCTTCAACACAGGTGCACCCGCTTTGCACGGTGCTGTTGTCCTAGTGCGCCTATGTTCCTGCCCACCGGAGAGCACTGGAGAAGCTCCCACAGGTGGCCACTTGTCTGAGGTCACATGGCCGGCTCTGGAGGCCACAGGGCTTTCTCCTCAAGCTGCCTCAGGAACAGTGAGGTAGGCGATGTGCCTGGAATCCTGAGCACCTTGCAGGTGCTCCACCACGCTGCCTGGTGTGACCCGGAGGAGGGCTGGCTGTGAAGGTCAAAGGCAGCGCTGGCTGTTGGCAGGCTTGGGGTCCGAGGGGAGGAGGAGATCGGCAGGCAGCACAGCTGTCTGCCAATTCACCAGCACCCTACCCAGGGTGCAGGCGCACACAGAGCCACCTGCTCTCTGCCCACTAGTCTCAGCATTGGGCAGGTTCACGTGCCGAGGGACGGGGGCGTGGGGAGTGCTGATGCAC
Source organism: Graphiurus murinus (assembly GCA_004027655.1). Classification (NCBI taxonomy): domain Eukaryota; kingdom Metazoa; phylum Chordata; class Mammalia; order Rodentia; family Gliridae; genus Graphiurus; species Graphiurus murinus. Next base: position 147,496 of record PVLC010000005.1, read on the forward strand.
TTGCCCATGCAGGACATCACTGCCTCGACAGTTGACCACACTCCTCCCACCTCTGCCTCTGAGCATCCCTCCTCCTTGCCCCAGAAGGATCTATGAAGCCCCTCGGTGGCTCCCACAGTCTCTGGGAGCAAGTGTCACCTGACCCAGGCCAGTTCCCCATCATCCTTCCTCCCTCGGCTCCAGGCCACCTGCACAGTGCAACACAGCAGCTATTTAAATGTAATTAAAATGAAACAAGATGAAGAAGCCCATCTTCTGCATTCATGCTGGCCACCTTGCACTCCACCGTGCAGGTACAGGATGTCCCATTGGTGCCAGACATTGGGGTCTTTTGACCTGATGATGATGGAAACGAATGTAGTCAGGTGAGAGAACATTCAGGAAAGGATTTTACTGGGACTTCCATTTAGGAGGGGAGGCAGAGCTCCGACAAGATGCCAGAGGCTCCCTGAATGAAGGAAGCATGCTCGTTTCATTGGTTACCTGCAGGGGTGGGAATATTAATTTGCTTTACTCAACTCAAGCATTCTGCCCATGCTAAAGGTAAGTTACTGTGACTGTCAAAGAGAAAACACACAGGCATGCTGACCTCAGCGTTGCAAAGCTGATGCACACAAGTGCCATGAGCCAAGCCCCAAAAGTTCATTTGCCCTGTGTCCCTCTGGTGGTCCCTGTCGCACCATCATGGTAGAAATGTCTCCTAGACAGCCTGTGCTACATCTGGGCTCATGCCTCTCTTTCTGCCTGGCTGCTATTCCTTCCATCTCTGTTATGGTTTGGATAGACAACATTCCCTGTAAAAGCTCATGAGTTGGCAATACAGAAATGTTCAGAGGTGAAATAAATGAGTCAGGGCTCTAATCTAATGAATACATCTAATGAATACATCTAATGAATACATCTGTCGATGGATTAATAATTTGGATGGACTTCCTGGGTGGTAATAGAGGCCGTAGGTGTGGCTGCAGGAGGCCCCTGGGGGTGTGTTCTTGGGAACTATATATGTCCCTGGTCCTTTCTTCTCTCTCTCTCTGCTTCCCCACTACCACGAACTAGGTAGCTGTCCTCTACCATGCCCTGCCGCCATGATCTTCCTGCCTTGGAGCTGGCCAATTATGGACTAAACCTGTGACATTGTGAGCCAAATAAACCTTCCCTTCTCTAAGCTGTGCTTGTCAGTGATGAAAAAACTGATTAAAATAATCTTCTAATGTACAAATCCTTCTTGTCCTTCCAGCTCAGCCCATGAATCACCTTGACCATGCCCCACCCCCAGCTAGAAATGGCCCCTGCCTTCCTCCCTCCCCTAGTCCTCCCTCTTCTTACTCCTCTTCTGTTGCCCTTACACTTTTTTTGGTTCCTCGGGTGGCCCAGAATCTTCTTCACTCTGCTCCCAAGGTTTCTTCCCTATATGACCATCGCCTCCACAAGAGCAGTGTCCACAGCAGACCCATCCCAGCCACCCCAGCGTGGATAATTGTCCATTGAGCAAATGCCCACAGCCCAGTGCAACTCAGAGCTCCCCTTCAAGCAATCTGCTCTTCCTGCTTGCATGTCTCTGGGTATGGGGAGCTCATTTCCTTATGAAGACTCCATTTCTGTCTTCAGATGGTTCTGTCTGTCCACAGGTCTGGCTTTTTCCTGAGCGGGAAGCTGCCGCTCTGAAGCTGTCCCTGTGAGTTACATAGTTACATACAGACGTGCTGTCTTTCCCTGCAGCATCCACCTATCGAAACCTGCACTGCTCTGTGTTCTGGCTGAGCACAGGTCGGGCTCCCACCTGCCCGCCTGGATCACCGCATCCCCGCCTGAGGGCTTCTCACTGCTCCTTGTATATCTCACACTCGATTCTCTGCTCAGTGCCTTTGCACGGCCTGTGCCTGCAGGGTTTCGGATGCCCCAGTCCAGCTGCCCCATTCCCATCCCTCAGGTCTCCCTGCAAACCTCTCTTCTTCAGGGGAAGCCAGTGCCCGCCCCCATTTGGTCAAATCCTGTTGATTTCCTTCACCTACTCGGCTCATCTCCATCCATCTTCTTTCATTTGTACCATTTGTTTCTATCTGTCCCTAGAACACATGTCTTTGGGAGCAGGGCTTCTCTAACCCTGAGGTTGTAATGGAGCCGAGGACCCATGGGACTTAGTAACCATGTGCACGGTGACATGTCCCCATCCTAGTCAGCATTGCCATTCTCTTCATGCAGAGGCTGAAAGCCAGGCCTCTGGGCTCACGCCCTCTGCCTGTGGGGCTGAGTCCTGGAACTTGGCTGGTCCATCCCTGAGTCTGAGAAACTGATCCAACACAGCTCGACCTGAGTGAATCTTCACCTTCCCCAGGTGTAGACTCCTCCCCTCACATCTTTCTCATTCCCCCATAAATACAGAAACTCCTCATCTACGATGCCCTTCTGGTCTGCAAGGGAAAGCAAATCTACACATAATGAGCACCAACTGTGTGCTTGGTGGGTTGATTTGCTCTTCCTGCTAGCCCCAGGACTGGAGCCTTCACTTCGAGGGTGATGGGCCAGAGGTTCCTTGGAGGGGCTGGTGCACCTGTCCAGGGACGCACAGCTGGGAAAGGTGAGTGGGGACCTCAGCACTGCGCGGCCGGGATCCTGGGGGTTGGAACGAGGATTCTGTGGAGTTGGAACCAGCTTGTTCTGTAGAGACAGAAACAGGCTTCGGTCTTGGAGGAAGAGGCTGCCCTGGGGCCGAATCCCAAGATCCCCAGTTCCTCCAAGGGAGCTGCCAACAAACAGGCAAACACAATCGCCCACTTACATGCAGCAGCTCCGGGAGGCAGGAATCATTCGCAGCCCCGCTCACCCCCAAAGAAATGAACACCTGGAGGAGACAGAGGAAGCTGTGGACAGATGGTTCCAGTGCGTCCCCTGCTTACGAGTTCTATGCTGATGTAGCCAGCGGAGGGTTGAGGCATGACGTTCATCCTTCCCTTAGCGTTGACCAAGACCCAAGGAGAGCGGGTGCCATTCTCATCTCCACTGTCTGTACGAGGAAACAGAAGACCACACAGCCAGTCAGGGGCAAAAAGAGCAGGATGCTCACATGCCTGACTTGAGCCCCTTGAGGAATCCCCAGCGGATGGGGCTGCTGCTTCTCAGATGAAGCAGATGCGGGAGGTCCCATCCTCTTCGTAGGACTTCCCATCCTTGTTTCCTCTGGCCAGTTTCAGGACAAAGAATGGAGCAGTCCCAGGCTGAGTGACAACCTTCCCGTGACGGTCTCCTCCCCTCACGGGTGCAAGGAATCACCTTAAACAGGCGGTTAGTGCTAGAACCTTCCACACTCTCCTATCTGACCAGAAATCCCGCTCCGGAACAAGGGAATCTTTCCGAATTAGGGCAAATGTTGGGCACAAAGGTTTCACTGCACTTTCTGCTTTCAAAGTGGAAACAAGATGGTGAGCCTCCAGGCAGCCTCTTGGCTCAGCGACTTAGCGTGAGAGAGCGGCACTCACGAATCCTAAACACGCGAGGAGCCTCGGGAGCACGTTCTCCAGCACAAGGAGAAAAGTGGAGCCGAAGGAAGTCTCTAGAACGCTATGAGTGCTTCTGGCAAGGCAGGCTGTGTGGCTTTTTGTTTCTATGATTTTTCTTTCTTTCTTTTTTTTTTTTTTAAATATTGTTGTGTTTTTCAAATGTATTTAAATGAGTATTAATTTTACAGTATGGGGAGGGATTACAGAGAGAGAGATTTATTTTATGCAACTAGACCGCTTCTGGCTGCGCGTGAGGACAGAGGCTGCTGCCCTGGAGAGGTGCAGCTTTGCTGCTGCCAGATCCTGCTGGGCAGAGAGATGTTCGATTTCTTAATGCTGCCCTTCTCCCAGGAACACTGGACATCTTGGTGAAAAATGACGTGTCGGGCTTGCCAAGAATTCTTTCCAAAGCACTTGCAGTCTTACCTCAGGCTTGGCCACGGGTGTCTTGGCAGCTCTTTACGCAGCCTACTCTTGCGTGTTTGCCCCCAAAGTGCAGAATCCTCTTAAATGGAGCGCTTCCCCCTGCAGGATCCTCCATGAACCTGGGAGGAGGTGGGCCGTGGCATTTTAGCTGATGGTGATCAGGCTTATGCAATGGGCTTGACCAGGGAGGAGAAGGCTCTTTTGGGATACCGGGGCTGGGGCCCTTCCAGGTCAGGCTGGGCCTCTCCATTTCTTTTGACAAGAGGAACCCAGAAGTTTCAGAGATCAAGAAAGGAGGCCAGAACAGGTCAGAGCAGCCGTGGCCCTCTGTTGCTGCCTCTGCAGGCCCTGTTCCCAGGTCCCTTGTGCCCCAGATGCTGTTCCTCTCCATTTGAGGTCAGCTTGCTCTGAGAGCCTGCAGGAGCCCAGCATATCAGGAGGACCCTCCACTGGGGGGCATTCAATCTATAGAAGATACAGGATTATTACCCAGGATGTTAGGCTTCCCAGGGAGGGGGATCGGGAGGGACCCTAGGGAGGCCCCTCAGTGCTAAGAGCTCCCCGTTGAAGTGTTTTTCCAGAGGCCCTTTGTGGTCTCAGATGGGCCCATTGCAGAGGGGGAGCAATCAATTTGCCCTGAGGTAATGTGTGTGCTTGAAAGAGCACAGGCTGTGGACTCAGATGGACCTAATTTTTATTGTGTGATCTCGGGCAGGTCACTCAACCTTTCCCAGCCTTTTCTGTAACTGGGTACCAATGCCAACTGCACAGGGTTAGTTCAAAGCAGAGGGAAATAGAAATCATATAATCACTCTTTACAATGGTCCCTTGTATTTTCCTTGCAGGCCTGAGGGGTTCACTTTATAAATGAGGAACTTGAGGGGCGAGGGTAGAGTTGACCTGCCCAAGATCACCAAGTTCGAAGTAGCAAAACCTGAACATGAGCCCATCTCCCTAGCTTCACTCTCTGAAAGGAGGCCAGTGGCCTTTGCAAAGGATAGAGCAGGACAGTGGAAGCCAGCCTGGCCCTGCCACCTGCCTCCTCCATGACCAGGGCCTTCACCTTGCTGAGCCTTCTCTATGGCGATATCAGGGCCTGTGAAGTCAAGCTCTGGACCCACCACCAGGAAGATGCAGTCATTGTTAACCCTAAACAGGTGGCGCCCAGGCCCACCCTGCAGGAGGCACCTCCTACCTGGGCCTGGGAGGGAGAGGGCAAGTGTATCTTCTCCCCCAAACCTCCCTGGCCTAACACAGAGCCTGGCCAGAGGCAGGGGCTTGGTTAAATGTTTGCTGAGCAGGTGGACAAGGTGTGGCCCCATTCCTGGGCCCTGCAGCCCTCCTTTCCTGGGGCTGGCAGTCACCACGATCCCTCCTCATGTGTTGAAGGCTTGGCTCTTAGCGGAGCACCTGCTCTGACTTGTGTGAGAAACTAAGGGAGCTAGGCAGGGTGGCTCACACCTGTAATCCTAATACTTGAGAGGCTGAGACCAGTCCCAGCAATTTAGCAATACCCTTAGCAATTTAGTGAGATCCTGTTTCCAGGTTAAAAATAAAAAATAAAAACAGTTGGGGAATGTAGATCGAAGGTACTGGGGTTCAATCCCCAATACCATAACAAAAACCCCCAAAGCTAAGTGACCCTGAGCCAGTGACTTGGGGTGTGGACGTCCACTGAGCTGGCCCTGATGTGATGATGTCTGTGTCTGGCTTTGTTCCCGTGAAGGACTTTCCCCACAGATCACTACATGCTGGGTGCTGTGCCTCCATGGAGGTGGCGCCCTGAGCCCCTCTTTTTACAGAGGTGGAAACTGAAGCCCAGTGCCTGCTGTGCATTGGATGGTGTCCGTCCTGCCCCCAAATCCATATGTTGAGGTCCTAACCCCTAATGGGACTGTATGTGGGGATGGGGATCTGTCGGAGGCAGTTAAGGTTCAGTGGGGTCATAGGGTGGGTCCCTGCTCCCACAGGACTGTGGCCTTCTAGAAAAGGAAGAGGTATTAGAGCTCTGTCTCTGCCCGGTGAGGACACAACAAGAAGGTGGCAGTCGGCAAGTCAGGAAGAGGGCCCTCACCAGAAACTCAGCCCGGCAGGACCACCCGGCTCCATAACTGAAAAAATGAAGCTCTGTTGCTTAATGCGCCCCCTCCCCACCCCCAAGTCTGGGGAATTTGGTTATGGCGGCTGGAACAAAGACTTGCCCAAGGCCACGGAGGGGAGAGCAGCAACAGGACTCAAGCAGCAGTGTGTCCTTGAGGACCACTCAGGAAACCACAGGGGTCTTTTGTGCCATGCCGGGACCCTGCTCCAGGGTGATAATCCTCCTGCCCATCTCACTGCGGGTCAGACTCCCTGCTGGCCACAGGGCTGAATTTCTGCTGCACCAGCGCCCCCTGCTGGCCCAGGCCACTCATGCCCAGGCTCCATCCTCAGCATCCAGCCCTCCAAGCCCTGCCATCCTTCAGGGTCTGCAGGCCCCCTGGACCTTCCCACCCACCGCATGCACAGGGTCCATCTCTTCCCGGGTTTGGCTTCTCACACCCTTCCATGGACCAGGTGATGCTGGTTCCTCCTCACTCAGACCCCTTTTTTCATGCCTCTTCTGAATGCTCTTCATTCAGACCAGAGGGTCTGGCCCGGCCCTGGCTGGAGGGCCCCATATGGAGCCTGTCAGAGGAGAGCTGGGTGCCACCACCCAAGTGGCTAGGAGCCTTGTGAGCTCAGGCCGAGGCCCTGGGCAGGCAGAGAGGCAAAGATGAGCTAGCGCGAAGGCTCTTAGAAGCCTCCCCTGGGCGGCCTTCCCTCCACCCTTCTCCTGGCCCTCCCTCTGCCTGCACCCCTGCAGCCCAGGCCTTCTCCAGCGCCACTTGCACGGCAATTCCCTGAACCCCTCCAGTTCTCAGAGTAGGGAGCAGACGTTTGCAATGTGTCACTAACTCACCTCATGCCTGTCCTCTCTCTGGGCCTCAGTGTCCTCAGCTGTCAAGTGGGGACAGTAGTGCTCCTTTGGGCTGGAAGGGCACACCAAGGGCTTAGTCACAGTTGGCCCCGGTGCACATTGGTGTGATGGACGGAGGGTGGGGGAGGTCAGTGGCCTTGACTGCAGTGGGCAGGGACCCTGCTCACATCCAGGCTGCCTCCCTCTGTCCTTACAGGTCATCCTGCAGGGCAGGCCCCGCCAGGCACTAACGTGCTTCTTACAGCCCTCTGCATAAGGAGCCCCTCTGGGCCAGGCTCGGGCATCCCAGGGCAGCTTCTTGTGGGAAGAGCTGGGTGTGTGTGAGGGGTAGATGGGGTTCCAATCTTGGTTCCACCATCTCCTTACCCTTCAACTGCAGGAGAACTGTTTCCATTGCCTGAACCTTGGCTTCCCCTTTTGGAAAGTGGAGCAGCGGCACCTGGTCTGTTAAAGGGGCTCACGGGGAAGCTGCAGCCCCTGAGGTGCCCCGTGCCTGCTCCCCACCATGCAGCCCTGAGTTGCCTGTCACTACTTGGGTCACCTCTGGGTCCTTGCTCCTCTGACTGCAACTTCCCCAAAGCAGCTCAAGCTCGACGCATCTTTCCTTACCCCACATCTCAGTAGCTGCCCCCACCCCCCACCCCAGGTCATTCACAGGCCAGGAACCTGCGCAGGGCAGGGATCCTCTGACTCCTCTCCCTCCCCACCTTTTCCTAGCTCCCCTACCCCCAGCCTCAGAAGACCCCCGTCCTCACCCCCTGTGTCTCCTTCCCTGAGGGCCCACAGAGCTGGTGCAGGGGCCTCCTGGCAGGTCCCACTACCACCTGGTTCCCTTCCAGCTCCTTCTCAATGAGATAGGAATTTGGGAATACAGAAAAAGAAAGATATACTAAGTCTCAAAAGAACTGAGTCTCCAGGAACCTTTGGAATGCAGGAAACACCTGCCCACGAATCTTTGAAATGCAAAACAAGCAACTCCAGGGCAACCCAGCCCAGGTCCTTACCCTGCACCCTTTCCCCAGGCCTTTGCCCACAAAAGTAACAGGAGGATGCAAGCCCTAGAAAAACCCAGGAAATTTTGTAACTCCACCCCGACTCCTCCTCTAGTCCAGCCCCCAGCTACTATCCCTCTATAAATAGTAACACCTCAGACCAAGGGGCTTGCTATCTCTCCTGGGAGATGGCCAGCATTCTCCCCTGAATGTCTTTTCCTTTCTTAACCCCAAAAGGCATCTCTCCTACTGGAAAGACCTCTCTCTCTTGAGATACTCCACATTGTCCCTTGAACATGTATCTATTTTCCTAAATAAATTTGTCTGTGTCTCTGGCACATTCTGAAATTCTTTTCCATCCCATATGCCAGGGACCCCACTAGTCCTGGCTCAAGGTCCTCCTGTCTGGGAACTCCTCCGGTGATACCAGACTGCAGCCAGGGACTTTTGCGGGACACGTGTGCCCATCCCTTGCCAAAAATCCCACAGCACCTTCCTGGCGCTTTTAGGATAAAGAGCTACTGCCCTGCTGGCGGCCCTGTGTCATCTGTGCCCTGTGACATCCCTGTCCAATTTCAGGTTCTCTTCCCCTCACTCTGAGCTCCGGCCTTCCTGGAATTCCTCTGTTGGCCTTTTCCTGTGTCTGGAACATTAGTCCACCTCGTGTGCTGGCTGCTGGCTTCTGCCTCCCTAGATCCTAGTCTACCACAGGGCCGAGGTTTGGGAGTGTCCCCCAAGGGCCCATGTGTCAGAGGTGTGGTGGCACTTATCAGGAGGTGGTGGAGCCTTTAAGAGGTGGGGCCTCGTGGAGCAAGCGAAGTCATGGGGGTGGCCTTAGGGGGGTATGGGGACTCCTTGTCACCACGAGGTGACAGCCTCCTCCACCATGTGCTCCTGCTATGATGTACTGTGCCGCCACAGGACCAAAGGCAAAGAGGCCAAAACACTGGGGACTGAAACCACAGAAATCAAAGCCAGGCAGGCGTGATGACACACACTTGTAATCCCAGTACTCCAGTACTTGGGAGGCAGAGACAGGAGGATGGCAAGTTGAAGGTCAGCCTTAGCAACACCCCCTGCCCCCAACCCCGAGCAGCTTAGCGAAACTCTGTTTCAAAATAAAAACAAACAAACAAACAAACAAACAAACAGTGTAAGGTTGTAGCTTGGAGGTAGAATGCCCCTGAATTCAATCCCTAGTACCAAGAAAAAAAACCCAAAAAAACCTTGCAAATGTGAGCCAGAATAAACCTTTCCTCTTTTAAATTTTATTATTTCAGGCATTTTGTCATAGTAGGACACACACACACACACACACACACACACACACACACTCTAGAGAGAGGCCTATCCTAGGTCCCAGGCAGGGCCACATGCTTTTGCTACAAGCTCCTACCAGCCTGGGGCTTTTTCTTTGGGATTTTTCTTGGTTTGTTGTTGAGTAAACCCTCAGGTAATCCTCCCTGGGAGTTCTTTGCCACATGGACTTCCACAGAGCTCTTGGTGTGGGAAAAGAAGCTTGGTCTGAGAGTCCGTCTTGGGTTCTAGTCCTGGTTCTGCTGTGTGACCCTGGGCAGATTGCTGTCCCTCTCTTATTGGTGTCCTCACATAACATGATGGAGCTTTGCTGTGTAAGGTCAGAGTGGTCTCTCCCTACATGATTGGTGCCAGGAAAACTTTGTGGATAAGACAGGGCCCGCGTGGGGTCCCGAGGGCAGGGCAGGGCCGAGTGAGCTGGAGTGGAGTGGGAAAGGCATCCAGGCGGGATGCTCAGCGGGAGCCGAGGTGGGGATGAGCGTAGCCTGTGGACTGCATGAGGGACAGGACAGGGTGGGTGGGGGGGTCAGCGAGGAGGATGGGTGGGGAGCACGGCTCATCTCTTTCCTGCAAAGTCCTCCGGGGCCCTCAACTGACTAGGACCTTAGTCCTTTTCCTGGGAACAGCTGGCCCAGCCTGAGGTGCCTTGATTGCAGGGCCCCTTAATTACCCAGCCCCTCCTGCCTCTGGCGTGGTGGGTTAATTTCCGCTCCCTGAAGCTGTCCTGTCAGGAGCTCCCCCGTCATCAGATAGCGGCGGGACGAGTCCTCTGGGGAATCGGAGGCTCCTGCCTGCCGCCCTCCATGGCTGTGAGATGGCCTCACCGCCCAGGAACGTGGCGCCCGCGCCCCCTCCCTGTGGCCAGCGCTTATCTCGTCTGGAATCTTGTGTCTGACTCTGCCATCTCCTGCCCTGTGCCGCCCGCAGCCACCCACAGCCCCACGCGCTGTCCCCAGAGCTGGCTCCTGAGGCGGTTTGGGGCTCAAGGGCCATCAAGATTGGCGTCTGGAGCCCCCTCGGGCCCGGATGGAACGCTGGTTCCCAGGGTGAGGCTGGCCTGGGTGCCGGGATCCCGGCCAGGGAGGGTTGAGAGGCCGGGGTGTGTGCGCAGCATGCTACAGACTCAATTTGCAGAGCTGAGGTTGAGTGTGAGCAGGAACTTACTGCCAGAAAGAACCGAAGTTCCTGAAGCTGTGGGGACTGTTTCATCTTGAACACAAAGCCTGTGCAGGAGCCCAGCACGCAAGCAGAGGGGAGAGACTGGGGCCAGTGAGACAGCCAAGTGAGGTGCTCTGAGCTGCAGGGTAAGGGTTTTCCACGTCTTCAACCTCCTCTCGTATCCCTCTCCTCTTCCTCCCATGCCTCAGCCCCTCTGGCCTCCTTTCTGCTCCTCCACAACCCAAGTTTGTTCCTGCCTCAGGGCCTTTGCACTTGTGGCTCCTTCTCCAGAGAGTTGTTGTTGTTACCTAGGCACCCCACTCGCAGTCACTCTCCATCAGCTCACCTGATTTTATTTTCTTTATAGCTGGTGTACCTACGTGAAATGATTGTGCTCGCCTGTTTCTTTCTTACCTGTCTCCCCCATTAGGTTGTGCGTTCCATGAGAGCAATGCCTCCCGGGCCCTGGCACGTCATCTGTGCTCTGTAAACACTGGAGACTCTTGTTCTGGCCTAAGAAGTCAGGGCAATTTGTCTTTGTTTCAGATGTGTCAGGATGTTTCCCATTTCTATGCCTTTGCATATGCCATTCCTTCTTCCCAGAGCGGTTTTTCCCTCAACTTCTACCTGGGAAAAAGCTCTGACAGGCAAGAGAGAGACCACCGAGTCCTCTGCGAGCGCAGGCACACTAAAAAGGGGAAGCACTCAAGTGCGGCTTTCCACCACCAAGTGCCCGGGCCTGCTCCGTGCTGTCAGAAAGCTCCTCCTTTTTCTCCTGAGAGGCTGTGCGCCTGACTGCTAGACCGGAGAGTTAGGGGTTGGGGATGAGAGACAACAAAACAGCGGACCCCAGACTCCGGTGGCTGTAGGAAGGTGGTGAGCTCCCTGCCAGCAGAGGTAAGCTCTCCCAGCTGTCCCGCCCCCTCCCTAGACTCCAGTTTCTGTCTAGGAAGAAGGGAAGGGGACCCTCTCCCTAGGCCCCTGTCCTATAGGGTTCAGTAAACAGCACTGTGGGAAGTTTCTTAGGGTCCAGCTTCAGAGCATCTTTCCGCAGGTTAATTGAAGTTACAGGCCACAGGTGCAGGCCAGCCAGCCCTGGAGAGGACCCAGAGGGGCGGGCGGTGGGGCTAGGGCAGCCGACTCCCAGGTGGTCATAGACTGGTGTACAGGGGACAGTGGACCCTGAGCAGCTGAGTCCAAGAGGATGAGAGGACTTTGGACACATAAGGGGAGGGAGACGGAGGTGTCGAGACAGGAAAAGAGCATCTGAGGGGGGTGGGCAGAGAAGAGCATGGTTACTGGTTATTGTACCAAGATAGTTCCATTTGTTTGAGTGTACTTAAGTCAGGGGATATAATAATAATAGAAATAGTTAAGATGGGCGTGGTGTTGCACGCCTGTAATCCTAGTACTTCAGAGACTGAGAAAGGAGGATCATAGGTTTGAGGCCAGTCTCAACAATTTAACAAAACCCTCAACAAATTAGCTAGACCCTGTTTCAAAATAAACAATAAAATAGGGCTGGAAGTCTAGCTCAGAGGTCGAACACTCCTAGGTTCAATCCCCAATATCACCACCAGCAGCAGCACCACCACCACCAAAAAAGAAAAAAAAAAGTGATAGTTAATATTTATTGAGTGTGCATATGTCTTAATCCTCTAGTAGTCCTAATTTTACAAATAAAGAAACACGTCCAGAGACGGAAAGTCCTGCCAGGGTCACAGTCAGTCAGGACCCCTGTCCGCCCCAGCCCCTCCAAGGCCAGGCCTCCCTTCGCCGTCTGTGGGGCGGGAGGCCGAGTCCCAGCCCAGCCCTCGCTGTCTTTGTCACCACACGCAAGCACACAGGAGGCCCTGTTTCCACAGCACACTTAGTGGTGGCCCCCGAGAGATCTCAAGTGTCCTAACGGGGTGAGACCCCATAGATCACTGGTCATGCTCTCGCTGCCCAGAGAGAAGAGGGCTGAGCTGGGGCAGAATCAGCCTCTGGCTGCCCGCTGTGTCCGCCCTGTGCTGGTCCAGGGCTGGACCTTTCACGCACATGCTCCCATCCAAGCCTAGCCATGGCCTTAGAAGGACACAGCGGCCCGTGTTACAGATGCAGAAACCAAAGCCCGGGCTGAGGAGAGTCAGCGAGACCCTGGCCTACCAAGGGGGGTGGGGTGGGGGGCTGAAGGGAGGTCTCTGGAACTGCAAAGCACCAGCGTTTCTTGTGCATTGCCCTCTACTGTTTGCAGTGCTCTTCTCAATCACCTAGTTATTATTATCACTTTTTATTCAATAAATATCACTGGGCCCATAGTACACTTCATGCATTGAGAAAACAGTGCTGAGCAGGTAGGTGAAGTCCTTGACCTTCAGTGCTTACGGCGGGAGGAGCAGACTTTATTGGTGTAATTCACAAATGGTGTCTCGTTACACATTGAGCTAAGTGCTGTCTGTGAGAGAGACTTAGCTCAAAGTGTAGCGAGACACTTCAGTGTGTGAGGTGCTGCGTGCTGCGGGCACACAGCACCTCAGCGGGGCTGGAGAATGGATAGTGTTCCTCTTCCAGAAGCTGAAACTGAAGCCCAGAGAAGCTCAGTGATTTGCTCTAGGTCACACAGCTGGGGCAAGCAGAGCAAATAGAATGGGACTCCAGCTAGGGCCGGGCATTTCTAAGTTAGTGCTAGTTTCATGACTCCACAGAGCCTGTAATAAGAAAGAACACACTCGAGAGCGTGCATGTGCACGCACGCGCGTGTGCACATACACACACACACACACGATATAAACTCCAGGTCAGCCAAGAGCTATTGGTGGTGGGAAGGGAGGCCGATATGGACGGCACCAGAGGCAGCTCCAGAGTCCACCACTCCCACCGCAGGGTTGGTCTGTCTCCCTGGCTCCTTCTGAGCCGGTCTTCCTGCTTCCACAGTCTGAACTTCCTGATGCCTGTGCAATATACTGATTTTTAGCATAAGCCAAGCCATTTTCTTTCTGTTGTTTGCAAATAAACTCTGAGTTGGAGACATCTTGGCAGTGGAGTTAGGATGCAGGCAAAGACCCCCAGGGAAGCACCGGGATCAGAGCTGGTCACTGCCCTTGAAAGTCCACAGGTGAGGAAGTGACAGCTGGTGTTAAGGGATGACATGTAGCAGTGCAGAGAACCCTGGGGATGAAACTACTACTTTAAGTGTCCCTTGTGGTCACCTACAACGCAACACCCACAGAAGGCGAGGCTATAGGGGCCGAGCCACAGGTGCCCTAGAACAGAAGAAAGTGCAGGAGGGAGACTAGGACTGAGGGCAGGAACGTCTGCTTTTAATGGCACCCACAGCTTAAAGAGAGAAAAAAATGAACAAAAATCCCTACAGCCTCAGGCCAAGGCATGGACCCAAATTCAAGGACTTTCTATGATCTGGAAAGAAAGAAAATTCATCTCTTATCTCTTCAGGGCAGAAATGACCATACACCAAAGACCTGGTTTGATCTGGTGGGTGGCTGAAGTACAATATTAGTTGAATTTGCATCCATTGCAGGGTTCTTATGTAAAGTTTCTGGAATTTTACATAAGAGAGAGAATTGAGAATTGAAATGAAGGCAGGCAGGAGGATGGTAGACTGAGAGATGCAGATTTTCTGGCCCCAGAGGTTCTTCCTTGCTGGCCAGGCTGGCCCTCCTCCCCTTACAGAGGGCGCTGCTCCTGCTGTTATTGAAAGCCCTCACCTGAGGACCTGTGTTTGCAAAGGAAGCCAGCTCTCCTCATCACCCCCCTAAGATGACCACTGGATCGGATTCTAGCATGTCCCTGGGGGCCAACTATAAAGTCCAATCTTGAAGGAGAGGTGTAGCTCACTGACAGAATTACAAGATTTTGCTAATTTATCCTGGCAAAATTCTGGGGCATACATGCGGGGATGAATTCTCGGAAGGAATATCACTTCAGATCTGGCTTCTGAGCTGTGGATTCAACACTGGCTTGGGGAGCTAAGGGAGATTTCTAGGTATAAGAAATTAAAAAGAAAGAAGTGTCCCCCTACCCCAAACTCTGACCCCTAAGAGATCCCAGAAGATGCTCTCTCCCCCAGAACTTTAACAATGTCACTGACTCGAGAGGGGAGTGCCGACCTCTTTGGAAAACCCCTCCAATGGCTGTTCTTGGTGGACCTGTCATGCTGGGGAGGCTGCCATGTGGAAACTGTGGAGCCCTGATTTCCATGGACAGGGAAGGAGCCTGCTGGGGCAGAAGGCATGTTACAGTAGTACCTAAAGGTCAGAGGGTACGGAGTGCTGTGGTTTGATATGGTTTACATGTGTCCCCCAAAGGTTGGAAGCTTGGGCCCGGCATGGTGATGTTTAAGAGGTGGAACCTAGAGGGAGGTCAGTGGGGGCCTCACCCTCAGAAGAAATGCATGTAGTTCTTGTGGGAGTTATTCTTCCAGGAGCAAGCCCAGCCCCTCCCAGCACTCTGGCCTCCTGTCTTGTGGTCTGATACTTTCCTCTAGCACACATTCCCACCACCGTGCCATTTGCCATGAGGTTGTACCACCATTGGAGGCCCTCACCAGATCCTGTGCAATGCTGTTTGGACTTTTAGCCTCCAAACTCAAAATTGTGAGCTAAATCTCTTTTCTTCATAACTTTCATGTTTTCTTCGTAAGTTTCTTAAGTATCCATCCCCAGATATTTCATTATAGTAACAGAAAACTGACTTATATGCCCCGGCCGGCGGGGGTTGGGAACGGGAGACCGAGGCGGCTTAACCTAAAGGAATGAAGCAAACAAGCGACGCGAAGAATGGAGGCAAGACAGGATTCTGATCAAGCCTCAATCTTTATTAAGGAAGGGTCTGCTTAAATAGCTAGGTGAGGGGTGGGGTCAGGGGGATCAGGTAAGCTTGTGTGGGGAACCTGTTTTTGCATAATCTCTGTGGCTGCTGAGGAGTTTCCTCAAAGTGTAAATTCCAACTCTGATCAGCCTCCCTGCCCCCGACACTTATATACATGGTATAATTACCATTAGAGTGAGCAGGGCCTAAAGATAATCAGAATGGTACAAACTGCAGGATCTTTTTCTTTAGAAGTGGCTAATGATCATAGGTTTAAGACCAAAATACATACATACATACACACACACACACACACACACACACACACACACACACTTGATTTATATAATAAAAAGATTGGCATCTTATGAATAGAAAATGACTTGAGCTATTACAACAAAAAGTGTTCAGTTGAGCACGAGGTGCATGCCTGTAATTCTGGTACTTGGGAGGCTGAGACAAGAGGACAGAAAGTTCGAGGCTAGCTTTAGGAACTTAGGGAAACCCTCAGCAGTTTGGCAAGACTTTGATTCAAAATAAAAGATAAAAACGGCTGGGAGGTCTAGCTCATAGATAGAATGTCCCTGGGTTCTATCCCCAGTACTAAAAAAATGTTCAGCCAGGCGTGGTGTCACACACTTGTAATCCCAATACTTGGGAGGCTGAGACAGGAGGATACCAGGTTCATGGCCAATCTCAGCAACTTGTGAGGCCTTCTGCAACTTAGTGAGACCCTGTTTCAAAAAATAAGGAGTAAAATCAGTCCAGGAGTGTAGCTCAGATGTAGAGTGTCCCTGGGTTCAAGCCTAAGTACCACACACACACAAAAGTTCAGACCCTCACTCAATATGGAGAACGAGAGTCCATTGCATGAAGAAGGAATTGGGCACCTTTGATGAAGTGCTATGCAATAACAGCACAGTTTAGTTCCTTGAAGCTCCTCTTATCCATCCTGTAAGGGACCTGTGACCATATTTCAGGGTCACAGTGTACTAGAAAAGATCGTAGAACATTACTAGGATTTTTTTTTTTTTTTTTTTTTTTTTTTTTGCGGTACTGGAGATGGAAACTGGGGGCATTCTACCTCCAAGCTACAGCCCCAGTCCTATTTTTTTATTCTTCATTTTGAAACAGGGTCTCACTAAGTTGTGGAGGGCCTCACTAAGCAGCTGAGGCTGGCGGCGAACCCGGATCCTACAGTCTTAGCCTCCCAAATGTTGGGATTACAAGCGTGCACCACCATGCCAGGCTCACTAGGATGTTTTTGAATACTCCCAGATGATAGCCATGAACTAATGTTAATTACTAAAGACTCAGATTACCCTAGAAATTTACCAATTCATGTGGAGGTTTATCCTGGCCTGTTCCATGGCAGACAGCAATGCTGTCTATGGTTACCCCCTAGGTTCTCAGTGTAGAGCTGGAATAGGTCCCTCAGGATTGACAGATTTACTACAGTGGCTCTCTTACCCCTGGAATGAGGCTAGGCCAAGGGAAAGCAGCTGTAGGTTCTCAACGCACATCAAAATTGTAAGTCAAGGGCAATAACATATTTTGGGCAGAACAACAATGATTAAAGCTACTGACAGAGAGGCAGTTGTGGTGGTTCTATTTAACCGTCTAGTTTGCCAGCACATAAAATAGATGAATCTCGAAAAATGAGAATGGATTTTTATCATTAACCAGGTGGTGGTCCCAATTAGAGTTCCACAGTGTTCCAAATGTGGTCTCATGTTTGGAACAAATTAGTGCAGATGTGACACCTCTATAATGTTTCCCCTCCTCCAGCCTGTTCATCAGACAACACCAGAAGTACTTTGGTTCCTCATGGCAGGGACAGAAGCACACCTCCATCTTGCCCTCAGGGCTATGAAATGTCCAAGTCAATGCCACAAGTTACTCTAGGACCTTGATCATGTCATCATTCCACAGGCATCACACCGCTCAAGTACTGTAATAGGTCCTAGGGGTCATAAAATGGCAGAAACCCTGAAATACAATTGGGTTTCAAAGGATGGAAGGAGGAACTTATGAAAAAACAGGGGTCCCAGTTAGATGTCTGGGGAAATGGTGGTCTGGAAAATTCATCATCTCCCCATTTGAAATAAAGAACAGGCTGTTAAACTTTGCATCCATGACCACTAAGAAAGAGGTGCATCCCTTGGTGAGCTACTTTAGATTTTAGAAACAGCATATCCTGCTTTTGTGTAGACTACTTCAAACAATTTCCCAAGTGATCAAAAGAGCTGTGGCTTCAGATGGGGTGAGAGCTGGTTAAGACTTCGCACCGAGTTCTTATGATACATTAGAGTCAATGGTGTTCGGCGTGTCGGTGGCAGATTGCAATGCGGCGTGGAGCCTTTGGCAAGACCAGGCGGGAGGAAGACAGTACAGGCTCTTCAGTTTGGGAGCGAGGCCAAGCCTTCTTTGGCAAGTCATTTGCCTTTTGAGAAACAGTTCCTGGCTTGCCCCCTGGCACTGTCAGAAGCTAAACACCTGACTGTGGACTACGAGGTGATTATTTGATTCAAGATACCCACCATGTTGTCTGATCTACGTAGTCATCAAATTGAGCATGGTGCTGATGGGTCTGGACCCGAGTGAGTCCTGGAAACACAAGTACATTGCATAAGCAGGCGATGCTCACTGCCAGCCCACTCTATCTTTCTCGGGCTGTGCTTATAGTCATATAGGAATTCCTCATGGCCAACTCATTGAAGAGAAAAATTTTGAGCCTAGTTCACAAATGGCTCTGCATAGTGTGTTGGCACCCATGGGAAGTGGGAAGCTGTGATACGTAACACCACATACAGTATCCCTGAAGGACAGAACAGGGAAATCCTTGCCCTGGGCAGTGCTCTGAGTAGTGTGTCTCATTGTCTTGATCTGGTAGAAGAGAAGGCCTAAGTTCTACGCTGACTTGTGGTTAGCAGCTAATAATTTGGCCAGATGGATGGGAACTTGGAGGAGATAAAGTCAAAGGATTGGTGAAAAGGAAGCATGGGGAACAGGCATGTGTTTGGACTCTGAGAATGGACCCAACATCATAAACATACTTATGTCCTATGAAAGCACTCATGGAAAGATCCTGAAGACCCTGTGTGCTAAATACCTCTGTGACCAAAATACCTAATAGGAACAACTTAGAAAAGGAAAGAGTTATTTTAGCTTATGGTTTCAGAGGATTCGGTGCATGGGAAGCACACACACACACACACACACACACACACACACACACACACACACGGAGGGAGAGGGGGAGAGAGAGAGAGAGAGGTGTGTGGCAGGGGTCAGATAGTCCTTAAGTCCACGCCCTCAGTGTCCTACCTCCTCCAGCCACTCCCACCTGCCTAGTGACCACTCAGTAAATCCATTCAAATCATTCATCCATCAATGGGTTAATCCACTGATGAAGTCAGAGCTCTCATGATCTAGTCTTTCCACCTCTGAATCTTACTGCACTGTCGGACCCATGAGCCTTTGAGGACTATTTCAGATCCAAACCCTAACACCTTGGGATGTTTTTGATGAATGGATCGACAAGATGACCTGCTCTGTGTGTGTATAGCTTCTTTCCCCAGCCACCCCAGTGCTTGGTCAACAGGCTCAGTAACCAAAGTGGCCATGCATGTCCCCTGATGGTAGATAGATGACATCAGGTTCCTTCCTTCATGGAAAAGGAGGTGATTTGGTGGATAATCGTTTATTCTGGATTTGGATCGGCTTTCCTTGCCTGCCGTATCCACAGTGGCAGCGCCATTAGACAGCAGCGCCATCTGTAGGCTTTGTGTCAGACCAAAGAGTTCACTGCAGAGAGAGAAAAGTCAACAGACCGAAGCCAATCAGATCCATCAGTGCTACCAGGGCCCCATTGCCCAGAAGCAGCTGGGTCTGTAGAATTACAGAATGGCCTAGTGAAGAACTTAATTCCAGAAGCAGATGGAAGGGAAAAGACTACTACGAGGCCATCTAGAGGGTGTCATATCCACTCTCAACAAAGCTACACAGCACGGCTGGGGGACCGAGGAGAGGAGCAGAGGTGGTGCTTCTCCCAATCCTGCCCAGTGCTCTGCTCCCAGTGCTTGGGAATTAGAAGTGTTGGTTCCCAAGGAAGGGGTGTTCCTTCCAGGGGATATGAGGAAGTTGAGGATGCCAGCTGGCCATTGAACTCCTGTCACCGGGTAAACAGGCAGAGAGAGGGAGTCAGAACCTGCCTGGGGCCATTGATCTGACCACCAAGAGGATCTCAGCCTTTAGACACTAGAGGGAATAGGGCAGTAGAGATAGAAGTGGTCTTGGGCTAAAAGCTAGGGAAGACCATGGCAGGTCTAGAGGAGCAAGCTCTGCTAGAGGCCTAGTCTTAGAGCCAGAGAGATGACTGTGGGGTGACCTTATCAGGTGAAGTTTCTGCCGAGAGAAGGGGAAATGAATCAATAGCAACTGCGACCCCACAGCCAGGAGCAGCAGCAGATCGGTGGCATTTACCCTTACCACCTCCCCCTTGTGTCATGCATAGGTGACTGTATTGTAACCCAGTGCTTCTCAATCTCTGATGTGCATTTGAAACATCTGAGGACTCATTTTAAAATGCAGCTTCTGATCTGGGTAGAGGCCTGAGATTCTAAAGTTCTAGCAGACTTAGCTGGCCTCTCTGGATGAAGTGATCCTTCCCAGCCTGCTCACTGTCCACCCTCCCTGGTCTCCCCACCTTCATAGCTTGATTCCCATCCGAGAGTGTTTATTTATTTATTCACTCATGTATAACTTGTCTCTTATACTACATGTGAATTACACCAGAAAGAAGACCTTGAACCTGTTATTTACTTTGTGTTCCCACACAGCACATAATAGGCCTCTATAAATATTTGTGGAATGACTGGATGCATCTAACTTATAGAATCCTTTGTTCTTCCACGTATGCCCAGAAACACACATGTACCTCCACAAGGGCACACACCCATGCACAGGCACATGTGAAATGTCTTTAACCCTAATTAGAAACACACACATGCAGGTGTGTGCAGGGATTCACCAGCATGAATACACAGAAGACGAGAGACACTCTTGTGCTATGTACACACAGGTAACAAACTCACATAAGTGCATGCTTGCCTTCAAGAAACTCAGGCATCAGAGTCCCTGGTGCCAACAGCCATACATGCAGCGATTCAGGTGAGGCCCTTTATTGCCACCTTCTGATTCCTTTTAGGGAGGGCAGGGCAGAAAAAGGTCTCATAACTTGGGCACCTCCATCTTCCTCCCTAGAAGCGGCCCTGCTAAGTTCCTCCTTCTCTGGCCAGCTCAGATGCACAGTAGATTCTCAGACCGCAGACAGGAAGCCCGAGACCTTGCCCAGTATTATCCCTGAGAAAGCTGTGAGGTGCTAAGTCTCAGCCATGCTGAGCCCAACTGCTTTCCTCTGTGACTCAGGGCCCTGGTGCCTGCTCCTGCGTGCCCCACTCTGGGCCCCCTCGCTATGCAAAGGGGTTGGAGCTGATGCCCAGGCCCCTGTCTGTTTTGTTTGCAATTAACTGGCCAGGAAGCCAGGAAACTGCTTTGAGCAAGTTTTGGCAGACAGACCCAAGTCTCTGCCTAAAGATCCCGGCTACTGATAATCCCCCAGGGAACCCTTTAGCCTCCTCCTCCTTGGAGCCCCCTTGCCGCCCGAGTCTGTTCAAAGTTCTTGAGCAGCCACAGCCCAGGCCTGACAGGTGTCCTAACCAGTGCCTCTCTGAATGTGCCTGGGGGGTGGTCAGGACCTGTCTGCACCAGCAAGGACAGGGAACTCACCACCTCCCTGCCCAGCATGTCTTTGCCTGAGAGATGGACCCAAGGGAGTTTTTAATATCAATGCAAATTGTACTCAGTTCTCAGGAGGAAATATTGCCCTTACATAGAAAATAATGGGGTGAGACCCACTGTAGTTTCTGTGGCTCAGAGGAAGTAACATTTGAGCTGGGACCTGAAGGAAAAGAAAAAGCCACTGTGAGAAGAACAGGGGATAAGTAACCTCGGCAGAGGGAACAGCATTTATAAGAGCTTTGAGGTGTAGCTAGGGGTGGTGGTACATGCCTGTAATCCCAGTACTTGGGAGGCTGAGATAGGAGGATTGCAGATTTGAGGACAGCTTTAGCAATGTGGTGAGCTTTCTAGCACCTAGGAAGACCCTGTTTCAAAACAAAAAAATAAGAGCCAGGCATGGTGGCACAGGTTTGTAATCCTAGTACTTGGGAGGCTGAGACAGGAGAATCACAGGTTTGAGGACAGCCTTAGCAAGTAGTGAGATTCTCATCAACCTACTGAGACCTTGTTTCAAAATAAAAATAAAATACGGCCAGGGGGTGGTGTAGTGTGAAGGTAGAATGCCCTGGGTGCAATCCCCAGTAACACACACACACACACACACACACACACACACACACACACACACACACACTCAAAGGGCTGGGGTGTAGCTCAGCAGGCTCAGCGGTAGAATGTTCCTGGGTTCAGTCCCCAGTAACACACGCACACAGGGAATAGATGAAACTAAGCTACAGAGATGGGATAGTGGTTATCTTTATGAGGGGTATTGAATGAGGGAATCTTGAGACAGGCATGGTGGGGTATACTTATAATCCCAGGACTTGGGAGGCTGAGACAGGAGGATTGCAGTTTTGGGACCAGCCTCAGCAACTTAGTGAGGCCCTTAGCAACTTACAGAGACCCTGTTTCAGAATAAAATTGGGCTGGTATTGTAGCTCAGAGGTAGAATGCCCCTGGGTTCCATCCAGTACTAAAAAAAAAAAAAAAAAGGCTTCAGGCAGGCATGGCCTGGGGCATCATTTCCCTTCTTTGCTATTTGCCACCTTAACCTCTGCCCTGAGAGCAACCTGCCCCCTTTCTCGCCTTTCCACCCCAGCTCGAAGGGCCTCCAGCCCTGCCTGTGGCTGGGAGTGCGGATGGTGGCCTAGTGGGTCAGCTCCCGACACAGTGGAGCCTTGCCCAGCCTCAGGCTGCCGCCCACCTTGTGGAGCCCATCCCGGGTCCAACGCTTACCTGCTGTGTGAATTTGCACTTGCTTTTTGTCTTCCTGGAGCCTCCATTCCTCACTTGGGCTCTTGGGAGGGGCCCGTGAACTAGTCCAGTTCTTCAAAAGTGTAACCGGGCTCACCTGCCTCCCTAGCTTGGGAACATCCATCACACATCCCTTCGTTTTTCAGTAAATTGCTCAAATACCTGCCTGTATGCTTAGTGGGTTCCCCTATCTCCCAATGGAAGTCATTGCCTGCCCTTGACCCAGTGAAACCCAACAGGTTTCTTTGTCCAAGAGAATCTTTCTTTTAAAGCCAGGAAGAGAGAAGAACTAAAGTTCTCATCAGCCCATCAGTGCTACTGCTTTCGTGACTACCACTTGGGGTGCTGTTGTAGGTACGTCCTGCTCAGCCTTGTCGGCCCTTGTGGAGCCTGTGCTTCTGTGGTCCCCACAGGTTGGCTCTGAGGCCAGAGTCTCTTTAGATTCACACCTACACACCCACGCACTTACCCCAAGCCAGCTACCACACTGGATAAGAAGGGCTTCTAGCCTCAGCCACGTGGAAAGCCAGAACCAGCTCTCACCAGCATCCCAGGCCCTGCGCTGAGCCAGGCATCATTTCAGACCCTCCCTCCACTCATGGGGAGGGGGCTGGTAATTAGTTTCTTTTCTAGACAGTAGACTATGCCAATCAATAAGAGATGCTAGAATTTGAATTTTTTTTTCCCTTTTTGGTACTGGGGATTGAATCCAGGGACACTCTACCAATGAGTTATACCCCCAGTTTTTTGGTTTTTTTGGTACTGGAGATTGAACTCAGGGACATTTTACCTTCGAGCTA
This sequence comes from Graphiurus murinus, assembly GCA_004027655.1. NCBI lineage: Eukaryota > Metazoa > Chordata > Mammalia > Rodentia > Gliridae > Graphiurus > Graphiurus murinus. Next base: position 170,510 of record PVLC010000005.1, read on the forward strand.
TACCCCCAGCCCTATTTTTTATTCTTTATTTTGAAACAGGGTGTCACTAAGTTGCGGAGGGCCTCACTAGGTAGCTGAGGCTGGACCTCTTGGCTTTGTGTTTGCAGACCTGAGAGGGTCATGCTTCCCCCACCCTGGTCAAGTGATACTTCCCCAGCAGGAATGTCTCTCTCAAGAAGAATTCCTTTCTGAGTCTCCACAGAGAAGTAGCTGCAGTCTCTCCCGACAGCCTGCTGACGCTAAGCTAAATGCATCCTTTCCAGGTGCTCTGATGCAGAAGCATGTTCCCATCCCTTCCTCCAAAGACATACTGTGAGGAGGAGCTGTGCAGAGGAGCAGGGATGGAGTGTGATTTGCGCCTAGAAGGCCACAGCTGCTGTGCTCAGGTGATAGACGCCCTGGAGGTGCTTATCTCTGAATGCAGCTTGAGTCCCCATTCTCCTTTCACACTGAAAACACATCTTGAGCCCCTCGCCTACAGATTGCTTACCACCTGCTTTCCTGGCTCAGCAAAGTCTCTGGCCCCGGGTGAGGAGGGCAGACCCTTTACTGCTGCCCTGAGCTGAGGTTAAGAGGTCCCCAGCTTCCAGTGCTCCCCCAAGCCTTCCAGATGGACCAACCAGTTCTTTCCCAGCACTGGGGAGAGGGAAGGCAGCAGTCAAGATGCATGTGGGGTGGGAATGGGGGGAGAGTAGAAGCAGGCATTCCATCTGGCAGACAGGTGGGTGGGTGGAGTCCCCGGGCCAGGCAAAGGAGAGGCCAGAGAGTGGAGCCCAGCTGGAGATGGGGCAGCAGGCAGCATCCTGCCTCCTTGGCACAAAGTCTTCATCCCAGCAAGGCCTGGCCACTGTCCCTGCCTCCCTGGCTGGACTCACGCAGAGGCTGTGGTCTACCCTGCAGCTGTGGCATCGGGCAGTGCCTCCTGATAGCATGATACCCAGACCCCCCAAACTGAACTCTTCAAATCCAGGTGAGTGACTGTCTCTGAGTCCAGCAGATAAGTGAGCAAACCTTTCTTCCTAGTTCTCTGGAAAATGTCCTTAGCAACCAAGGGTGGGAAAATAAAAAGCACCAATTTTGCCGTATGGTTTAGCCAAATCCAGCCACCTCTGCAGACCACTGTGTCTTCCCTCCCAAAGGATGCTTGTGATTCCTTCTGGTTGTGCCTGAGCTGGTGCGATTGCTACCCCATTTCACAGATCAAGAAACTGTAGCTAAGAGAGGACAGTCGCCCCAGGTCACTGGCTGGCTGGTGGCAAAGGCTAGTTAGAAACCCTGGGCTCTCTTTGGGCAGAGTCCCACACACCTGATCCCTCTGCTCTGCCATCCGTGTCCACGTTGGACCCTCTTCCAAGGCTGTTCTTCTGCTGATGAGAACAGATCACCCTCGTTTTGGGTTTGTGCTCTGTGGCTTTAAGAAAACTTTTCCTCTCTGCTGTAGTTTCTGAAGAAACTGGCCAAGCTGGCTGGGAACCGCCAGCCAAGAGAACTCTGCGGGAGTATGTCAAGCAGGCTCTTGCCTGGGAAAGCAGATGTGTGTGTGGAGGGAGGGACAGGAGTAATTAGGGCACTATCTCGTAGGGGAACTTGACTCCTTCTTGGGGGAAGATGGTGGGCCATCTGTCAGCGAGTCTCCCCAGCTCCTGCTCCGGGCTGGGCACCGTGGGGGGTAGAGGGATGGCAGAAGCACAGAGCTCCCTCCTGGGCTGAGTGCCCTGACATGAAGACACCTCCTGCTCCCCTTCCCTCTACTCCCACCCCATACCCTGGAGCTCAGATCCTGTTAGGGGAGATAAGATTTACACACAGAAAGTGAAGGAACAATAGGAAGACTTGTGCCAAGTGTGTGGTCTATTAACTCATTAATAAGCATTTATTGAGCCTCAGGACCAGGCACTGGGCTAGGTAAAGAAGATACACACGAAAGGGACTGAGCCTCCCCTCTTAACACAATGCTGGTAGGAAGATGGCTTCTTAACCAGTCAGGACCACAGGGGGAAAGGGGGAAAGATGCTCAGAGGCCCAGGGCCTCGTAGCAGGTGCCCAAGTACCGGGATAAATACTTCTTGTGAATTTCCTTATTTGATCATGAAGTTATACAAAGTGGGGGCTGTTATTGCTCCTGCCTCATGTGTGAAGGAACTAAGGGTTGGCAGAGGTTTCCAACTTGTCTGTGATCCTGCAGCTTGTAAGAAGGGAGGCAGGACACGAATCCCAGAACCAAGGCTTTAAAGACCAGGTGCTCTTATGCTAGACTTGGACTTGGGGGAGGGCAGACCTCAGCCAGGGGGAGCAAGGAAGTCCTTCAGGAAAGAGCACATGTAGGCTGGTCTTGAGGAGGATCGGGGTGTGTCACAGAGGGAGATGGGCCAAGGGCAACCCTCCTGGGGCATGTCTCTGGAGTGGCAGGTTTGGGGGATGGGCCTGCCAGAGGGGACCCCGGTGGTCCAGTGTTGGGTGGGGTTCAATGGTGAAAAGTCACTGGACTTTGTCACTTCATCCTGGAGACAGTGGGGAAACACTTGAAGGGATGGTCGATCCAGACGGGGATGGCTGTGTGGCCCGGGAACAGAGGCCTCGTGGAGGGTGGACGCCACACTTGAACCGTGTCTGAGAAAGAGAGAGGAGGGGAATGGCGGTGCAAAAGGGAGGATGAGGGAGGTGCCCGGTGGGTGGGAAAGGCACATGGGGACCTTTAGAGCCAGGGAGATTGGGGAGGTGGGTGGGATCCAATCTCAACAGCCATGGATTCCAGTCTAGAGTGTGGGCCTGGGGCAGCCACGCTGGCTGTGAGGACTGGTCACTGCCTGGTCTGCTGGGCCTGGAGATGCCAATGTGTCAGGCACAGTGTGACTGTAGGGTGAGCAAGATGGACCTGGCCCCTGAGCTTTATGGGATTTGTAGTCCAGGAGCCGAGACAGACAGGAATCAAGCAACCGCAGGCACCCATGGGCAACCACAAACAGCCTGGCAGCTGATGGGAGACCCGGGTGCCTGGGGAAAGGTGGGCTGGTCGGAGATGTGGGAAGCAGTCCAAGGCTTGGTCCCTTGGGGATGGGTCGGGGGAGAAGGAAACACATTCTGGGCACAGAAGCCAGCCAGAGTTAAACCTCAGAGGCTATAAGAACTTGGTAAAAAGTTTTTCTTAAAAGCAAAGCTGAAAAGCCGGAGATGGAGGGGAGGGGGGCACAAGCTGCCTGAGTTCGAGGGCTGTGTTGCAGAGAAGCTGGGAGATGGTGAAGAACTGTAGGTCGGGAAATGACATAAAAAGATGTGTGTTCTAGAAAGTTCCCTCTGGCTGCTGCAAGGAGCATGGTACATGGGGTAAATGTGGCTTGGAGAGGCCGTTAGGAGGCTACTACAGATGAGACGGATGGAGGGGAGCACGTTCAGGTTACCATGGTGGAATCCGGAGGCAGGAATGGACATAGAGGGGGTGTAGGTGGTTAGACTTGGTGACTGATTGGGAATAGGGGTGAGAAAGAAGGGGCCAGTGACTCCCAGGTCTTACACTGGAATGACAGAGCAGATGTCATACAGAGATGGGGGCCTGGGGAAGGGAGCTGCTTTTGAGAGAAGACTGTGAGCTGGTCTAGCTAGACCTGCTGGGTTTCAGGGGCCTAAGAGACACCAAGTGGAGGCCGCCGGGCGCCCCGGCCTGCGGCCCAGGAGGCAGGTGTGGGTAGAGGTGTGGGCCCAGAAGCCTCCAGCCAGAGATGAGCGTTCGGTCAGTGGGGGTGCCTAGGAAAGGGCACGGAAGGATAAGAGAGCCGAGGCAGAGCGCCCCAATGCTGGGAGGGGGAGGATCCCACCAAGGAGGCTGAGGACTTGCTGGTAGGGCAGAGGCAGGAAGCCCCAGGGGGTGCTCAGCAGGGGAGGTGGGTCAGAAAGGCCAGGCAGGTTTAGTTAAATGGTAGAGAGGGGGCAAAGGCAGCCTTGCGGGTTGGGGAGGGGGCCCTGGAGGTAAAGGTCATTGCCAGGAAATGGGGCTGAAGGAGGAGGAAAAGGGTAGAGCTGAAGAGAAGAGGGTAGAAGGTTCCCTGTGTTTGCTTGCGGGCTTCCAATGGAAGGAACTGGGCCTGTTGAAGGGCTGGGGCGGGAGCTTGGGCGAGGGAGGGAGGGGGGGGAGGAGAGCTTCTGCTTTTCCTTCACAGGTGGACCCTTGAGGCTAAGAACCAAAAGATCCAGTAGGGCCAGGGAGGAAAGGAATTCGGGCTTTTTAGCTGAGTAGGGAAAAGGCAAGCCAGCAATTGCCCTTTGGCTCGCCAGGGAAGGTCAGAGAAAGGCCTCCCAGGGATGGAGAGGGGAGGGAGAGAGGAGGAGAACAGCTCTGACTAGAAGAGGGGAAGCTCCCTCCAAAGGTACCTGGTGAAAGGGGGAAAGTTCAGTGTGACAGGTCCAGCTCAGGTCCAGCTTAGTCACTGGCTGACTTTGGGGCCCTGGGTCCCCGCTTGTCTTATTTAAGTTGGACTAGGAATGAGAGCTTCTATATTCTCATGGGGAGCTGTGGTTTGGCAGCTGTCTCACCGGCTGGTGGCTCGGTGCTTGCTGCAGGCACAGAATAGTAGAAACGCAGCGCTGGAGAGCCTGGTAATGGCTAGGGTGCGGAGAGCCGTCTCTGCCTTCCGTGCTGTGCCAAGAGCTTTGGCTCCTGGGGAGAAATTGTCATCCCCATTTTATGGACAAGAAGACTAATACCCACTCCCCCAAAGTCACATGGTTAGGGAGTGGCAGGTGGGATTTCCTCTATGCCAAAGCTTCTCTGATGGTGCTCGTGCGCATGCGCGCGCGCGCACACACACACACACACACACACACACACACACACACACACACACACACACGGGCTACCTGTCCTTCAGGGAAAGGCACGTCCACTGGCGGGCCCCCTCCTTTGATCACAAGGTTATGCCTGGCAAGGGCCAAACTGTGTCTGCCAGGCTAAATCTGGACTGGGGTGAGCAGGCCAGACTGGGGCAGAAGAGAAGAGGGAATTGAAGTCAGAGACAAGATCACAGAGATGCTGAATGCTGAGTCAAGGAATCTGAGCTGGCCTCTGTGTACATGGGAGCTATGGAAGGTTTGGGAGGAAGGGTCAGCAAACTGATAGTGGGATCTGTACCAGACAGGTGGGATAAGACTGGAGTCCAGTTAGAAGGAGGACAAGTGATGAATGCAGAGGAGGAGTTTGTTGATGGGTTTGCATGAGGCAAGGAACAGAAGGAGTGGCCTGAGGCAGCCACTGACCTCTCCAAGGCCAAGGCCAAGCTGCCCACTTCCTTTGGAAGGGGCGAGAGAAATCTGGCAGGCCCAGCTTGGGCCCATCAGAGAGATGGGTCAGGACATGTCTGGGGGTGTTTGTCTCTGTGGGATCTTGTTGTCTGTTTACTAACTGGTCTGCCTCTGGCTACAGCTGGGAGCTTGCGAAAGCCCTAACCTGCCTTGTTCCCTGCAGTGCCCTGTTGGCTGGGGAGCACGGTGGACCGCCAGGACTCCCCTCCTGTGGTGGCACTTCAGATCCGTGGACCCTGCCTGCCTCCCTGCCTCCCTGCCTCCTGCCCTCTAGGACCTGAGGCCATACAGACCCTGGGAAGGCTTGTCCCGGCCTCAGCCTTCCTAGAGCCCCCCATTCCATATCTGTGTGTTCCCCGTTACCTCCCTCTCTACTATGCACCCCAGGGGCCTCACCCTCACCCCACATTTATGCTGGTCTTCTTTTACCCAATTTAACATTCCTCCAGCCTTGTGAGATCAGCAGCCAAGCTTCAAGCCCCTGAGTCCAGGTCCCCCAGCCGGCTGTAGAGCCGGGCCAGAGGCGGGGCCCTCCTGGCTAAGACGGGACACCTGGGTCCCAGTTTAGGTTCTGACGGCATTCCCTGTGTGACTGGGAGCCAGCTCTTGCTCCTCTGGGAGGGGACCAGAGGGAACACATGATCTGTACCCGCTTTTTAACCCAGAGAGCCATGGAAAGACAGAGGTGAATCCTTTACTCAGCAAACACCCCTGACCCTCCTGGTACGGCCAGCCTGTGCTGGTGGCTGGACTGCTTGGCAGACTGACCTCTGAGTGGTGTAACTCAGCCTGGTCCATAGGGCCCAGTCACTGGACATAGTCAAAGGGGGCAGCATCTAAAAGGCCAGAAAGGTTGATCAGTGGGCTTTGCCTGTCAGCTTGTGTCTCCGAGGCTGCCAGCCTCTTCCTGGCCTCTTTTCTCTCCCCCCGATGTATTTAGCACCCCTTACTGTCTAAAGTCTCTTTCACTTCCATCCTACCCCTGCCATCCCATAAAACCACTTTCTTCACCCCCAGCCTGAATGTTGTTCTGCACATATGATAACATTGGCCTGTGTCTTAGTCTGTTTTCTGTTGCTATAATAGAGTACCTGAGACTGGGTGATTTATAAAGGAAAGAGGTTTATTTTGGTTCCAGTTGTGGAGGTTGGGAAGTCCAAGGGCACAGTGTTGGTGTCTGCTTGGCTTCTGGTGAGGGCTTCATGCAGCCGTCAACTTATGGTGGAAAACAGAAGGGAAAGCTGGGAGTACCTGAGAGAAAGCGTCACTCTATGCATGACAGCTCTGCCCTCATGGCCCAAACACCTCCACCAGACCCCCATCCCCCGTTGCCACCCCCAGACTCAAACCAGCCAGACGCTCATGTAATCCTTTCTGCAACCGCCACACACAGCAGACAATATTGTCCCCATTATCCAGTTGAGAAATCAAGGTTTCGTGAGGCAAAATGACTCACTCAACATTTCCCCGTCAGGAGTGGCAGTCCCGGGCAGCGGTCTGAGAGTGTGGAGCCTGAGGTCCAGCCCCGGTGCTCCTCTCTTCAGTAGCGCAGCCTTGGGGTGGGTGTCACTGGCCCTCTCTGACTTTTAGTTTCCTTCCTTCTAGAACAGAGCCCCCCATTCCTGCCTCAGGGGCGGCCCGTCCCTCACTGTGTGCCCTCAGCAACTCACTCAACCCCTCCGAACCTCGAGGCCTTGTCTAGGAACCGGGAGAGCAGCTCTCACCGCACAGGGCTGGTGTGGGGATTACAAGAGGACCGACAAGGCTATGGCTCAATAAACCGCAATTTATCTGCAGCCTCCTGACTTCTAAAACAAATAGGGCCGTGGGGCTGGGCACATGGATCACTTCCAATTATTTACCATGTTGTAAATATGGCTACAATACACATCTTTTTGGCTTTCTTGGATTATTTCCTACAGATAGAGTCCTGGGGATTGATTGCCACACAGGTCAAAAGGCGCAGACACTTCACGTAAGTCAGCAACTTTTTGTTGTGAGCAGGGTTCTAGAGTCCGCAGACCTGGGTGTGGATCCCCACCGTGCTGCTACCTAGCGTGGCCTTGGGCAAGTGACTCTACCTCCGTAAGCCACGGATTTCTTATCTGTTAATCAAGGATAATGATATTACCTGTCTCTAGGGATTGCTGCCTCCCAGGAAGAAGCTCTGAGCCCCGCCTGTTATTACAGCACCAACCTGCTCCCAGTCAGCCTCCGGGGTTAATCAGTAGGGAAACCGAGGCTCAGCCAGGGGAGGAGCCTCCTGCCAAGGTCACATAACCCGCTGCAGTTGGTGGCCCAGGTGTCTGTGGAGTTTGTTTTGGCTTCCTCTGGGGAGGCCCTCCTGGCATTGACCAGGAGCTGGAATGAGATGGGGCAGAAGCTGTGGTAGGCCAAGACCTCATCCAGGCAGCCGAGGCTGGAAAGACAGGGAGGCGTGCACGGGAGTTGGATCAAAGTTCCAAGCGGCTCTCTGCCTGCTTTCCTATCTGCAGTTTGCTCCAGGATGTTCTCCCCAGCCACGCTGCCTGGAATTGAGTGACGTTCTTACCTACCGGATTGTGACCCAGAGCCTCAGGACACAGCCCCCCTTAAGGAATGTTGATTGAATAGAGGGAACTTGGGGGATTTCAGAGCTGGCCTAGATCAATTTCTTTTTTTTTTTTTTGCGGTACTGGGGATTGAACCCAGGGGCATTCCACCTCCAAGCTATACCCCCAGCCCTATTTTTTACTCTTTATTTTGAAACAGGGTCTCACTAAGTTGTGGAGGGCCTCACTAAGTAGCTGAGGCTGGCTGTGAACCCAGATCCTCCTGTCTCAGCCAACCAAGTACTGGGATTACAAGTGTGCGCCACCACGTCTGGCTCCATATTTTTTAATAGACAATTTGAAGCCCCAAAGGAGATGAGTCTAGCCCAAGGATTCATGATCTACTTAGTAATTCACTTTTTTCCCTGCCTATCAAGTGCTCAGTGTGGCCCAAGCGCCAGACCAGAAGGGGTCACGGGGTGGCAGAGGCACACAGGCCTGGGGATCAGAAGGTTCTGGTTCAAGTCCACTCTCTGTCCCTCCCTGGCTGGGTCTCCTGGGGCCTCAGTGGAGGTGATCAGCCCACTCTCATCTCCAGGCTCCTGTGAGTAGGAATGGAGACACTGTGCCAGTGTTACAAGTGTGACGGGCCCCAGCAGGGAGCGGGTCTCCTGGGAGCAGATGGCTGGGTCGTCTGGAGTCAGGCAGGCCCGGGACCAAGGCCCAGCTCCTTCAACTAGCAGCCGTATTGACTTGGACAAGTCATTTCCTTACTCCAAACCTCACCTCCTCCTCTGTAAACTGTCCCCTCCTTGGACTGGCCTTCCCCGACCACTTCCTCCAGAGTGGCTTTCCCAGCCCACCTCCCGTCACCCCTCATTCCTTTCCCCACGCTCATCAGTTATCTGTCTGTTCCTTTTTCTGCTCTGTCTCCTCCCTCCAGAATATATGTTCCCTGAGAGCAGGGGCATTTTTGTCTGTTTGGTTCCCTGCAGTAACCCCAGGATCCAGCACAATGCTGCACACAGCAAGCACTCAATAAATACTTGCTGAATGAATAAATGGATGAATATGTGAAGGCGATGGAGTTAGTAATTCCAACCTCCCCAGGACCTTTAGAGATGAAAGAAGAGATGTGTAATGTGCCCAGCCCAACACACAATAGGTTCAATTAGTCAGGATACAGCTGCTGTTACCATCCGGAAGGCACACTTTGCAGCTGCCCCTGGGAAGCGAGGCTATGGTGGCGGGCCGAGAGCGCAGGGCTCTCACTCGGGCCTTCTACTTCCCGGCTTGCAAGGGCTGGGCCCTCTAATTGCTCGCATCTCCTTGGCAGCCTCTGCAGCCGCCTAATGAGTTTGCACCCGGCTGGCCCCTGGGCTTGGCCACATAGCCCAGGCCTGCCTGCCCATCTGCAGGCAGACAAAGGCCCTCTGTCCCTGGGATCTGCTTTCTGCCTGCCCGCCGCATCCCTGACAAACTGGGCTCCCCAGCTGCCAAGTGCCTCTTTTGTAATGAAGGAGCCCAAGACTCCTCCATAGGTCAAGGGTGCAGAGGAGAGTGGAAAGGGCATTTGTCCTGGAGGGTAAAGTCCTGGGTCCAAGTCCCAGGTCTGCTCCAGTTACTAGGTTTGGTGGGAGGCCATGGTGTGTCATGACCGAGAGCCTGGCTCTGGAGCCTGACTGCCTGGGTGGGAATCATGCCCTAGATCCCACCCTGGTCAGAATCATTGGGGATGAACCTACAAGCATTCCACCTATGAGTTTTTCCCCTCAAAAATAACCTCCCCAGTCCAGGAGCCCCAAATGCCTCCGACTGCTGCAGGGAGCATGGGGACCAGGAGGAGGAGGGCAGCTTCTTCATGGACAGAAGCTAGAAGCAGCATCATGTGAGTGCTGTGGCAGGGCCCCAGGGGGGCACCCTAGTGACTCCTTGAAACACTCCCTGTGACATTTCCTGGGAGCCCCCACCTTCCTCTGGAACACGTAGAGCCGCACCCACTACCCTTGCGCCCCACTCTGCCTGCCTCCTGCTGCTGTCTGGCCCCCATGCTAGGCTCCACCAAGCCTACCTTAGTGCCGGGCATCCACTCCCTGTCCCCATCTTCCTGAACAGGTCCCACCACACCCTCCCCCTGCAGAGCTCTGCCCAGGCCAGCCTCCTCCAGCTTGCTTTTGCTGGTGCTGCCCTCTCTCTACCTGCCCCCTCGGGCTGGGGCCCCTTGTGAGGTGCTCCCAGCTCCCTCCTCCAGAGTGGCTCGGCCCTGGCCCGGGCTCCAGAGCGGATCCTGAGCTCGTCACCTTGCCAGAACACATGTCTGCCCAGTGCGGCATCCAGTTTATTTATGAGGCTGACTGTCTGCCCCCAGTCCTGGGAGCCCCAGGGCAGAGCCCTGTCTGATTCATTGCCTGCACAGGGTCTGGCCAGCGTCAGGGAGCATGTGCTGAGCAGCGCTGGTGGGAGGAGGCTGCTGGGGCTGTTGGCACAGAGCAGACCCAGGGCTGGGGTGGCGGGACTTAGGGATGCCAGGGCTGCTGGAGGAGGCTGGGAAGCTCCTTCACTCACCACTCCCTCCCTGGCACTGACTCATCACTCAACAGCTTCTGGCTCATTCATGCATCTGCTTGCTGCTTCACATACCCATTCACTAACGGGGGAGTCATTCATTCATTCACTCCTTTGTTTGCTCATTCACTCATTTCTTCACCCACTCCTCTATTCATCCCCCAAACATTTCCTGAGCTCTGATCTTATGCCCAGTTCTGCCCTCTGTAGAAGCCCCGGAGACTTCTGAAGACCTTCTCTTTAGGTGTGTGTGTGTGTGTGTGTGTGTGTGTGTGTGTGTGTGTGTGTGTGGCGTGTGTGTTGGGGGGCTGTCATATAAACAAATAACTACAGTCAGAGTGACAGGGAGTCACAAGGAGAAACTGCAGAGGAGGGGATGCTTGAGATTGGTGAGGGAGGCCTTGAAGATTAAGAATCACTGAGCAAGGCCAGGCATGGTGGCTCTGGAGAGAGAACAAGCCCAGGGACAGAGCCTAGAACTAGGCCTAGGGAGGAGAGAGGGAGGGCAGAGGTGAGCAGGTCCCACAGACCCTGTCTCTCCCCAGCTCCTACACCTTCTCCACTCTGGCCCCAAGCTCTGAGCCCAGAGCCCAGCCTCTCCAAACCTCTCTTGAGGGTGTATCATCAAATTCCCTGGGAATTTGTCCTGGGGAACATCAGAGATCACCTAAGCAGAGAGAAGGATCCAGAAGCCTGGTGGTCTATATCTCTGCAAGGAGGGTGCAGGTAGCGCTGCTCTCACAGGAGGAGTGTGAGCAGAGGCAGGGCATTTGTAAGGATGATAGTCAGACTTCAGTAGGTAAAGGGGCCTTCTATACTGAGATGCTGGGATATGCAGAAGGGAAGAGCTTGGAGCCCACAGCTGCACCCCATCTCTGGACCCCCAGGAGACACTAGCGTTTTGCAAAGCACCATTTGGAAGCTGTGGCTGAGCGTTCCCTGTGACAGGAAACATCTACTCCCCTGGACCAGCAAGGAGCAAGCCATAAATTACTGAAAATATGCATCCAAATTTTAAGGAAATATTGTTCCTTTTTGAGTCATTTCTTTGTCTAGGAGATAAACTTCCTGTAGAACAAGCATCCAGGGAACTCTGTTTGTCTTGGATTACTTTTTAATCCTTAGGATTTTAAATTACAAGTGTAATGTATGCTAACTGAAAATTCAAACATTACAGTAATACACAACCCAGAGAGGAAGATGCCTCCCCCCCAAATTTTCTTCCCCAGAGATGACCACTATTAACAGTTTAGTTCTTCCCACAGATTTTTATATGAATGTTGGTATAATATGGGCAACTTTTTTACTTAAAAGAAATGAAAAAAATATTGTGATGTTTTAGCAATGTGTGCCTCCTCTCATAGTTCTTGTATGAGATTTTCTTTCTATTCAGCCTTTGGAAGGATTGAAAAAATAGGGTGGTGATATAAAAAGGCATAAAGAACAATGCTTGGTTAAAAATAGAATACAAAATAGGATTTTAAAGACTATACCAAGACAATAAACAGTCTTAAAACTTGGCTTTGTTAAATAACATATTGTTTAGGGTGCTTTGGGCTGCAAGTAATACCAAATCCAACACAAACAGGCTTACATGATGAACTACGTATTGACCCAGGCAACCAGAGTGCAGCGATAGAGTGGGCTTCAGGGCTGGCTTAATCCAGCAACTCTGGCCCATTTCTTTATAGCTCCCTTGGCTGTGCCCTATTCTATCTCATGGCTTCATCCTTGGGCTGGCTTTCCTCTGAATTGCCACATGGCTGAGCTATATATTCACCACCATGACATTCAAAGGAAGGGAGAGCTTGTATCTGCTTAAGGACAAGGAAAGACCTTTCCTCAGGCTCCCGCAAATCTCCCTTCTCCCCTGGCATCTTGGCTGGGGTCATAAGCCCATCCTGTGGCCGGTGTTGTTCCCTGTGCTGGTGCTTAGGCTGGATTTCTGGACCAATCACCACAGTAGGTGGGGTAGGATTCCATAACAGCAGCAGAGTTCAGTCTCCTGGAACTGAATTTGGCTCAGTGTCCTCTGAAGCACTTTGGTAAGGGTGGATCAAATTCCAGATTAAGAATTGGAGTATTTTCAAGAAGAGGAACAGGGAAGTAGAAGATGTTAGAGAACCAACACCATCTACTATGAGATGAGAGAGAGAGAGAGAGAGACAGAGAGAGAGAGAGAGAGAGAGAGAGAGAGAGAGAGAGAGAGAGAGAGAGAGATTTCTTGTCAAACTCTTGCCAAAGCTTTCCTATAGAAAACAGCAGCAAATCTTAGAGGACTGAGCATGGAGTTTTATCCTAAGCCACAGGTAGAAAGGATTTAGGGTGTGACATAAGGGGAATATCTATGCAACTTGGGAGGAAATGGTGAGCCCTTCCACTTCTCAGAGGAGTATCAGGGAGTTGGAAAAAAAAACAGATATAGATGAGGTAGGCGTGAGGAACAGCAGCTGCCCAGGACCCCGTGCCCACCCTTTCCTCTGAGCCCTGGCCAAGGGAGGTGTGCTGCGACACAGAAACCCCAGGTGGAGGCTTCTGCCCGCTTCTGAACCCTAGTACTACAAGATGCCATCTGCAAGGATGTTTAGCCCATACCTGCAGTTGGGGAGGAAGAGTGGCCTGGGGTGTGTGTCAGTTTCCTAGGGCTGCCATGCCAAAGGACCACAGTCGTGGTGGTCCAAAATCAGTTTCTGGTTCGGCTGTGGTCCATCTAACGGATCTAGGGAAAATGCGTTCCTTCCTTCTTCCAGCTGCTGGTAGCCCTTGGGTTTTGACTTTTTGACATTCCTTATGGCCACATGACTCCAATCTCCACCTCTGTCTTCACATGGCCTCCTCCTCCATTTCCAAGTTACCTCTGTGTCTAAGCTCTTGGACCTTCTCTGATAGAAGCACTTGTCATTGGATTTAGGCCAACTTGGATAATCCAGGTGATTTCATCTTGAGCTCTCTAACTTACTTACATCCACAAGACTCTCCAAATCACCTTGCCAGGTCCCAGGAGTTAGGATGTAGATATATCTTTTGGGGATCAGTATTCAATCTCCTACCAGGTGTTTAGTCAAGGAGAGAACTAAAGATATGAATATGCCCTGGACATTCTCATCTCCTGTCTTGTGTGGGAGGGATGCACCAACATTCCAGTGTCTGGACAACAGGAGGACACAGAAGGCCACTGAGAGCTCTTGGTGAGCCCCTTGCCAGTCAGGACCCTGGACAGGGACGCGATGCCCCTGAAGTCCCAGGCAGGTTTCAGGGAATTTGCCCTTGTATCTGCTGGCTGGACCAGCAACTCTGGAGCTTCTACTAGTCCTTGTCCAAGTCAGAACAGACTCCGGTTCCACCTGCTTTCCAGGTTATGTCAACTAGGACAAAGTTGTATGGAGACCAACAGGATGACCCTGAAGCAGGAGGGTGATGGGAGACCTGGAGACCCTTTTCTTATTGCCATGAGGACACTTGCAATGGTTTAAATGTCCTGTCCAAAACTTACGCTAAGATTTAATTACCAGCTGAGCGTGGTGGGGCATGTCTGTACTTGGGAGGCTGGGACAGGATGATCTCAGGTTCGAGGCCAGCCTCAGCAACTTAGTGAGACCCTGTTTCAAAATAGAAAATAAAATATTGTTGGGAGTCTAGCTCAAGGGTAGAGCTCCCATTTTTTTTTTTTTTTTTTTTTTTGCACCAGGGAGTACCAAAAAAAAAAAAAAAAAAAAAGATTTAATTGCACCACAATGCCAGGTCCAACCATTCTATTGTAAAAGTAGATGGCTTGTTTCGATTTCATGGGCTTGGAGCTGGAGGGAATTTGCTTCAGGATGAATCATGCCTCGAGTTTCACTCATACCTGATTTAGAGGAGACTCTGGACTTTACACCTTTGAGTTGATGCTCCAGACTTTGGAGACTTTTGGGTTGGAATGCACATATGTTGTATATGAGAAGAACATAAGTTTGAGGGATCAGAGACAGAATGCTATACTTTGAATGTCCCCTCCAACACTCATGTTGAAATGTAGCTGTCACTATGATGGAAAGATAAATGTTATTAATTGTTGTAGGAGCGCCTTTATTAAAAAAATGAGCTCTCCCTGATGTGTGCTCTCTTGCTCTACTTTCTCTTTTTTCTGTCTCATCTTCTCTCATGATGTCCTTTGCCATGTTATGAGACGATAAGAAGGTCCTTACCAGATGTGACCCTTAGATCTTGGACTTCCCACCTCCAGACCTATAAGAAAGAAACTTTTTTTAAAGCTGGGCATGGTGGCACATGCTTGTAATCCCAGTACTTTGGAGGCTGAGACAGGAGGATCGCAGGTTCAAGGACAGCCTCAGCAAATAGTGAGACTCTCATCAACCTAAATGAGATTCTGTTTCCAAATAAATAAAATCATATTGGGGGTGTAGCTCAAAGATAAAATGCATCTAGGTTCAATCCCCAGTATCATAAAATCCTGGGAATGATACTAGGGATGAAACTCAGGAGCATTCTACCTCCCAGCTACACCCAGCTGGGTGACCAGCCCTTTTTATTTTTTATTTTGAAACAAGGTCTCACTAAATTGCTGAGGCTGACCTCAAACCTGTTATTCTCCTGTATTAGCCTCCCAAGTACTTGGATTACAGGCATGAACTACCACCATGCTAAACTTCTTTTCTTTATAAATTATCCAGTCTTGGGCATTTTGTTATAGTGACAGAAAATGGACAAAGACAATACTCAGGCTTCCAGCTCATAGACCTTACCTTGGGAAGGGAAACATCTCTGATAGGGAACTCAAGTTTATATCAACTGAATATTTCTCCCAGAGAGAATAAATTACCTTCAAATGATAAGATGTTTTTCTTCCCTTTACCCCCACACATCTAAATATATAAATAATAATGTCCTGCAAGATGATAGGGTTTCTAGGCCTTATTTTTTGAAAATGGGCACATTTTCAAAAATGTGTATTTTGCACATTTGAAATATACATGTATGTTACAGACATTTTTGTTTGTTTGTTTTTTGTGGTGCTGAGGATTGAACCCAGTGGTGTTGATCTCTGAGCTACACCCCTAGCCCTATTTTATTTTGAAATAGGGTCTCGCTAAGTTGCAGATGGCTTCACTAAGTTGCTAATGTTGACTGTGAACCTCTGATCCTCCTGTCTCAGTCTCCCAAGTACTAGGATTTACAAGCATGTGCCACCACGCCCAGCTTAGACATGTTTTCTATTAGTCAGGTCTCTCTAGAGGAAAAGAACCAGTGGCATGTATGTATAATTGTAAGAGGGATTTATTAGATTGGTTTACATGATCAGAGGTTGGATGGTCCCACAATGGCTATCTGCAAGCTGGAGAGCCAGGGAAACCAGTAGCTGCTCAGTTCAAGAAGCAGGAAGCTTTCTTGTACTGAAGGACCAATGATGTGGCCCCAATTCGGGGCTGATGGCCTGGAAGTTCCCTGGAGAGTCACTGAAGTGAGTTCACATTGAAAGGCTAAAGCTGGAGTCTCATGTCCAGAGGCAATGGCAGAAGCAAAATACACATCCACTCAAACACACCTGTAATACCAGTACTTGAGAGACTGAGATAGGAGGATCACAGGTTTGCAGCCAGCCACAGCAACTTAGCAAAACCTTGTTTCAAAATAAAAAATAAAATAGGGCTGGGGGTATAGCTCAGAGGTAGAATGTCCCTGGGTTCTATCCTTAGTACCAATAATAAATAAATAAATAATAAATGAGTAAGTAAGTAAGTTAGTAAGTAAATAAATATACCCACCTGCTCAAGAAGCATTGAGCTTGTGGGATTCCTCCTTCTGTTTTTGTTTTATCTGGGCTTCCAGCCAATTGGACAATGCCTTCCACATTCAGAACTGCTTTTCCCTTTGGTTTGCTTACCCCACACCAATCATCTCTGGAAACATCTTCACAGACACCCAGAAGAGTGCTTTACCAATTTTCTAGGCACCTCTCAATCCAGTCAAGTTGACCAATGAGATTAGCCATCACATACAACTATAACAGTGTATTTCTGTGCTACCTTGCTTTTATAAAACTCCATGTAGTATAAATTGTTCCACCAGTTCCTTATTGATGGAAATTCCCGTCTTTTGTTGAATTTAATCGCATTAACAATGTAATAATGTGATTTATGCTGGGGAATGCAATATTGCTTTCTCTTTCTCTTTCTCCTAATTCAACACAGCCCTGTCCCTATGTTTCAGTGGGGAAAGGTGACTAAATGACCTCACAAGTTGGTCAGAAAATGCACTGCAGCCACCCCCACCTTCTAGAACCCTCTGGGGTGTGAGGTGGAGGGCAGCTTGCCAGGATTTGGCCCTTGCAGTGAACTCTTGAACATAAACTGCGGGCAGTGCCAGCTCCACCTTCCACTCCTCAAAGAACATCAGGATGTGATCTTTGCCTTGTTGCAAAATTCCAGTTACGGTGGCCCTTTAAAAAGGAACTCCCTGCAATCTCTGTATCTCTGGGATATGAAGGTGCAGAAAGGGCTTGGCAGCGTTCTCACCTACTGTTTTAATCAAACTCTTTAGATCACAAGTGACAGAAATGGATCATACACAGAGTAGGCGATGCATTGGTTCTTGTAAACGGGAAGTCTGAAGAGTTCCAGATATGACTGCATCCAGATGTTTAAGTGATTTCATTAAGGCTATCTCCTTCTTCATCTCTCAGCTATGCCTGCCTGTTCTTGACTTTTTTCTTTTTCTTTTTTATTTGGGGGGGGGGAGATTTTCTTCATTAGATGCAAAATGACCATCAGCTGCTACAATCTTATAGCTCACAACCTAGGTGGAGTTTCCAGACAGCTGGTTATGGTTAGATATAGAATGTCCCCTGGAAAGCTCATGTATTAATTTTCATGTATTAATTAAGCTATGAAGGTTGCAATTTCATCAGTAGATAAATGTACTGTAATAGATTTACTGGGTGGTAACCTAGGCAGGGGGGTGTGGCTGGAAAAGGTGGGTCCCTGGGGTGTGGCCACAGGGACTGTGCTTTTGTCTTTGAATCCCCTCACTTATTAGTGCATTTGCTTCCAGCCTCAGTAGTGTGAGAATAGCTCCATTTGTCCTTCTCCTTGCCTCCTGCCACCATGCCCTGAGCTTTGCAGATCTGGCCTGACATGGACTGAACCTTTGAAATCTCCAAAAGCTGTGAGCAAATAAATCTACCTTCCTCTAAGTTATGTATAGTCATGGTTATTGGGTCCAGCAGTGAGAATGTTGACTGTGACAGAGCTCTACAAAAAACCTCAGGGAAGACTCTTATTGGCTGTCTTGGGTCATGTGCTTATCCTTGAGGCAGTGACAGCATCTAGGAGATGGATGCTCCAGGTGGCTGGCCAGGCATGGTGTGTGAGACCTCCCTCCCCCCCTTACCTGAGTATGTGTGTAGGGAGACTGCTCCACCTGAACCATATGACAGAGTAGGATTAATGGGGGAGACATGGTCTGTCAAGGAATAGCTGGACTGATACACAGGTGTCAACTGTGCCTGGCCCTTCAAGTCCTGTCCAGTGTTCTTCTCTCTTCTGTCGAAGAGAAGGTACTTATTATTTGGTTACAGAATCTAAAGTGGTTTAGCTCCAAACAGATAGCTATGCAGAGCGGTCAGACCCTGTTCAGACCCGTTCCCACTTCGCAACCTCCTGCAGGCCAAAATAGTGGTGGTAGAGAGGCAGGGTGCCCATCTGGGCCTGTACTCCTGGGCCCAGGCTTTCCCTAACCTTCAGCCTTCTTGGTGAAGGCTCCATGGCTATTGAAAACAGACACACCTTTTCTAACCTGGGAGATGGCCTCAGAGGCACACACACACACACACACACACACACACACCCTAAAATACCCTCAACTCATGACGGACAGTTGCTAGTGCATAAAATTCCAGCTCCCTTGCTTCCTGGTGTGTGGTTGACACAATTTCCCAAAGTTCCCCTGGGATTATGCTCCAGATGCCCCAGGCTGTGACTGGCTTGCTGGCCTCCTTCTTCCCCCTCATCTACCTCCTCACTTGTTTCTGTGGACTGATTTGTGTCATGTGAAGCCCTAACCTCCAGTGTGACTATGTCTGAAGATAATTACCTTGAGGGAGATAATGAAGGTTAACTAAGGTCAGAGGGGGTCCTCATCTAATACGATCGGTATCCTCAAAAGAAGAGAAAGACACACCAGAGATCTCTCTCCACTCATACAGAGAAGAGGCCATATAAAGACAGAGAGGAGGTGACGTGCAGAAGCCAAGAGGAGAGGCCTCACCAGAAATGGAACTCTGCCCAACCTTAACCCTGGGCCTCTAGCCCAGGACTGTGAGAAAATTACATTTTCCCCCTTGTTTTAGCTACATATACAATCTTTGTTGTTGTGTGACAGCATCTTGGACAGACTAATACACCTGCCAAATAAACTACTCATTCTTGATTCCATGTCTCCGGGTCTGCTCCTAGGACACCAAGCTAGGACAGGTGCTTGACTTCACTGGGCTTCAGGGAAATGCATGAAAACCACGGTGCAACGCCATTTCACACACACCGGGATGGCCAGCAGGATTTCTTTTTTGGCACTGGGGAGCAAACCGAGCTATATTCCCAGCCCTATTTTATTTTTTATTTTGAAAGAGGGTCTCTCTAAGTTGCTGAGGCTTGCCTTGAGCCTGTGGTCTTCCTGTCTCAGCCTTCCAAGTACTGGGATTACAGGCATACATCACTCTGCCTAGATGTCAGCAGGAAATTTGACCATACCAGGTGCCAGTGAGGCTGCAAAGCTGACATATACAGCTGATGGAACTATGAGTCGGCAGAACACTTTGAAACTATTTTTCAGTATCTAACCAGCTGAAGAGAGTCTGTCTCAGCAAATTCACTCCTAGTGTACAAACTCAGCAGAAAGAGAAGTGTATGTTAACCAAAGGCACATAAAAAATGTTCATAGCAGGGCTATTTTTTTTTTTTTTTGCAGTACTGGGGATTGAACCCAGGGGCATTCTACCTCTGAGCTACATCCCCAGCCCTATTTATTTATTTATTTTTATTCTTTATTTTGAAACAGAGTCTCACTAAATTGCGGAGGGCCTCACTAAGTAGCGAGGCTGGCCGTGAACGTGGATCCTCCTGTCTCAGTACACTCGTACTGGGATTACAAGTGTGCGCCACCACGCCCAGCTAGCGCTATTTCTAATAGCTCCAAACAGGAAACAGTTCAACTTCCTCCAATAATAAAATAAATAAACACACTGCTGTCGCCACTCAGTGGAGTACTACATAGCAACGAAATGAATACAACTTTGTGATTTGGGGTGAATCTCAAAAAACACAATGTTGTGCAAAAGAAATCGGACACAATAGAACACATGCAATAAGATAAATTTGTATACTGCTCAAAATCACAGTATCCATAAAGAGGGGTACACATCGTGAATGTCCAGCTTAATGAATTTTCCCAAGCTGAAAACACCCATGTAGCCCACACAGAAGTAGAAATGAAACATGGCCGGGTCTCCAGAAGCCCCTCCTGCCCCCATTCAGGCACTGCCTACCTCCTTCTGGCAAGGCAAGCACCGTCCTGCCTTCGAGCACCACGGATGAATCTTATCTCTATTAAAGCAATACAAGTGGAATACAATGGCACATTCTATTTGCTTTTGTACATTTGTCAGATCTTCTGTATGGTTCAGTGCAATTGCGGTTCAATTTATATAGTCATTCCACGATTGCCGGGCTTCTGGGTAGTTTCCAGCTAGAGACTATCATAATAGAGCTACTGTGAACATTCTAGTATACATTTTTTTAAATGAGCATATATAGACATTTATTTTGGGTATACACCTGCAAGTGGAATTGCTGGTTCATTGTTGGCCTTGATTTCATTTTCACCTTTGCCGTCTCTTCCCACCCTTGCCCTTTCTGCTCTCTGATCCCCACTTACAGTAAGCAAGGACACATCTGATTAGTCCTCCAGGAAGAAGTCAGTGGGGGCCCCTGTGGATGGCATGCCTGCTTACCCCAGGTGCAGTGAGGCTCCAAGAGCTTTCTAGGGAGCAGGGTCAGATTGTGGTTTGGTCCTCTTAACATCCTGGCTCAGCTCCCAGCATGCTGGAGGCCAAAGGTATCCCAGAGCAGGGCTGATACTACAGGTTCTGCCCCAGTGGCCACAGCAGCCAGGCACAGAAAGAGGGCCAGTGGGTGAACCTTGGGTCAGGGCCAGGCCGGGAGGGGAGAGGCCGCAGTGGGCTGGACGTGACCCAGGCTAGGCGGTGGCTGAGGGGTCCAGGGTTCCCAGGGCAGGGGCCAAGCAGGCAGTACTTTGTCCACCTGGCCTCCTTACCGCCTGCCTGCTCTCCCCTGGGCCTCCATGGCCTCCTCTTCAGAGCTTCTCTTTTGCCTGATTAAAGACTAAAGGGAGTTTCGGGTGCTTTTCTGGGCTAGTGGAGCATTTCCACCCATCTCACCACTGGGGAAGGTGAAGCTCAGAGAGGTTACCAGGCTTCTCTGAGTCACAGAGAAATTGAACCCAGGTCCCCCTGGGTTTGACAACTGTGTTCTTCCCACCTCATGAGGCTGCCTGCTTTGGAGCTGATTTGGTGAGGTTTCAGGGGCAGAGGGAAGGCCAACCCTCAAAGACGCCCGTGTCTTTCCTAGTGCTTGAGTTTCCACAATCAGAACTTTTTCTCTGGGTCAAGGAACACTCTCTTCTGAAAGTGCTTAGGGACAAGGAGCAGGATATCTGCATCTGGTGCTTTGTGTACAGGTGACTGCCTGGCAGGCTCTGACCCCTCCCTCCCCTCCTCACACCCACCTGGGCTTGTATCCCTTTATAGACAAGAAACCGAGACCCAGAGCAGGGTGCTGGGCAGCTCAGACTCAAGCCAAGGGCCTGCCACAGACAGCTTCTCTGCTCTCCTGGAAGGGCTGGGCCATCCAAGGGCCTGGGCTTTTCCAGGAGAGGTCTATCCTAGACCTGCTGGGGCAGAGGTTGCCTAAGAGTATTTCTGGAGAAGGGAGGGAGGCGTGGGTGCGGTCTTCAGCCAGACAGCCTCTGTGGGCCTCCTCCTGGAGGCTGTGCGCTCACACCCTTGTCCTCTTTCCTTTGTACACGCAGCCCCACGCCCCATACCATGCTGTGCACAGCCCAGGGTTGCAGCTGGGCTGTGTCCCGCCAGCCAGAGCTTCTCAGGACCTCCTCCCACCCCCTCGTGAGCCTCTTCTGCTCCTGGCCATGCCCTGCCTGTGTCCTCTGAGATAGTGGACCCCCTGGGACAAGAGTTCCTTGGCCACTGGGGCGCACACAGCCCTTGTCCCTGCAGCTTCTTGGTCTTGAATGGGGGATTCCAGAAAGAGACCTGAACTAGGATTTGAGGGCCTCACGTATCTTTGTGAGGTGGTTCTAGGAAGCCACAGGGGTGTGAGAAGTGAGACAGGTAAAGAAGCCTATACAAGTAAGCAGAGGAGCAGCAGTTGGCAACTGGGACCTGGAAGGTGGTGTAGGCCAAGCTTGGGATCGTCCCTCCCAAGGAGGCTGGGGCATTGGCACACCCACTCAGACCCATCCATTGTTGGGGGCTGTTCCTGAGGGCAGGAACTCTGAAATCTGGCACTTTCCACAGCCCCTAGGGCTGAGTCTCCGATACCTGCTAAGTGCCCAGGGGATGGAGTGGGGCTTTCTAAAGCAGATAAAGAGCCGGAGGCTGGCTCTGGAGGCTGGTGCTGGAGTCCCAGCTTCCTGCTGACTCATCTCTGAGGGTCAGTTTCTATAAAATGGGATAAAAACGCTGCTTACCTGCAGGTGTGTGGCTAGGATTGAAGGTGATAAGGCTTGACAGCTGGGCGGAGACTGATAAATGACGCTTTCCCTTCTCTTCTCTGGGCAAGGACCAGGCTGACTCACCTGGTCCAGAGGCTCCCAGCGACCAGCTGTTTTTGCCAAACATTGCTGTTACAGAGCCCTCCCCCTCCCTCTCCTTCCCTCTTTATCTCTAATTTTTAACATCAAATACTGATTGATATTAAGGCAGGCCAGGCCCAGGTTGGTTGTGGGACTTGGGAACTTGGGAATGCTGAGAGCCTGTCCCCATCCCCACCCTCGGGAGTCCAAAGTCTACCTGGGGAGACCACGCAGACCTGTGGACAGGCGTGGGTTTTGATGGGTGGGTAGGAATTTGCAAGGGGCAAAGGGGGAAGAGGGGGAAGTGCAGACATTGTCCCGGGACAGGAGGGACAGAGAATGGTGGTCTGAGCTTGCATTTGGAACTGCAGTGTATCTGAAGCCCCAGGTGTCACTGATGAGGCCGTGGTAGCTGGGAGAGCCAGAGGCTCGCCCAGTGCCCAGTGGATGGCAGAGCAGGGGCTGCCTGCTGCCCCCTGGTTTCCAGGCCAGGCTAGATTCTCTCTGGTACACCTTCTCCCCAGTCCCCATCTGTGCCATGGGGAGAGGAGATGGAGCTCAGGGTTGGGCAGCCTGGGAAACCGAGGCAGGGCTCTCAGCTCTGGCTCCTCCCTCCCCTCCTTTCCTGATCCGTGTGCCCTTCTGCAAGCTGTTATCCTAGACCCCCTGGAGGCTGGGTGGGAAGCCCTCCACTCTCAGTCTTTCTCTTTAGATTACATCTGAATTTTGCCTCTGTGATATAATCATGTTTGTTTTTTTAAATACTTAAGGTTTATAATGGCAGGCTAATTACTAAAATAATTCATCTACCTGTTAAATAAAACAAGTTGTTCAGAGTTTGTACAGTGATGTTGTCTCTCCGTATGAGTAGAGGACAGAGGTCCAGGCCAGGTGGCGATGGGGGTTCGAGGAAATGTCATCTCCCACAGAGCCCGAGGGGTCACCTCCAGGGGTATTCCACACCTCACCCTGGCAAATGCATATGTATGTATTCATGTCTACAGAGTCGTAGTGCTGTAGCTCCAAACATAGGCTCCCCCTGAAGGATCTCTAACTCTCATGCATGTGTACACACCTGATGCACACTTATATTCACTTTATGCACCTGTTCCTGCACATGCTCAAACACACACATCCCTGTACGTGTGCTCACCCACTTATGTACACACCCTACCTGCAATCATGTTAGGTTTTCATGCACAACCCACAGGTCCACACGTACCCTTTAAACGTACACACACAATTGCAAACACACACACACAATGGTGGCACTCACAGTCTCACACATATAGGTATCATTGTGAATATACACATATATACCGCAGGAACACACACACATGGGTTGTGCCCAAGCACCCAGCACATGAGACACAAACCCAAATGCTTGTAGAGCACACATGCAGAAGGATCCCAGTTGCATGTACAAGAATGCACTTTGCATACGGATGTGCCCTTGTGTATTTACACTTGAATGGCTCATACATGCACACAATCTCCTATTAGCTAGGTGGGACTCCGGTGTTCCAAGCTCACACATTGAATCACTGTTGTAGGACAGGAGCCTCAGATTCCTGGTCTTGAGGGGACAAGGTTGTCCTCATTTTCTCTGTCCTTTCTGCCCTTCCCTTGTTCCCAGTCGTTCACCTCCCAGAAGGAGCCCTCCTCCTACCCTGGAGGTAAATAAAGTGTGTGGCACACGAGAAGCCTCTGGAAGGGCTGATTTCTGCACCTCCTCCCTGGGAGGGATGGTCTCAGAGTAGCAGCACAGAAGACACAGGAAGGCCTGGGTAGAGGTAAGATCAGGAGCCAGGCTTCTGCAAAAAGCCAGTTTGGACCACAGGCTGAGAAGCAACCAGGTCCCCCCAGAACCCTCCCTTCAAAGCAGGTGCTGAGTCATTAGGCATTACAATGCTTTCAGATGAAGATGCTGTCACCATGAGGCCCCTGCTGAAAAGCACATTTTTTATGGAGGGTAGAATCAGCTGAAGAGGTTTGGTCAGTCCTTCTGGGTGTCCAAGCTCCCTGGGGGGCTGAGGGTGAGGCCAGCTGGCAGGTTTGCACTGCAGTCCAAGACACTGAAGACACCAGAGCAGCCCTCTGTACCAACTGGGAGGAGGCCAGACATCATTGGTGAGCATGCCTCTCACCCTCTCCAACCAGAGGCCAAACAGGCTTAGCATTCTGTTTTTTTTAGTTAGGATCTCATTATGTCATTATGTGGCTCAGGCTTGTCTCAGACTCCTCAGCTCAAGTGATCCTCCTGCCTCAGTCTCCCAAGTAGCTGGGACTACAGTCAGGCTTATCTCTTTTACACTTCAGAATCCATGTTAAGAAGTGCTTTCCTGATCAGATGGGCAAACAAGAGATTACTACAAACTGGCACTGGAAGGGATTTGAGGAAACCGGCACTCATGCCTAGAGGCTGTAGGAGAGAGCAAAGAACCCTGCTTTTGGCAGAATATTTAAAATGTGCTTGGCCTTTGACCCAGTGATTTCTAACAATCTTCTCTGTGGACAAAGATGCATGAACAAAGTGTTTACTGCAACATGTTTATACAAACAGTTAATCGCGGCCAGCCAAACCGCATCTGTGGGCAATGGCAAAACAAACCACCTTTTGCCCACGCTGTGGACCACCTCCGAGCTGCCAAAACAGACCGGGGGATCTGTGTACACCGGCCTGGGGTGGGTTCATGGAGTGAGGAGAGCAGGCCACAGGAGAGTGAGGCTGATGTTTCATTTGTTATTTTAAAACACTTCTAAAAAGTTAGAAATAAAAAAAATATATGTGAATTCATAGAAAAAGCCTACATACTCCACTTTTGGAGTGATGAGGCAAGAAGACTTTGTTTTTTTTTTTTTTATTCTAGATAGTCTTATAGTCTTTGTATTTGTATTTTTTTAAAGCCACAACTTTTGTTCATAGGCTGTATCACTTTTTTTTTTTCTGATACTGGAGATTGAACCCAGGGGCGTTTTACCTCTGAGCTACATCCCCAACTCTTTATTTTGAAGTGAGGCCTCACCAAGTTGCTGAGGGTCTTGCTAAGTTGCTGAAGCTGGCCTCAAACCTGTGACCCTTCTGTCTCAGCCTCCCAAGTACTGGGATTGCAGGTGTGGTTTATGGCACCCAGCTAGACTCTATCATTTTTATAATGCTATTGAGATCACATTTGTTTATCCATTCGCCCTTTGATGGGCATTTGGGTGTTCTAAGGCCTTTATTTTAACCTTCAGTGACTCTATGGGGTGGTCCAGAGAGGTTACGTAACCTACCAAGCTCCCTTAGTTGGCGAGCAGCAATGCCGGGCTGGGAGTATCAGTCAGCCATGTAAAGGAGTGAGGTCCTGATACATGCCACAACATGGGTTGCTAAATGTAAGAAGACAGAAACACAATTCTTACCAATTGTGTGATTCAATTGATAAGAAATGCCCCTGAAATGGCAAATCCATAGATAGAGCCGTAGATGGGTGATTGCCTAGGGCTTGGAGGTGGGGGTTGACTGCTAATGGTCAGGGCTTTCCTCCTGGGATAGTAAAAATGTCCTAGAAGTATAGTGTTGATGATTGTGTAGCTTTGCAAATATTCTAAAACCTCCTGAATGAGGCATTTCAAAAGGATGAGTCTTATGGTGTGTGAATTTTATCCCAATAAAAAATATGTAGCAAAAAATGAATTGAGAATGAATATAAAAATTTATGCACAAGTGTACCACACAATGTTATTTTATTGTTGGGGTAGGAAAGGAAAAAGATCCTTTCCTCTACCATTTTAGTTCTTTAAGTTGGGCCTGCAAATTAAATTGACAAAAGCCAATTAACAGGAGAAAAGCATACAAATTTTATTTGACATTAATTTTTACATGCATGAAGGCATTCATAGAAAAGAAGAATCGGGTATGGTTGTGCACACCTGTATTCCCAGTACCTGGGAAGCTGAGACAGGAAGATAGCAGGTTTGAGGCCAGCCTTAGCAACTTTGAGATACCCTATTTCAAAATAAAAATAAAATTAAGAAAAGGGGGCTGGTGGTGTAGCTCAGAGGCAGAATGCCCCTGGGTTCAATCTCCAGTACAAAAAAAAAAAAAAAAAAAGACCAAGAGAGGCAGTTAGACCTTGAGGCTAATATATCATTTTAACAAAGTAATAAAAGATGATAATTTGTGAAGAAATGACAAGAGAAAGGAAAAGGGTTCAGGCTTGTAGGGGTGGCAAATTGTGGGAAAGTAAGTAGCGGGAAAGTTAGTAGAAGATAAGGTTATTGCACACCCAACTGGGTGCTGGCTTCTGTCTCAGTGCTGATGGTTGTTCTCTTCTTGGTACAGGAGACAGGAGGGGAAGCTCCTTCACCGAGGAAAGTTGATATCCTGCTTTTAGGGCAAAGAGCTCTTTCTGCATGTGCTCCTTAACTGCCACTAGCTCAAAACAATCCTGATAGGAAAGGAACATATTTGGGGGTGGCATGTTTTGATCTACTCTAGTGGGAAACTGGACAAATTTAAACATGTTCCTACGGGGTAATGAATGCATTATGGGAAGCTTTATAGTGATATATTATGTAGTCATAGACAAAACTATGGCTTGGATAAGTGTCCCCCAGAAGACTACATGTTAACTGCTTGATCCCTAGCCCATGGTGCTATTGGAAGATGGTGGAACCTTTAGGAGGTGGGGCCTAGTGGGAGGAAGTTAGCTCATTGGGAGTGTGCCCTCAAAGGGAGCTGTGGGATCCCAGCCCCTCCTCTTCCCTCTCTTGGTTCCTGGCCACCGTGTTCCCACCGTGCTGTGTTGTCTCACCATGGACCTCAAAGCAATGTACTAACCAACCATGGACTGGAACCTTCAAAACTGTGAGCCACAATAAACCTTCCCTCTTGTTAAGTTGATTCTCTCAGATATTTTGTTACAGTAATGGAAAGCTGACTAACATGGATAGAATCACTCCTTGAAGTCCCAAGCCACACGTCATCCTACAGACTACAGGGAGACCTACAGACCAGAGGAGGAACAACCCCAGGGGAAGCCTCAAGAGGAGGGCCAGAGGTGTGGCCTGTCCCCAGGGCCCTTTTTAGCAAATTGTCCTGGGAAAGGCATCCCTTCTCCCAGGGCCTCAGTTGCCTTCCCTGTAACTGCCCAGGGGCCCAGACTGCGTGGGTCCAATCCCAGCTTTCCTGCTTTTGTTTTCTGATGACTCTGAGCCTCAGTTTCCTCTCCTGCAAAGTGGAGAGAGGAGCAGTACTCAGCAGTCCTTGTACAGATTGGATGAGAAGCGAGGATGGTGTACTCATCGTTACCCGGCGTGCCAGCAGGGCCTCCAGGCCTGTCGGCTACTCCTGTTACTATCATCATTTATTGGCTGTGAAGGGCTGGAGGACATGTGTGTGCCTGGAGACAAAGGCCGTCCCTGAGTCCCTGTCCCCCAGCCCCTGGCCCACAACCCTCCACTGCCTCCAGCCCCCAGTGATTGACAGGCTGGGCCGGCCGCGTCCTGGCAGGCCTGTCCTGGCAGCTGCTCCCACAAGGCGAGCCCTGGGAGCTGCAAGAATTAATTAGGCTGCATTCCTCTTCCAGGGCTCCCAGCGGGCCTGCACAGGGCCCCCTTCTGAGCTGCTGTGGGCTCTTGGCTGGGATCCCTGGCAGGCCAAGGCCAGGCCCACACTCTGCTTCCCCCGAGAGGAGGGGCCTCAGAATGAGCAGAAAGCCTGATGGGGAAGGGCCAATGATAAGCTAGCAGCCAAAGGCAGCTCCCATCCCGCTCTCCCTTGCTTAGCAACCTTCACTAGCTCCCCATCACTCAAGATCAAATTCCTGGCGTCGGATGCTGTTGCCAGTCTGACCCCTGCCGCTCAGGCCGGCTGCCTCTCCCTGGACTCTTCCACGCTTGGGCCAGACGCGCCTGGCGCAGTTCCCCAGATATGATGCCCTGTCCCTCATCCCAGTGAGTGCAGACCCCACCCGTCCTTCAACTGCCCCGCCACCAGCTGGAAGGGAAGCTCAGAGCAGTTCCACCTCCTGTCCCTTCCCTTTTTCCACGTCCCGGGGATCAAGAAGCACTTGGTAAATGCCGGTGTTTTCTGCACGGTGGTGTTCTCCTAGGAGAACTTTTCTGAGGCTGTGGTGGGGTGGCAGTTACCGTGGGTGTCCCCTGCCTGGGGCACCTCCCTTCCCCCATGCCAGGTGCCCAGGGCTTGGTGTGGTTGGTGCTCAGGATGCACCACACCTCCTGCCTGACCCTCCAGCCTTTCCCAGGCCCCCTCCCTCCCCACCCTCTAGAGGCTGAAGAAGGGAGCCTCCCCTGGGCTGTCCCCTCTGCCTGGAACCCTCTTCTCCACCCTCTTCTTCCACTGAACTGATTCCCTAGAAGCTTGTTCTACATGTTACCTCTTCCAAGAAGCCACCTCAGGCTCCCCCTCCTCAGGGGCTCCATCTCTGTGTGGTCATCCCTTATCAGAGAGGTAGGGGAGTGTAGAAGTAAAGACCCCGAGGGTTAGATCCTAGCTTAGTCATATCCTACAACCTAGCTGTGTGACTTTGAGCAAACTACAGAGCCTCCCTGAATCTCAGTTATTTCATCTATCAACTTTTTTGTTGTTGTTGTTTTGTTTTTTTTGAGACAGGGTCTGTCTATGTCACTCAGACTAGACTTCAAATCCTAGGCTCAGGCAATCCTCCTGCCTCAGCCTCCAGAGAAGCTGGGACTACAGATGCATGCCACCATGCCTGGCTTACATCATCTGTCAAATAATAATGGAATAATAATGCTAGAGCTTGATGCATTAGGTTGCTGTGAGGAACCAGGGACTTAGTAAGTAGAAGCATTGGCAAGCCCTCAATAAACAGGAGTCCCTTCCTTCCTTCCTTCCTTCCTTCCTTCCTTCCTTCCTTCCTTCCTTCCTTCCTTCCTTCCTCTCTCCCTCCCTCCCTCCCTTCCTCCCTCCCTCCTTTCCTTCTTTCTTTAATATACATTTATTGGTGTCTTATAATTATAAGCATAATGAGGTTCAAAGTCATACCAACAAACAGGCACACAGGTCTTGGTAGTTTCGCTTCAGGTCTCCTACCCCTCCCCCCCCCCGCCATGTAACAGTGAGCTTGGCGGCCATCCCTTTGTCCATGGGCAGAACATATTTGAACTGTTTCTTTCATCAGTTCTTTCTTTCCTGTTCTACAGGTCGCTCTCCTCAACTATCTGAAGTCCCTTTTGTTTCCTGTTTTCACTTTAGTTTCCACATATGAGAAAAAAACATTCGACCCTTGACTCCCTGAGACAGGGATGCGAGGCTGGTTCAACAGAATGCAACTCTTATTTCTATCTTAATATCCAGCAGCATTTTCTCGAATGGCCCTTCTCTGGGCCTGTGAGGCAGGGGCTGTCTATCTTGCTCATAAAAGTCTCTCCACAGGCAATTATTTCTCACTGTTGAAGGAATGGATGGCCACATTCCAGGAATTTATTGCCCTGATAGGCAAGTGAATTATCTGAGCTGACCCTGGACTCTATTTTCAGAAAGAGAGAGAGAGACAGAGAGAGACAGAGAGAGAGAAAGAAACACTCCTAAGGCTTCTTCCCTGGTGAGGGCTGAGGCACCTGAGGGCCCAGTCTGCAGCTTTCCCAGGCCTGGATAGGAACCAGGTTGTGGAACCTGGATCTGGCCTCTTCTGGGCATAGAACCCAGATAAATCTGGGTCATCTGGTGCCCCTTCTGGCCTGCCTCTGCTTAGGGCTCAGGCCAAAGGAAGATGAATTTGACTCAGAAACCCTTGAAAAAAACCTTGACAGGTATTTACCAAAACGGGGAAAAAGGGAGACTTTTGTTGCATAAAACCCAAACTTCCTAAAATGTAGACACTGTTCTTCCCAGGGCTATGTTTGACCTGGCAGCTGCTGCTTGCATATTTTTCTCTGCTTCCTCCCAAACTATAGCGCACTGTTCGTTACTTCCAGGTCCCAGCTACCTGAGTGCAGTCTTTGGGCATGCATGACACCTTGCCTTGGCAAAGTGCCTGTCCTGAGGAGGGAGGTAGGCTGGACAAGGGTCAGAGCAGGGACCCCTGAAGCACAGTGTTCAAGCTGGATCCCCAGTTCCCAGACCATAGATCTAAGGGACGGGGCATCACCCTTTCTGTACCTGCCTCCTCTCTTCCCTCTAATCGTCTGCTGCTCGTATGGGTCACTGATCTCTGAACCCTGAACTGGGCCCTGGGGCCTGTGCCAAGGGCAGTGAGCACCTGCTCCCTGGGCCTCCAGCACACCTTCAGCGGGGACCCTGTACACCTCCACCCTGCCACGGCAAGCCAGGCCACTAGCTCTTGCTTTTGAGTCTTTTGAATGGGTCTCAGTAATGCCAGGGAGCGAGGGTCCCCTGTCACCAGGCTCAGGGCAGTGCTAGAGGCTGCTCTGGCCCTGGGCTGTAGTGGGAAGCAGGTGGCTGGGCCGGCCCCATTACACCAGGACTCCCCAGCCAGGAGGCACCACCCGTCCTCAGGGGCAGTGGCCGACTTTATCTCCCTGCCATCCATCTCCTCCTTCTCTCTCAGCCCTGACCAGCCCTCCAGGGGCACATTCCCAAAGCCCAGCTCTAATCAGGTCCGTGCTGCCACAGCTTTTTCTCTTCCCCTGCCCAGAATCCCTCTCCATCTTCTTTGCACTTGTTTGAGTCCTGCTTGTGCTTTGAGGTGACAGGAGTGCCACCCTGGTGCAGGATCCTTTCTCTGACCGCCCATCTCCACTTCAGCCAGCCCCCGTCTCTCCGTCTCTGCAGGCCCTTTGGCTCGGTCCTGATCCTGTGCATTACATAATCACACTGGCAGCCTGACACACAGCCTCTGCTTCTTCTCAGGCCCTGGCCTCAGCCTGGCCCCATAACTTACCTGTCTGGTCCTCACACCAGCCCCGTGAGTTAGGGACTGTGCTTCCAATTTTCTGGATGGAAAAACTAAGGCTCAGAAAGAGAAAGAGATTTGTTCAAGAACATACTACAGCAGTGATCCATGAATTCAATCAACAAATGTTTATTTTATTTTATTTTGCACTGGGGATTGAATCCAGAGGCATTCTACCTCCAGGATACACCCCCTAGCTCTATTTTATTTTTATTTTGAAACAGGGTCTCGCTAGGTTGATGTGAATCTCACTACTTGCTGAGGCTGTCCTGGAACCTGCAATCCTCCTGTTTCAGCCTCCCAAGTACTGGGATTACATATATGTGCCACCATGCCCAGCTTTTAAATGTTTATTACATACATATATACTACAGACCCTGGCGCCAGAATGCCCAGGTTCCAATCCTCAAGCTACCATTTATTCATTGTGTGACCTGAAGAAAATCTCTTTCTTCCTCTGTGCCTCAGTTTCTTCATCTATAAAAGGGAAGATAATGCAAATACCTGTATCACAGGGCTGCCATGAGGATAAAATGAGTTAATCTGGATAAAATATACAGTATGCCTGTATACAGTAGGAGTTCAATATGTGTCAACATATTATGTTTCTACAAGGAGGTCAAAGTTGGTTTTTTTTTTTTTTTTTTTTTTTTTGACAAGGCAGGGTTAGACAAGTGTGTAAATAATTACTGCTTAGTCCATAAATATTTCTCGAGGGCTGGCTCGGGTCACAGGCTGCCACTCCCAGGACAGGTCAGCCACGGGGAAAGGGCAGGCCGGCTGCAAGGGGATTGGGTGGAAATGGAGGCCGTGTGCAATGGTCCTGGCTGCAGCTGACCTTCAGATCAGGGCCAGATGGGTTGCTTCTTGGGCTCTACCAGAATTGGCGAGATGTGTCAAATGAAATCAGAGAAGTGTCAAACTTTAGCAGGGCCCTGCACAAGGCCCAAGGTAAAGGACATGGCCAGGGCTAGGCCGTGTCTCCGCCACCACACCCTCCAGTGACCGCCAGGTCTGCACACAGTCTTGAACTCACCCAGCCCCATGCCTCCCAGCACAGGTGTGCCCTGGGCCTTGCAGTAAGCACCTGGTAGGGACAGGGCAGCTCGAATGGGGGTGGGTCTCTGTACCCTCATCGTCTTGGCTTCTTCCAAACATGTTCATGAGAAAGACTTGGCCATTGGGTTCATAAGTCTCAGAATCCTGATGTCACAGCTCTGGCTGGCCATCTAGGTCATTGATAGGCAAAAGCCCAGAGAGAGGGAAGACTAGCAGCCAGAGATGCCCAGCAAGGGGAGGAGTGGAACCTGGGATTCTAACTGCTTCCCCTGGTCCTCTCCTCCCCTTCCCGTGCCCCCTAACTTCCAAGAGGCCCCTTCCTGAAAGGAGCTTCCCATCTTTGCTCAGCCAAGAAAGATACCAGAATGCCATTTCATCATTTATTACAAACACCAGTTCTCAGGTAAATAGCTGAGGATCTAAAAAAATACATTAAAATAAATAATTGGGATTCTCAAAGTTCCCAGAACAAATAAGTTATATACAGATGAGTGAAGCAGAGCGGGCTCTTCTCACTGGCAGTGTCCCAGGGGTTGGAAGGCACAGGGACTCTAGGAATGGGGAGCCAGAGAGGACAGATGGCCGGGATGCCAGCTCTTGGGTTGACCTGTCCAGACTCCAGGACTGGCTCCGGTGTGAGTGTGTCCTGCTGCACGGTCGCTCCTGGACGTAGCCCCACAGACAAGATGTTCCTCAGGACATGGCCTCCAGTTCATGTAGGGCCCACATGGTTCCTTCCAGCAGGGCTAAGGGCCAGTAGCCGTCGCTGGAGGCTGCCCTGCTGTCTGGGAGTGGGGGCTTTCCTAGGCGGTATGTGCTGCCTCAAGAAAGGTGCCTGACCAGGGTGGGGAGGCCAATGCTGGCACCAACCCCAGTAGATGTGGCCAGCTGGCTGAGGCCAAGGCCATGGCCCAGGAAACAGGTGGAGGGTCTCCCATGAGCAGCTCCTCTCCTCCATCTCCACACGGGCTTCCTTCTCTACCTTCCTCCTGCTTGCAGCGCTATCTCTTCCTCCGCCTGGAGTGTGTGGGCCGGGGCTCCCTCGTTGCCTTCTGCTGTAGCCTGGCAAAGCGGATCTTGGCAGCAGAAATGTCCCTGGAAGTCAAGAAGGCCCACTTAGCATCTCAGGAGATATGGACTGTTCAGGGAGCTTCCATGGGAAGTGGGGGCGTGGGGGACAGCGACTAGATCCTGGGGTCAGAGGGTGACCACAGCCTGAAAACAAGCTCTGACTTAGTGAGACACTGTTTAAAAATAAAGAATAAAAAATAGGACTCATAGGGTTCAATCCCCAGTACTGCAAAAAACAAAAACAAACAAACAAGCTCTGCCCATCAAGAGCAGATCAGACTAGGCCTAAGAGCTTCTCTGCCCAGGACCCGCCCTCTCTTCCACACAGGGACCTGCTCAAGGTGTCCAGCCCAGACAAATAAGATCCCAGTTGCTCTTTGAACCTGACTGAGGCTCTGGCAGGACCCTGGCAATGTCCAAACATCCACTTCCTGGCCCCAACACTTCTTGGCCCCAAGAGTTCTGGTTGGGAGCTGGAAGTTCTGGCCTCTGTCCCCAGCTCTGAGGACCTGGACAAGGGCCACAACCTCTCTGAGACCCTGTCGCAGCCTGTACAATACAAAACAGGCTCAACTGCAGTGGGAAGGAGCATGCAGCAGGCAGAGCAAGCTCTGCACACTGTGAAGTGCTGTACACTTGCACAGTCTTATCCTGATTTTTTTTGTTTTTCATCCTCAGGCAGTTTTTGGGTATATGCTGGCTCTTGCCTATCCAGCCATTCTGCCTTTTATTTTCCTTTCTCCTCCCCGACCCCCAAACATGGGAACCCCTGAGGGGCCACGCTGGGCCCCCTGCACTCTCTAGCCCCAGTGAGCCTTCAGTGGCAGAAGCAGGAAGGGTCAACATCCCCAGAGCTCCTCTGGATGTCAGGCCCTGTTTACTTCCTGTGCTGGGGATGGGCGCTGCTATTTCCCTGTTTCAAAACCAGGGGCCTGAAGCACAGAGAACAAGCCCGAGGTCACCAAGCTCGTTTGTGGAGGGGCTGGGGTTCAGATCAGGCAGCCCCTGCTCCAGCAGCTGCCCCCTGGGCCGTTCTGATGTGTGGCAAGAGGTGGGGAGAGTGCAGGCTGGGCTGTCAGCCCCCCAGCCCCAGCACGTGGGACACACTGGGAACCAGCAACTGTGATCTTCCCAGTTGTGAGCCCTCAAACTCTCAACCAAAGTGCACATCCAGGCCCAGTGGCAACAGCGAGTAGGGTGTTTAAGAGCACAGCCTCCGGAGTCCACTGACTGAGTGACTTTTGGCAAGTGGTGTCACCTCTCTGAGCCTCAGTGCTCTTGGAGGGACAGTGAAGAACCAGTCCTGCCTCGTGTGGAGAAGAAGGGAAATGTGCAAGGCATACAGGAAGTGCTCAATCAGTGCAGGCGCCCCTTACCTCAGCCTCTGGAAGAGCTCTCCGGTGGCCCACGTCTTGCCAGTCTGGAGCACGTCGGCAGGGGACAGGCTGCTTGGGACTGTCATGGCTTCAGCCCTGAATGGAGAGAGAGCAATGTGGTCCCGGTGAGGGGCTATTGGGCGGGGCTGTGAAGCCACCTGGCTGCAGGCCCCGCCCCGCCCCCACCCCTCCACCCGCCTTCAGGAGCAGATCCATTTCCAGCCCCGTGCACCTGGCATCCCTCCTTTCCCAGGCGGGGTGGGGACCCAGGAAAACTGAGCTACCGGGAACGTGTTCTTAGCCTCAGAAAGAGGCAGCTGGGGGGCTGGTCTTCCCAGAACCCAGCCACCTGCAGCTTCAGGGGAAACTGAGGCAAAGGCGGAGCCACAGCTTGAGTCCCAGAGGAGGAGTTTCTCGTAAACCATCCCAGGAACGGGAGCGTGGGATTTGAGAAGGGGTTCCTGCTATCCCAAAGGGTCCAAGTGGAAGAGGGAAGATATCAAATCTCCTATTGCTTTTACAGATGGAGAAACTAAAGCCCAGGAAAGTGAGGAGACCCCCTCCTCCCCACTTCAGGAACTCTAGGACAGGGCTGGGGTGGTGTCACAGCTTCCCAGCTCCTGATGTTATTTCTCCTCTGAGTAAGCTTCCAAGTTCCCGAGACTCAGGTTGGAGCTGTAGCCCCGTGGGGCTTGATCAGCTGTGGGCTTGACACAAGTTCTGACCCCTCTCTGGGCCTGAGCTGCCTCAGCTGTCCCTTGGGGAGTATCCCTCTTGTCCAGGAGTGAGGACACCAGTGCTCTTAGAAGTCCCTACTGCTGGGCAGAGGGAGGCATTGGGGGTGACCGGTTACTTGCAGAAAGGAGCGCTGCCTGTGGACCCAGGACTGCTGGTGGCTCCCAGGACCCTGCTTGGCCCCTACTAGCACCCTCCCTCCCTTGGCCTCCCAGACACCCTGCTCCCAGGTCCAGCAGCCACCCCCAGCCCTGCAGACTCGGTATCCACCTACCAGGGTCCTTGATGGCAGAAGGTGGCACAGGCGGGGTCCTCGGTGCTAGAGCACTCACAGCGCCTTGGCAGGGAGCGGCGCCGGCGCCTTGGCGGGTTTCCCAGGCCGTAAGGAGCTGTCTGTCTGTGGGCCGGCAGCCAGCAAGGTAGTGGTGTGGGGCAGGGAGAGAGAGAGGGAGACAGAGAAAGAAGATTTGATAAGCCATAGCTACTGGTGAGCAGGGACTGTCTATACTGTACCCTGGGACACTAGGGTGGCAATGAAAGGTAACCAGCCCTCTAACCTCAAAAAGTCCCACTACTGAAATCACAGGCTCATCTACAAGTGCCAGGTGGCTGACAGTGAGACCCCTCCCCTCTGTGGGTCCCTAGGCCCTGGCTCAGCTGGGCTCTGGGAGAGCCCCCAGCATAGGCAGAAAGGGGCTGGAATTTGTGGTCCACCTGAAGTGGGGAACTGGGGTGTCCTTCCAGCCCCTCTCCCCTCCCAGACAGGAATTCCCTTGGATGGAGCCAGGCTGTTCTCAGAAGAAGTCTCCAGCTGGCCCCAGAGGCAGGGAGGGGCCTCCACCTCCCAGAAGTGAACCCAGGCTCTCTGCTCAGCTGTTCTCACCTGTCACCACTTGCTGGGAAGAGTGACAAATGTGCATGAAAGCTTTAACTTAAAAATGGTGTGTGTGTGTGTGTGTGTGTGTGTGTGTGTGTGTGTGTGTATGTGTGTGTGTGTGTCCCCAAGTGGAATTAATTTCAGATTCAGACTGACCTAGGTGGGCTGGGGCAGGGCAGGGGCCCTGAGGCTGGTTGGACCAGCCAGCACCTTTGGGTGACAGAGCTAATTTTAGACGGTGTGGTTGGAGCTGTGATGGCTCCGGGTGGACTCGGCACGCAGGGACTGGCAGGGTTCCCGCCCTGAGCCAGTGTTTGGATGCGGATTAGCTCCACACACGCTTACGTGCTGGGCTTCTCTTGCCTTATGCAATTTGGGGAAGGAAAAAAAAAAAAACCTAAATACACACAGAAACTTCAACTTGAGGTATGCAGTGGCCTGGAGGCAGCGCGGGTGCAGGCGGAACACCTAGCACCGGCTCCCACCCGGGCCAGCCGGTAACAACAGGGCGGGTTCTCATCTGTCATTTAGGGACAGCAGCAGCGCCTGCCTCACCGAGAGGCCAGGGGCTCATGAGATGATACTGCACGTGCAGCGCTTGGCACAGGGCCTGGCGCATCAAGGCACGAGTGTTGTTGTTGATTGCATTGTTCTTTGCAGAGGCAGAGTGGCTGAGGGGGTGTGTGCTCGGGCATCTGCGGACCTAGGATGGAACTTCCCACTATCTCATGCCTTCCTGTGTGAGCTCGGGGAAGTCACCTGACCCCTCTGAGTCTCAGTGTCCTGATCTGGAAAATGCAACCAAAAGTTTCTTCCCAGGCTGTGATGAATATTCACAGGAGACGGTCCTCTACCTGGCACTGGTGACCCCCGCATGGGAGATGAAATAATAACTGGTCTCTATTGATATTAGCCCCATGCCCCTATCTGGAGGCCCAGCGAGAGCTAGCTGGACTGTGCCAAAGGTTCCCTGGCATGCCAATAGCCTGACCCTTCCCCCATGCCAATATCCCCCACCTGAATTCCCACAGATGCTCACCCGGGAGTGTTCACCCAGATGATGTCCAGGTGGCAGAAGTAGACACACTCCTTATCAAGCCAGGAACTGCAGGAGCAACGGCGAAATCGCAGGTGGGCACCTTGGGCACGGGGCGAGAGCACTGGCTGCTCCAGGGTGGCAGCAGCGTGGCCCTTCCCTGCACGCACAGGAGGGAGAGAGAGACGAGAGGTGGTTAGAGCGCCTGGCGCAGCCTGGGATGGGGGACCTGCCAGGCTCCTCCTCTTGCATAATCGAGGAAGTTGGCACTCTCGCCGCTCAGGAGCTCCTGGCTAGCCGGGGAAGCCCCAGCAGCCCGATGGGAAGGGCCAGCGGCTGTCCCCATGCCTGTGGCACCTGCACCTGCAGAGCACCCTGCCACCACCGCCATCTGGATATCCCCAGCTGACTTGGGGGGCACTGCAGCCCTTGGGGGAGACACCAACAGACAGACCCCAGGGGCCATGGCAGCAGGTGAGGCCAGGGCAGCTCACCTTCATGCAGAGCCAGGAGCAGAGTTAGTGCGACGGAGCACCAGGCGGTGAGCACGGAGACCATAGCAGCGGCAGAGTGCACAGGCTGGACCGGAGCAGGGAGCACCTTGTCGCCAGCGTCCTGCTGCTAAGCTGAGCTGGTAGCTCATTGCCTCGGTGCCCTGGCTGCCTCTTATAATACCAGGCACTGCGTCCCGCCCCTGCCGCCCAGCCCCGCCTCACTGCACCTTGGGCCCAGAGCCAGGGACACCGCCTCCTCCCCCGGGTGCAGGAGCCTCCCTCTGCAGAGCGAAGGGGAGGAGGGAGGTGGAAGCCTCTGCTCCCAGAGCTCCTTGGAGAATCCTGGGGCTCCCCTGCAGCCCCCAATGCCTCTCGGTCCTGTAGGACTCACTCAGTCACCCCCAGAGTGCCCCAAGCTTCACCTCCACCCCCTTGTGGTGCTTTACTGCCTTGCCCAGAGATGAGTGTGGAGGGACATCCTGGGCACAGGGCCTTCCCCGCTCCTTGGAGGAGACCCTGCCATCCATCCCGCCTGCCCACTGCCAGCCAGGCTGAGGGTGCCCCTCTGCTGCGTGGGAGGTAAGAGGCCCACGTGAGGCTATGTGGCCTTGGGCCAGTCAGAGCCCCCTCTGGGCCTGCTTCCCTCGTGAAGGACACAGCTCATGCCTGACCTCTGACCAGCTGCCTCATCCCCACCTCACCCAGGAAATGCTGCCCGCCCCCTCCTCCCCCAACTTCCCAGGGCCTGGAGTAGGAGTCTGGTTCCTTCCTGAAGCTATTCAGCAGCCATAGCCAAGGATATCCCTCCCCTGGGACCTCAGTTTCCTTATTTGCAGAACAAGGTCCAAACAGGGGGTTTCTGAAGCTGCTTGGCTTACAAAGTCCCTTGGGATGAAGAAGGTGACTTTAGAGTCCTTTCCAGAAAGACACCCCTGTGGGTACACACACAAGGCATCGAGAATCGTCTCCCATCGTGAACAGGACAGGATGCTCTGGCTCACTGCAGGGGCCACTTCATGCAAAAGGAAAAGGAAAAAGAGGCAAGGCAGAGGGCGGGGCTCCCGGGCGGTGGCCTTCTGCTCCGTCCTGCTGCTGGCCCCGAAACCTCACTCGGGACAGAGCAGGGTGCTTGTTGTGGAGTTGAGCACCTGGGGAACTGGCCGTCACTCTCTGTGCCTGGCTCAGAGTCCACTTCCCACAACATCTTCTCAGGGACCCTGTCTCCAGGTCAACAGGAAAGGCCTTCTCATTTCTCGGAATTCCCAGGGCCTGCCTGACTCATGGCGTCGAGCCTATCTCCCTGGGTCCAAAACCCCAGAGAAGGCAGGGCCCGTGGCCTGCCCCACACTTAGTAGGGCATTCTCTCTGAGGGAGGGGGAATGAATGAAGACAGGCCCGACTTTGAACTAGGGGACCCAGGCCACCCGGTGTTTTGTTCCTATATTCAGCATTTTCAGTTCCTGTATTAGATATTCATGAAGGGAGAAACCAGGAGGTGACTGGTATTAATTTTGCTTCCTCCCAGGGTGCTTGCAGAGCGTGCATGTGTGGGAGAGGTCTTGGTAAAGGGAAAGACCCACGGGGGACAGTGCCTGGCAGCGTGTGCTTCCTTCCCCGAGAATGGAGTCGGATGTTCTGGGAGCCAGAGCGAGCATTTCGTGAGCACCTACTATGTGCCTGGAACACTTTTGACCCAGGAGGCAGCTCTTACCGTCTGATGTCCTCCAGGAGGCTCAGAGAACTGCAGGGTCCCACCTCGGCCACACAGTGTCCATTAGAACTCAGATCTTGGTTTCTTAAACTACAAGTGACTCCCCGGGTGGGTGTGGGGCTCCCCCACCTCGTGCCTCTCTAAGAATTTAGGAGAATATTTGTGGAATGAGGTGACCAGTCCTCCCAGTCATTTCTATTAGCCTCCGGGAGAATCTGACTTAAACAGGGGTGGGGGTGGGGGGCGGGGCAATGCAAACTACTGAGCCGTGAAGAGAAGAAAGAAGGAAAAGCAGGTCAGCCTGAAGAAGGAGGGGGTCAGGGTGGGGAGGAAAACAAACAGGGAGGCACACAAAGACAGGTAGCGAGAGTGGAGAACCAGGAAGCAGCACCTAGCGAGAAAGAAATAACTGGGATTTGAGAAAGTAAAAGAGAAAGACCATAGGGAGTCAGAGGCAAGGTTCTAACGCGTCTAATCTTTACACTAGTGCAAAACGCCTGCCCAGGACAATAGGAAACCAGAGGCTCCGAGTCTGGGAAACATAATAGAAGAATTAAATGGACCCAGAGACAGGATCCCTCCCTGGTGTGAAAGGAGGATGACGACAGGGGCAGGGGCCACTGCCCGGGCCTCCAGGGTCAGTGCCGGGAGCTGCGTTGTGTGCCTGGCTCTGGTTTCCCTCCTTCCCTACCCTGGGCTCCAGCTGGGCATGCAGGGCTCCTGTGAAATGGAGAGGCCTGCCCTAGGAACCTGAGCGAGCCAGGTCTTAGGGGATGAAGCCATTCCGGGAACAGGTCTACCCCCTGACAAGAGTTGGTTTCCAGGTAGAGAAAATTAAGCTGGGTTAAAAATAGCCAGCCCCAGCCCCAGCCCCCCTGGATCTCATAGCCCCAGCCCTGACAGCCGCCTCAGCCTCTCCTGGTGGCTCTCACTGCCAGCCCCTGCCCCCTGGAACTGTCCTGGCTACGCCGTCCCTGTTCCTTCTAAGTGGCCTGGTTGCGTGTGCCTGGCCTTGCTGACCAACCTGGCTGTATGCCTGCCCCCCATGCTCTGGTCCCCCCAACTGCCCCAGACTGCTGTGTTGCACCCAATACAACCTGGCGCTGATGCCTGGGTTTCTAAAGGCTGCAGGGAGTGGGTAGGGACTCACCAAAGGTCACCAGGGGACTTTTTTTGCACACAAAATGGTTTGTTCCCATGTGCTTGGCAGTAGCCCAACTGGAGGAGAAAGTAGGAATTATGGAGTAATGATGGAGGGACATTAGGAGTTGCCCGGTAGAAATCCCCTCCAGTCTTCACTCCCATCGGGTAGATGAGATAACTGGGATCCAAGAGGAGGAGCAACTTGCTCAAGACAGAAATGGGGTTGGGCATGTTCTCTCAGATCTTAATCTAGCCCCACCCTTTCCATATACTGATGGGACTCTTCCAGGATCTATGCCTGGGATCCTGGGTCTCCTTGGGAAAACCAGTCAGAAGGACCCCACTGGCAGAAAGGCCCACACACTGGGATGAGCCCTGTCTCCCTGTGTAGCCCAAAGCTCCCTCTATAATCCCTGCACTAAGAGTAAATATAGTGCCATTGAGCAGTTGTTCTGCAGCTGTGGGCACCTCTGGGTGGGGGATGCATAGGAGTGAGGATTGACTGTCCTGTGATGTTGTCCCATGGGGAAGGGGTAGGTGGCAGCAGATGCCTGGTGTGCAGCTGAGGCCCTGGACCACGAGGCTTTGTCCCAGTTCTGCTACTCACGCTGTGTGACTGTGGGTTAGTCCTGTCCCTTCCTTCCTTCCCATTGATGTCGGGAGGTGGTCTCACCTCCTGTCTGTGACATTCAGAGTTTGGCTGACCTGAATTTGGAGACCCTACAGATGGTGACTGTATGGCTGTTGTTCCAAGCTTGAGCCTTTTGCTCTCTCTCCTCTGGGAAACCAGTCACCCCCATCGCCACCCGGCCCAACCAGGTATCAGGAAGTTCTGTTTGCAGCCCTGATGGAAGGGACATGGTGTCTTCACTGCAGGCACACACCGTGCAGGTGACATAGCAGAGTGAGCAGCTGGGAAGAGGGGCTGGCCAGGGGTAGATGTCCGGAGCTTGCAGGCAAATGGAAACTGGGAAGAGTTTGGCCCTGGAGCCAGCCTGGGCTTCGGGCTTAGGGACTTGGGGAATTCAGACATTTCTATCACTACTTGCCCCAAGACTGAAGGTTGGACAGTCCCTACTCAGTCTCAGAGCCTCCTTCTGGTGGGTGGTCTGGGCCTCATGCCCTTGGCCATAGCTCACCCTGAGCCAGTAGAGCCTGCTATCACCCACGCCATTGTCCCCACATTGGGTCTCCACAAGGGTGACCCACCCCTGGGAGGTGGGCTCCCCTGGGCTCCATGTCGATTCCTCCGTGGAGGACATCCCTTGTCGGTTCCTCCTCCCTCCACCTAAGCCCATTTGAAAAGATTTATATCTCCCACATAAACTGTACTTTTAAAGGAATAACTCATGGGCCCTGTTTGTTATTAATCCAAGAGCAATCAGAACAGGGTCATCGAGGCCCACGGAACTGCTGGAATTGCAGCTAAAAGCAGACATTGTTCAGTCAAAGCACCCTGGCCAAGTGGCCATGTGAGTCTTGCTGGACATCTCGAAATAAGAAAACCACCTCAGGGACTCAGTCTTTTGGATAGAAATCTCTGGACTCCAAGTGTTTGAGTTCCCTCCAAGTGCTAAGGGCCAGATTCCCCACTTAACTGTTTAGGGGATAAGGCAAGCGAGCATTTACTGAGCACTTAACACATTCCAAGCCCCGTGCTAAGTGATTTACATGAATCAGCTCCATTGACTGTCACAACATACCCATGGGTAGGCACTATAATTAGTCCCTATTTATAAATGAGAAAACGGAGGCTAAAAGAGTATAGGTGACTTCTCCAATGTCAGACAGTTAGGAAGTGGCAGAACCAAGGCTAGAAAGTGCCTCCAAAGTCCCAGCCCTGAGTCCTGTGTGCCCCCAATGTGCTTTCCTGACTCCCAAACCTTTGGGGAACCCTGCACGAAACTCTTCTCCAAGGACTCCTCACTGCTTGAACCAGGCAGAGAGCTCTGTACAAACTGGGCAACCCAGGAATGAAGGCACATCTCTTGTCTGTGTCCCCAAACACAAAACATAGCCCGCAGCCCATGCTTAAGAGGCCAGTGACTAAGGCCTGCCTGGCCATGGCCCTGACATTGGCATGGACGGTGCATTCTTATCTCATTAGAGACTGGAGAGGCAGGCTGAGCTCATGATTTTCATTATAGATAGGACCCCAAAGAAAGTGACTTACTTAGAGTCACACAATGAGCAAGAGGCAGGGCTAGGTCTTTCCCCTTATATTCATCTACTGTGAGATCGACAGCTTACACCTCATGTACCCAGTGGTCCTCCTGCCTATCCACCTACCCACCCATCTACCCATTTATCTCTCGTTCTTC
The DNA here is from genome assembly GCA_004027655.1 of Graphiurus murinus. NCBI lineage: Eukaryota > Metazoa > Chordata > Mammalia > Rodentia > Gliridae > Graphiurus > Graphiurus murinus. The sequence continues at coordinate 213,492 of PVLC010000005.1, forward strand.
CTTCCTTCCTCCCTTCCTTTCTTCTTCCTTTCCCTTCTTTCTTCCTTCCATCATTCCGCCATACACCCATTATCTAATCTTTTATCCATCTTTCCATCCATACTTTCACCCAACCAGCCTCCCATTCATCCATCCTCCTTCATGAGTGATGAGATGGGAGAGCTTTGGATGGTAAGTTTCACTTTCCTTGAGGCATTCCTTGGTTATTTCCCAGGGAGAGGGCAATCTCCCCATCAGGTGATGAGCTCATTGACAAAGGCTCTTCTCCGGAATCTCCAGTCCAGGCCTAGCACAAGTCTGGACACACAGTCCATGTCAAAGGATGGGGTGAAATGGAATGTGACAAGATAGTTTTGTCTTATCAGACAAATCCATATCTTTGCATAGACACCCCTTTCTAATGAGGAGGGGGTGTCTAGGCCCATTACCTTTCTGATACCATCTTTAAAATGTTCTAATGACGAAGACTTGAGATAAAGTAAAAAAAAAAAAAAAAAAAATCAGACAGGCAACCAGAAATGGAAAGGTCCTTGGCCCCATACCCAGATGGGGAAACTGAGGCCCAGAGAGAAGGAATAACTGCCAGCAGCCTCTCTGTTAGGCCCAGATCCTAAGAGCTCAGGATGTCTGGGGTCTTCTATCTCCAAGGCCTAGGCCCCAGCACTTGGAGGGGCTGGAACCCAACCATCTCCTCCAGCCCACCACCGCCACCAGCCACGACACGCAGCAGCTGGTATTTTTCAGAGTCACACCCACTCTGTTGCCTAGAACCCATGTTTTCCAAGGCGCACCCAGGGCCTCACCAGGAGGCCGCCTTTCCCCTCTGGGAAGGAGTGAGCCACCAGGAGGCTGGGCCATGCAGAAGTACAGTGCTTCATTCTAGAATTCGATGTCAGCTAAAAATAAGTGCCTGGTGTCTGTATCATGAGGATAACTTGATGCCCGACAGGCAGGCGAAGCCGGGATTCCCACTGTGATTTAAGGCTGACATTCCTTGGAAGAGGTGTGCCTGGGATACCTCCTTGCCTGAAGGCCTTGGCCTTTCTGCCCAGCTCCTGGGAATCCTGAGCTATGAATGACCCAGGAGGGACAAAACCAGGCTCTGGCAGGCAGGGCAGTCAGGAGCTAAAGCCACTGCCTGGGGCAGGCTCAGGGTGTGGGGGTGAGTCAGGGGCCACCCGCCCCTGGAACCTCTGAGGCTTGGCAGATCCGGTGCCAGCTTCAAAGCTCTGTGACTCAGGCTCAAGTCCCCCGACTCCCCCTAACCTGCTATGGACTGGGCCAGGCCAGAGGTAGTACAGGGCAGGGTCAGCTAGTCGGGTTCTGTTGCTCACTGGTCATGTGACCAAGGGTGCCATGTTTAACCTTCCTGAGTGTCGGAGCCGCATCTGTCAAAGGCATCTAAGAAGCAAAGTCCCACCTGACAGCTGCTGGAGGCTTTGTGGCAAAGGCGATGTAAGACTAGACACAAGCAAGCTCTGCTGGCCGGGACCTACCCTACCTTCCTCACTGGGGGCTGCAGAATGTGTACAGGCCTCATAGTGTGGGCACATTCCTGGAAAGGAGCAGGGTGTGTGTGCATGCATGTGTGTGTGCGTGTGTGTATGTATGCACGATATTACTTGAGCTGTGCCATCCTCCTGCCATGGACCAGATCGCCATGAGTAGCCCTTCTATTGCTCTGGGTTACCCGGTTCCTTCAAATGGATATAGGGCTAAGGGCCTTCCAATTCTGCTTGCCTATCTGAGTTACCTAGTTCCTCCACCTGGCTGACCCAGTCACCCACGTTTGCTTTGCACGCCATACATGACAGCCAGGCAAGAAGCGTTTTGAGATTTGGGAGGCTTCTGGGCAGAGACATCTTCCTAGAACACCCAGGCTTCAGCTGGAAGCCCGTAGTCAGGATGCACGCAGCCTGACCTCAGGACAGAGGGCCTCACCAAATGCCCGCACTGGCACCGGGCCTGCTGGGGTCTGAGCCCATCTCTCTTTCCTGCCTCATCCCCTCACTGCTGAGCTGGGTGCCCAAGGCTTCAGCTCACTGGACCTGGAGTGGGGGGCCTTGCCTCTGTGCCTCTGTGTACATAGGGGCCTCCCCTTTCCTCTCCATGCCTACTTGATTTATTCTGCTCATCCTTCAAGGCCTGTTACAAATGTTACCTCCCCCAGGAAGCATTCCGGACTCCATCCCAGACATGAGCTCCAACCCTCCTCTGAACACTCACACTGTCTCATTTATAGCTACCTCTGGCCAGGCCTTATCTGGACTCCCTTGGAGGGCAGGCTGGTGGCTGAGGGCTCTAATTCTGGTGTCAGGCTGAACTGGGCTTGGATCCCAGGCCTACCTCTCATTCCAAGATTCCTTCCTCTTTCTTTGGGTCCCAACTTCCTTCTCTGGGCATATAGTCACGGCAACATGGCTGTGGCAAGGTTAAATGAGGAAGCACTCCGTCAGTGGAGCTATCGTTATCACCGATTACACCCAATGGCAGAGCACAGCCACCTTCTCATTCTCAACAATCCCTACAGCAGGAACCCTCTGAGGTATGTCAGTGCATTTCTTTTCAGACTTGAGCAGTCGGGGAACTTGCCCTGGAATGGACAGGGCTCAAACCTAGAGCTGTGTGGCTCCAGGGTCAGGGCCACTCCACTCCTCCTGCCCTTTATGACCTCGCCAACCTTGCTCCCCTCTTCCAGATGACGTGCTCAATGAATGTGAATTGAACTAGTAATGGGGAAGCCAGTGAAGTCTGCCTCCCAGACCCGCTCTTCCTTGGCTGCTCTGCCAGGCCCACCGGCTCCTCAGTTCTGCCAGAGCCACCTCTTGAGCACCATGGGGCAAGAGAGACAACGGCTTCCTAGGCTAATGGTCATTGTGCTTGGCATTCCTGGTCTACGCTCCAAGGAAAACACTGGGTGCAAGTGGGATTCTGCTGCCAGTGAGATGGGGAAACGGGGTGTCCAGTGGGGCTTCTGCAGGCCTTCAGTAAGCAGTGAGTGCTGTGAGCTGCTGAGAGCCCTCTCTGAGGCTGGAGAATGAGGGTGTCCTGGTTGTAGGAAGGCGGCCCCCAGGCTGGGAAAAGGGAGAGATGGAGCTGCAGGTGTGAGCTTAGCTTCCAGGCAAGCCATTCTTCTGTCTAAGCATCAGCTTTCTCTTCCAAGACGTGAGGGGTTCTGTGGATGCCTCGGAAACTGTAACATTTGAGGCCAATTGCAGCCCAGATAGACTTCTTCAGAGAGCCATCTGCAACCCCCTGGGGAAGTTCAGTGCTTGGCCTGCAGAGGGTACTCTGAGGGTTGCGCACCCTGGGAGCCCTTCCCTGATGTGCCCCATCATCAACCATCACCGGGAGAGCAGAACCTTTTACTCTCCGTCTCGCCATTATTCACTGAAACCAACTTGAGCCTAGCATGTGCTACTGTTCACTGAGCACTTCCCACAAGCCAGACAAAGCCCTGTATGTATATTGTCACATTTACATAAGGTGACAGAAGAAAGGTACTCAGATTATGCCTATTTTACAGATGAGGAACCTGAGGCTCAGAGTGAAATGGCTTGCAGCTTTGAACGTAGGTCACAGCCTGCATCTTTACCACTATCCCAGCATGTGGGAGCTCATGGAGAATCCTCACAGGATGTAGCTTATTCTTTACCCTTACGTGTCAGATGAGGAATCAGGTATCTGGTCTAAGGTCACCCACCCACCTAGCAAGGGAAAACCTGGGGGATTTGAACCCAGGTCAGTCAGAACTCTTGGCCTGAACTCTGGAGCTCAATTTGGATTTTCCTGTCAGGGCCAAAGAGTCCCCAAAACCAGGTCCAGGGGACTGACCTCAGGCCTGAGTCTGGGGGGCAGCAGGAGAAGTCTCCCTGACTCATCCCCAGCTCCCTGGGCCTTGAGCCAGAGCGTTGGGAGCTTGAGGGAGAGGAGAGGCTGTTTATACACAGTGTGGGTGTGAGTGGGTGTGCAGTGAGGTGACTCAGGGGGAGGCCCTGAGCGCGGGCAGTGGGGGGCAGCCCAGGCCAGGCCTGCCATTGTTGGGGTCCTGCAGGAGGAGAGGTTTGGGTAAGGCAGGGCTGAGTCACAGCAGCGAGATCAGACAGGGCGCTGGGATGGCCGGATGACCTCACGCTTTCATCTGGGCCTGGCAGGGAGCCGCGGGCCCAGGCGGGCCTGGTGGGCCCAACCTGGCCGGACGAGCACACCCCTCCTCGGCTGTCCATAGCCAGGGGGTATTTGTGAGGCCAGAGGGCCTCAATTCGGGTCTCCCTGAGGCCATGTGCTGCTGGAACCACAAAACCCTGCCCCACTGGGGAGGCGGCTGGTGTCGGAGGCAGGTTGGAAGCATAAGGGACAGAATCTCGTTCTACCCAGGTGTTGAGTGAGCCACGGCAAGCAATTGTAGCTCCCTGAGCTTTGACTTCTACTCTGTTCTCTGTGAGCATCTTGTAAGCTGACAATTCTTGCCCAGGTCCTAGCACCCAGCTGGTGCTGGGGAGAGGTGCGTAGAGGGCGGTGGCAGCCTGGCCTGGCTGCACAGTCCTGGCAATTGGCTGTGTGGCAGTGGGTGAGAGCTTTCTGACCTGTGGGCTCCGGTTTCCCAACAGGCTCTCTGAAGGAGTTAGAGGATCGTGCACAGGGTTCCTGAGAGCTCCCACCACACTGTGGCCAGGCACTGGAGAGAGAGCAGTGGGACTCCTTCCTCTGGGGCTTGGATGGAGTGGGTGATCCCCCACCATGCCTATCCGGGAGAACTCTCCCCAGGGCTGGCTCAGAGAGTGTGAGGGTTGACAAGGTCACGCAACCACTAGCTGAATCTATTCCCCAGCCAAGGGGTGGGGGCCTTTCATCTTCGGATTTGGATGAACCCTGGAAGTGGGCAGCAGAGGGCAGAGCCTGGCTGCCTCTGGCTGACCATAAAGAAACCACTTTTCCTGGGACCTTCTCAGCCTGAGTCAACCAGGGGCTGCAGCTGCTTCTGAGTTCAGCGCCTGCCTGCCTGCTACCCAGCCTTGGAGCCCAGGCCTCAGGCTCGAGGGAGGTCCATAAAAATGACTTGGTAATGACAGCTGTGTGGGAGCTTGCCCACGTGCCGGGCGCTCTCTCTACCTTCATTCATTTGATTCTCCAAACAGACCTGGGAAGTGAACAGGGTGGAGCCTGGGAGAGAGACTGAGAGGCTGCATCAGTTACCCAAGGTCACACAGCCAGGAATGGAAAAGAGGGCTCTGGAGCCCCAACGCTGCACTCCTGCTACCATGCGGCACACACGCAGAGCCCACTCTGTCAGAACTGGGGCGGGCACCTCTGGCTCAGCTGGGATTTGGGGAAAGAGACTCCACAGACACCAGTACTTGCCTGGGACAGGGAGTTGGGAGTGAGGGGGGCCTGGGGTTGAGAGTGCTGAGTCTAAGGAACAGCGTGTGTTCTGTGTCTGGCTCTGTGTCAGCCAAAAGGGAAGGACAGATAAGGAGCCACAGGCCCCCAGAGGAGTGATCAGCACCTCTGCCTGGGGCTCAGGAAGGCTTTCTGGCAGAAGAGACATCTGAGTGAGGCTGTGGAGGCAGGGGAAGTGTTTCAGGCAGAGGAATGTCATGGAGAGCCCTAGGAGTTAGACCTGGGCCACTCAGTGGTAAGTGAGGAAGCTGGAAGCCAGACCACAAGGGTTTTGAACCCCAAGCCAAGACCTGGTCTTTTCCAGAGGTCTAGGTGGGGACAGAAGAAAAAGGGGAGACTGGAGGAAGGGTCCTTTGCATCTGTGCCTTGGAGGCCCACCCAGGCCAGGTGGTTTCCACCTAGTCCTGGCTGGAGGTGTGCGTTGGGGGAATGGGGGGGACTTCGGAGCCTTTCCCAGACTCTCAGGAAGGCCCCAGATGGGGACACCATAGTCTGGAGAAGAGCAGCCCAGCCTATCTTGGCACTTGAGAACAGGACCATCTGCTGGCCACCACATTCTTGCAACAATTCTTGCTCTCGGGGCAAGAGGGTCTCAGACCTCATGGCCACACAGCTCCAGAGTTCACAAATCTCTGAAGCCAGGCTGCAATGGGGGGAGAGGCCTGGCTGGCTGAGGGATCCTGCGGGCTCATCTTCCAGCTCTGACACGTGTAGACAGACCCCATGGGGGTAGGAAGCTCAGCGCTCCGCTCTTGGCCCATTGCTGCCCTGAGGCTTGTTCCACTGAGGCCCTTCCTGGCAGGAGATGCTGAGCTTCACTCGGCCTCTCTCTGTACTTTGGTGTTGTCCTGTATGAACATGGGGAACTGGGGAGCAAGGTTTGTTGAATGGAATCTTTTTTCCTCTCCCTTCCGTCCCAAGGTAATAGGTAAACCCTCACTTGTAATTCCCCCAATAACCTCTGGAGGGCGCCCCTCTGCTGGGACCCACTTCAGGAGTTAGGGAACCGAGGCTTAGAGACCAAAGTGACGTGCAAGTGGTGCATCCCGGGCCCCACCGACTTGATCCCAGCCCTCAGGGGGCAGGGAGCATGGAGGCCCCTCGCTGCATACTTTAGGGGGGGGATGCATACAGATTCTGAAACCTTACAACTGGGTTCAAGTTCTAGCTCTGCCTCTCACTAGTGACCCAGATTAAGTCAGTGTTCCTGTCTGTAACTCTAGCTGTACCCTCCCCAAGCCTCAGTTTCCCCATCAGTGAAATGATGACGACCACAGTACCTTTCTCACATGTGAGGATTAGGTGAGATAACTCACACCATGTCCTTACAGTCGTGCCTGGCACATCCTCACTTGCAAGATGGAGAAACTGAGGCTGAAGAAGTAGCACTGCCTCCCGACAGGGATCCCCGCCCCCCCACCCCGCCCAGCTGCCTGGCTCTCCCCACGCATCCCTGGCCCCGCGGGCCCCACTCTCTCCTTTCGTGCCGTTTTGGTAAACCTCGGGTCAGGGGCCCAGCGCAAGGCGGTCCCGCGCGAACGCAGAGCCTGCGAGGGGGCGGCGGACCCGCCCTCGCCTCGCGACCAATTTTGGGCAAAGCGGCGCAGCGGCGGCGGCGCGCTACGTGACGGCTGTGAGTCAGAGCGCAGGAATGCGGAGGACGCTTTGTTCCCCGCTCGCGAACGAACGTGCCGGGGCGCGGGCGCGGCGGAGCCTGACATCACCGCGCAGCAGCGCGGCCACGTGCGCCCGCCGCGGGGCCACCAGGGCTCGCCCTCCGGGCACGGGACCCCCCAGGGCCTCGGCCCAAGCCGCAGCGGGCTGGCTCTGGATGGTTCCTGCGCCGCCCGCCGAGGTCACAGGGAAACAGCACCCCGGGAGAAGGACTACCTAGGAAGAGGAAGGCAGCCACCCTGAAAGGCTAGGAGCGTGGATTGACCCCAGAGAGTCACAGCAAGATGTGAGGCTGCCCCGGGAAGCCTATCTGGGGACCTTGGCCCCTTCCCCACATCAGGGCTGGTGTGGGGGCAGGAAGCGGGATGAGTCCTCCTGGAGTCCCTGCCTCCAGCTTGCTGTGTGTTTCCCTCTAGTCACTCCCCCTCTCTGGGCCTGGGCCTGTCTCGTTGGCAGATGGGTGACATTGACACAGTCCTCCACCCCTCCTCCCCAGGGTCCTGTGCTGGGCAGTCAGGTATTAAGCCTAGATAGTTCAGAATGGAGTGTAGGGGCCTTGAGAAGTCTGTAAGTTATAGAGCCTCGCTGAAGGCCTCTGGTGTGCCAGGCCACCTCTGGATCTTTCTAAATGCAATGCCATCTAGTGACCAGAACAGCCTGAGTGGTAAGGCATTGCTGCTTGCAGAACTTGGGGCTCAGGGAGGTGAAGCCGTCTGCCTCAGGCCATTCTAGTACTGGCAGTGGAGACCCCAGGGCAGTTTGACGGGTCCCTTCTTCCTGCTGGGCGTCGCCCCTCCTGGCCAGAATGGCCTCAGGCCGGGCGCTGCTGACGTACTCAGCTCTGACAAATGGAGCGGGAAGTCCTGAGGCTCCGCTTGGCGCTATTCCGAAAAGGAACAATGGCTGCTGGAGTCAGAATCCCTCGGGCCCTGGGTCCTCCCGTGACAGCATCATCTTCGAGAGGGGATTTCCACTTTAGCTTCCCCATTCTTGGGGGGCAGGACTGCATGGCCAAGTGTGTGGGTAGGAGGTGCAGGGGGCAGGCAGGGTGGCCGGCTGGGCAGCAGGAAGCACCCTCTGGGTAGGGTTTATTCATAATACTCTTCCTCATCCACAAGGTCCCTGACACCAGGGTATAATGCCCCATAGCCCACCCAGCAGACAGGGCTAGAGAATGGGGGTTCCAGGTGGCCTTAGTGGGGGGTCTTCTGCAGAGGCCACCTTTGTTAGTTCTGACCTCAAGGACTCCAATTGAGTAAGGTCTCACTGGGGTCCTCACCAGCCCCAGCCCTGGCTTGGTGTATTCTGGAACTCTGGCTTCTGTCCCTGGTGGGCCGTATGCTCTTTGTGAAGCAGGTGGAGACGACCTCTCCTTACCCCAGGGCTGATCTTGCGGTGGCCTTGTTCCCACCTTAGTGCCCATCCTCTTGGGGTACACTGACAGGGCCCCATCCAGCCTCAGCTGGTCCCTAGTGATGGGCATTAGCAGAAAAGCCTGGATGGCTCTCAGTGTGGCCCTTCCCTGTGTGGTAGTCTTACCTGCAGTTGGCACAGGTGGGGAAGGTTGATGCTGCAGTGGCCCGGGAGGTCCCTGTCCAGGTTAGAGCCAGAGGTCTCAGCATTTGAGGATTGTGTCTTTACTTTTAAACAACGCTTAAGCCTCACTTGCAAACCTCTCTACCAGGGTGTGAAAAGTACAGAGAGACTGCAGGATATAGTAGTTAGATGCTAGACTCTGGAATCAGCCATCTGTAGGGCTTTGCATTCTGTATCTCATATCTATCCACAGATAGGAAGCAGGCTCCTTTTCATGAACATCCAGGGAGTTTGCAAATGCAAACATCTTAGCATGCTCTGGCTGCTTAGCATTAGCCCTGGCCCGAAGCTTGCACCCTGAAAGTTATAGTGACTTGTGCGTGAGTATGGTCTCCCTTGACCTGCAGCATTATGCCAATGATGACAACTGTCCTACAAATCTTAGAGGTCATATATTCTTCTAGTCCCCCAGTGAGCAAGACTGCAGAGTGTGAACCATGGTGACTTAGACCCAGCTGCTGCAGCCCAGAGGAAAACAGGGTCCTACCATGTGGCATGGCAGGGTGAGCCAGAACCTGCAGTCAGCTTTGGATGGCGGCCAATGGTCTCTGAATCCCCTCTTTTTTTGGTTCTGGGAGTTGAACCCAGGGGCATTCTACTTCTGAGCTACACCCCCGGATCTATTTTATTTTTTATTTTGAAATAGGGCCTCACTAAATTGCCGAGGCTGGTCTTGAACCTGTGATCCTACTCTTTCAGCCTCCCAAGTACTGGGATTACAGGTGTGCGCCATCATACCTGGCTCTCTGAGTCCCTTTGACCTCCAAGACCCTGAGGCTCCGAGGCCACAGAGTGATGGGAGAGGCTGCAGCAAGCAAGCGACTGCACGTGCCCCCCCACTGCACCATTCCTGGCACTCGACGGCCCCGCCTCAGCCTGGCACACCTGCCCGGATTCCTACCTGTGTGGTTTCCCCTCAGCCTCTCCCTCACGTCCGCTGGCAGAGCATCGCCAGCTGTCTGCATTCCTCTGCTGTAAAGACGGCCACCTTGGGGCTGGGCCTGGCTAGGACATCCGTGTGAGCTGGCGAGGATGCGCTGAGACACACCTGCAGGCACCTGTCTCTCTGTGCCCATGTATGGCTCTGCCCATGTATGGCTGTGCCCTGTGTGTCTGCGTGTATGTGGATGCGTGTGTGCACTGGCAGGTATGCACAGCGGGGCATAGACACCTGTGCAGACATGCATGAGTGCAGTTTTGGGGGACTACTGTGCAGGAGGGAACTTACAGATCCCTGGGGGTCCCACAGACCGTGGGCAGGCATCTGAGCCCATGCGAGATGTGGAGGGCATGCATACTTCCTGTACCAGCGGGCCCTTGACTGTGGAGGCTCATGGACCCTGGTGCGACCTTTCTTAGGCTGAGCTTATAGCTGCTGGAGGAAACTGGAGGAATCCAGAGAAGGGGGTCAGAATACAGTAAAATGTGGAGAGTCTATTTGCTCAGCTGCCCACAGGTTTCTCTGTTTGACCCTTGTATCAATCCCAGGAGAGAGAAAGAGGAATGTTCTTTCCATTTGAGACTCAGGGCCAGTCACTTGTCCAAGGTCACACAGTCTGTAAGTGGTGGAGCTGGTGTTCAAATCTATGCCTGACTCTAGAAGCTATCAGGGCAGGGAGGCAGGGCACTGTAGGTGCCATAGACCAGCAGAGCCCTGTCCACTGTGTAGCCCAGGGCCAGGAGGTTCCCTCAGCAGGTGAGTGCTCTGAGCCCCTTATTCAGGCCACCTGTACTCCAGGCATCACCTGCCTCAGCTGGAGAGTAATAAGACACACATGTAGTAGTTTTTCTGTGCCAGGGCCTGGTGTAAGTGCTTTATCCATGCAGTAACTTATCTAACCCTCTCTAATATTCCAGGAGGTCATGCTATTAGGTTATTAATATTATATATAAAATTCATATTATATAATATGGAATAATCAGAATTATTATTAATAGGCTATTATTCTCATTTTAGAGATGAGGAATCTGAGATACAGAAGGGTCAAATAACTTTCCCAAAGTCCTGCAGCTGAAAGTGGCACAGGTGGTATTTCAACACCTGTGGCCTGGCTCCAGATGTGGGGGTACAGCCCCTGATCACCCTGTTCTGGTGCATGAGACCTCAGTCTCACCCCCTTTTGACTGGGTGGTTTCCAGCTCCATCCTATATGCAGGCTCCAGGAAGTTGAGAGTTGGGTGCCCCAGCCCCCCGTCTCCCAGATGGAGAAACTGAGTCTGTGCTGGAATCACGCGTGAGCCTGAAAAGGTCAGTCCTACTGCCCAGGCTAGCCCCAGTTTTGCCTGCTCTCTGTGAGCTGCAGTTGCTGCCCATCCCCAGAGAGAGCGGGTAGGAAGGGCTGTCCCCAAGTTTCCTGGTGGGGAGTCCTGAAAGGAGGCGGGGCAGGCCTGGCAGCAGCAGGCAGGAGAAGGTGAGGCTGGGCCAGGGCTGAAGTCGAGGCTCCAGAGCCGGTTTTCCCAGGTCCTGTCTGAGTAATCCTGTGTCTATATTTATCTCATCCTTTCTTGGGTGAACAAACAGCCCGATGCCAGACGGGTCCCCACCCCCTGTGCCGGCACGTTTCCCTCACCTGTCAGTGGCCCTGGAGAGTAGCACAGCGTTGGCCCAAGCTCAGCTCAGCCCAAGTAGGACACACAGGATGCTTGCACCTCGTGGATTCCATGTCAGCGGTGGCTGGGGTGCACCAGACTGGGTGGCTTCACAGGTGGGCTGGGTAGTGTTGGAGCATCAGGGGCCTGGGGTAGACCTACCCAACTCAGGAACAAGGGGTCCTCTTATCTCAGACTATACCTTTCGTTCCTGCATCCACACGTTGGTCTATAAGTGACTAGACCCTTTCCTTCCAGAATCTGAAACTCCACAGAAGGAGGAAGTCAGCTGGGGTGCAGAGGTCTAGAGAACAGCCTCTGGGGTTGAATCCTGACATCCTGACCTTGGGTAAAGGACCTCTCTCCTCATGACTCAGTTTCCCTGCTTGTCAATGGGGCCATCTTTCTTTGTGAGCATTGAGTTAAAGGCACTGTGAGCGACAGATAGGATGGGTTCTCCTGGGAAGGGGCTGCAGCCCTGCCTGCTTCTGCACCCAGGCTCAGACCCACAGCAGCGGCAGTGGGCACACATGGATCCACAGGGCCACCTATACATGGCTGTCAGGACGTGCACATGTTAGTGGATGCCTCTGATTCTGAGAGGTGCATGTAGCCTTAGACCCAGCATGATTGAATAGGTTGGGGTTTGTACCCTGGGAGGACTTGGGAAGGTGTGGGGGCCACATCCTAACTACTGAGGCCCCTCCTTTTTTGGGAGGATACTAGGGATTGAACCCAGGGGCATTCTACTCCGAGCTATACCCCTAGCTCTATTTTTTTTATTCTTATTTTGAAACAGGGTCTCACTAAGTTGTGGGGGGCCTAAGTAACTGAGGCTGGCTGCGAACCCAGATCCTCCAGTCTCAGCCTCCCATGAACTGGGATTATAAGCGTGCTCCACCATGCCCGGCTACTACTGAGGCCCTTCTTAAGGGTGGGCAGGATGGATGGCCAGTCAGGCCAAAGGGATGATGGGAACAGATAATTTTGTCAAAAGATGACACAGGCTGGATCAGGCCTTGGCTCCGTCACCCCGACCCTAGCCAGGATTCCCATAGTTGGCAAGGTCTCTCCCGGGTGATGCCACCTCCCTGACCTTAGAGGGCCCTGGGCCCTGTGCACGTGTACCATAGCCCTGTCTGCTCCCAGGCTGGATTAGGCAGAGTCCGAGGACGTGCAGGGCTGGCAGGCTCAGGGGCGGGGCGGGTGCCAGTGCTGGAGCTGCCCTACACTGGCTCGGGACAGGGCTGCGGCAAGACCTTGTATGGCTCTGGCAGGATGGCTCAGCGGCGGCACCCATTGGCTGGGCTGGCACTCCCAGCCCGGGCTGCCTGGGCCCCAAACCACTGGTAACCAGAGCCGCCAGGAGCTGGTGGATTAGCATGCCTGCCCATCCGCCCGCCTGCCCGCCACCAAGGCTGCTCTTTTCCTTTCCTAAAAAGGCAGAGCCGGGTGGGAGAGATGGGCAGAGGCACTCTGGCCTGGGGAGAGGTGGGGTGGGCGGGTCGGTGCAGGTGGCCCTGTGGAGGGCTTGGGAACCCTAGCCCTGGCCTTGGGCCAAGCTCTTCCCAACTCTAGACATCAGTTTTCTCATCTGAAAAGGGCACAGTTGGCAGCTGGGCTTCCATATAGTGGATGAGGCCAGGACTGGATTGGGGGATATGTAAACTGCCCCCCCCCCCCCAACGCCAACCCAGGTTCCAGGGCTGCTCTGTAGCAAAGAGGGCTGGACTATCTTTCCATAGAAAAGCAAGCCATTTCCCATATGTGGGGACCCTGGCACACACCATGACGACCTCAGGAAGCAGGGTCACCTCTCTGAGCCCTACTCTGTGAACGATGATTAGGTGATAAATCCCCTTCTCCCAGGGTCTCGAGAGGAGAGTCATACCAATGCTGAGCCCATGCAGTATAACCCCAGCCCAGGCTGCAGCCTCTCAGGGCCCTGCCCTCTGGCCCTTCCTTCCTCTGCTTCTCTCCACTCCTTCCCACCCTAGGCTGGCCTGGCCTTCTGAGACTGTCCTTCCTGCAGTGACTTATCCCCGAGAGTCTCTGGGACTGAGCCAAGAGAGGGTGCAGGCCTTGGGATGAGGGCAAGGTCTCCAAGACCTGCAGACCCAGCCCAACCCTGGCTTGGACCAATGCAAAGCTTGGCCCAGGCCTCAGCAGCAGTAGACCACAGCCAGTGCCCTCCTGGGATTCCAGGCACATGTAATGGGCTGGTGGCCCTGCCACTCGCTAAGTGGTGATCTTGGGCTCTATCCTTCATCTGCAAAATGGGAATGGGCAATCTGTCCTGTTCCACTCCCAAAGGGAAGAACTTCATGACCTCTGGAGAGCCGCTATTGGGAGGTTCTGCGGCCAGCCCTGTGTGGATGGGTGGTGGGCATTGCCTGGTAGCCAGATGATCTTTCAAGGACTTGCCCTCGCTTTCCATGCATCAAGCCCTGGCATCCCAGTGCTGGTGTCTGCTTCTCAGTCCTGCACCTGCACTTGCAGCTTCAGGCACAGGGACCCAATATGGCTCCAAGATGGCACTGATGACAAGCCTGGCAGCTGATGGACAGAGCCCCACCTGGGCCTTGGGTGGTGGCAGGTGACCAGTTTGAGCCTGGCACTCTGCTGGAGCCCGTGTGGGGCAGGAGGACGAGGGAGGAAACCAGGCTCCTGCACTGGAACCAGATGAAGGTTCTAGTCCTCTTCCTACTGAAACAGTATATATCCATTTTTAGGTAAAAGTCTTAGGCAAGCTCTCCCCTTGCCCTCTGACTAAAGTTCAGAGAGGCATCCCGTAACTAAACCAGGATGTAAAAAGGAATTTTAACTGCTATTATCTGCTTCTGTAAACTGCTTTGCTGCACATGATATGAGGAAGCTATCTTTACCACAAGATAGCATCTAAGTAAGATATGTTGTCTGTCCTAAACAAACACCTGGCTTCGAACAATGTAGTGATTTTATAACCATAAAAGCCTGACTTTTCCGTACCCCCAACTCTGTAACCAAAGGGTATTAAACTGGCCTCCACCAACATTCCACGCAACAGCATTCAGGCTGTTCACCTCAGCCGGCCGGTAAATAAAGCGACCTCTTTGGCAAAATGAAGTCTGGTGTGTCTCTGTGGGTCACCTCGCAACACTACCACTAACCAGTCATGTGCATTAGGCTGTCTTTTCTCTAAATGGGGACAATAACTCACCCTTCAGGGTGGTCGTAAGGACTATAAATCAGGTTTATAAAATGCCGGACACAGAGTGTGCTATTCTTCCTCTTCTAGGCCTGCTCAGGGCCTTACTTCCCCTGTGGCCGGCACCCAGACTCAGACCCTCCCTCGGGACATGTTCTCGAGGCTCCTGTTCCGTTATGGCTCCTTGTCCTTCCACGCCCTTCAATTCTAATGCTGGAGGCTGTCTTTACTTCCCATGGTCTCCTCCAGACTGTCATTTTTTCATTCACTCCCTGGAAAAATTCAAGCCCAACCCATCCTGTTACTGACATCTGCTCATCTCCTGGTCCAATTCTAGGAAGTCCTAATCTTGTATGATTATCAGGCAGGTTATTTCCAAATATTTCCAGTCTCCTTCATTAGGCCTGGCTGTTTCATTTGCCTTGGATGTGAAATACAAATGGAAGGGATATTTGTTGTCAGTGCAAGGTGCTGAACACTTTCCTTCTTTCTGCCTCTGAGGCCATGGGACCACAGGAGCTGCTATCAGTCTAGGTCTCCAAGTGCCTAAAATGAGTAGAATTCTCCTGATAAAATGCATTGAACATATAGCAAGGGAAAGAGAGAAACTCCTGTTGCATTTGGCCGTGGAGTGTCTGGGTTGTTTTTGTAGAATAGCAGATCCTATTCTGTCTGATATACACTGGCTCTCAGCCTAGATCTCTACCTGAGCCCTGCCATCAGCAGAGAGGACCTGTTTGCCACCTGTGTGGCACTCGGCACCATGTTTGCTTACTTCCTGGCTTCTGCACCTCCAGCGATGTTCCCTTTCACTGTACCCTGGCCATAATGCCTATAGGCCACAGTCTTCATTCACAATGGCCTCACTCTGGAGTAGTGGGTTAAGACTGTTTTCATCCTAGCCCTCATTATGTGACCACGGGCCTTCCTCCCATCCCTATCTGCCATGCCTGACTCCTTCCTGGCCTGTGGATTCAGAGACCCATAACCTCACCTCTTCATTTGCTAAAATTCTCACCTCCAGCACCCACTATCCAAGACCCACACTCTGGGTGACTCAGACCGGCCCCTTCCCCATGCCTTGGCCTGGCTGCTGCCTGCCACTGGGGAAGCCACACAGTGAGGCTGTGTTCAGACACCTTCTCAAGTCTCCTCCATCATTTCACCTTGCCGCTTCCTGGGGTAATATCACTTTATTTACAGAGCAAAGCCATTCTCAGGAGTACCCCAGATCCCTGGTCAGCAGACAGGTGTGCTGACTTTTCTTGCATTTCTACACCCTGCCCCTCTCACCCCATGCATCTGCTCACAAAAGGGGAGGTTCAGCTTGTCCCCTCAGCCAAGCCAGCCTTGGCCCTTGTCATCTCCTTTCCATCAGCCCGTCAGATGCTCTCCAGTCCTCTCTACCCTGGAACCCATGCCCTGTCCAGCTACTGCCCACCTCACCCTGCCTGTGCCCTGGGCCCCAAGGAAGGTGTCCCTACTTTCTTCTTGCTCCTCCACACCATCCCTGCCTCCACCATAAATCCAGCGCTCAGCAGCATCAGCAAAGGGTCTTTATGCAGCAGGACCAGCACTGGCCGGTTTCCCCCAAGTCAGCAATGGGCTCCCTTTTTGCCCAAACAAACAGACCCTGTCTGATCACTTTTAGCCTCAGGCAACACTTTAGCCTAAGGACCCTTCTGATTGTCCCTTAGCCTCTGTCCTTCCCCTTCCTGCACTGCCCTTAGGTGTTTTCCAAGGAAGGGAGACCAGGTGGTCCTCGTTCCCTCTGGATTAGAAAGCTCCTTCACTTTTGCTGCAGTAATTATGTGCCTGTGATAAAGTGACTGGAAGTTCCCAGAAGGTAGGCTGTCTTGCTCACTGCTGTGTCCTGTAACTGTCTTCCTGGTCCTGAGCAATCAGTGTCGAATACAAAAAGCAGGTACCTCTTGTACATCTTTCTCACCCTGGTGACCCCAGCACCCTGCAAAGGCTTGCTCAGAAGCCATTTATTGAAAGGCTGTTAGCCTCCCTGTATGTACCATCTCATTTAACCCTCACATCCACCCTTACAGGCATAGAACGTTACCTTTCACTTCACAGATGAGAATATGGGCACAGAGAAGTGAGGCGACTTGCCCAAGGTCACATAAGCAGTAGACAGCCATGTCAGAATCTGAATTCAGGTTTCATCTGGTAGTCAAGTGAATGGAAATCCCCCAAAGTGGTCATATTCTAATCCTCAGGAGGTGTGAGTATGCCCTTGTTTGGAACCAGGGGTCTTTGCAGATGTAACTCAGGATCTTGAGATGAAATCACCCTAGATTAGGGTAGGCCCTCAATCCAATGACTGAGAGGAGAAGAATAAATAAGACATGATGTAAAGACCAAAGCAGAGATGACACTGGAACTGTTTTGGTCTGCTTTTCCATCTCTGTGATCAAAATACCTGACAAGCACAATTTAGAAAAGGAAATGTTGGTTTGATTCATGTTTTCAGAGGTTTAGTCCAGTTGGCTGGCTCCAAGGCAAGAACATCATGGTGACCAGAAGCAGTGAGAGAGGAGGGTGGGAAAAGGGGGTGGGGGAGGGGAGACCAGGAGCATATACAGTCCCCACGGCCAGGCCCCCAGTGACCTACTCCCTTCAGCCACACCCTACCTGCTTACGTACCACCCAGCAAATCCACTCAAATTATTAACCAACACATCATAAATTAATAAATGGGCCGATTCACTGATAAAGTTAGAACCCTCGTGAGTCAATGATCTCACCGGTGAACATTTTTTTGCGTTGCCAATATATCAGCTCTTCCGGGAGACATCCTATGTCAGAACCATAATAAGAGCCAAGGAAGGCCACTGATAGCCAGACGCCACCAGAAGCTGGGAGAGAGCCAGGGACTGGGGTCTCCTCAGCGCCTCAGGAGTCAAAACCCCAGCAATATCTTGATTTTCCAGGAGTGTGAGAGAATACCTTGCTGTTCTCGAATCACAGCAGGCCTAGGGGTGGATATGGGCCCTGACCACGTGGTGATCCCTTCAGTGCTTCCTTGTCAGGCTTGGAAGTGTGGATTCTAAGAGAGTCCCAGGCTGTGTGACTGTGGCCTTATCATTCCCCCTCTCTGAGTCTGATTGCTCCATGCTAAAATGGTCACTTGGGACATCAAGTATACCCCCGACTCTGACATTCTACAATCCTCAAGAAAAGCCAAGAGCCAGGCAAGCAGGGCTATGTTGGGATTTTCAAATTTATTCCAACGTGCTATTTTTTTTTAAAAAATATCCTCAGGCTGAACACTCAGCCAGAGCTGTAATAAAGGCAATTATTATACTTGTAAAAACTTCTCATTCACAGTACAGATGTAATTTACAACAAAGGTCACACACATCAATACTGAGCATTTTTTTTTCCTTTTGTACATCAGACTCTGTGCTTTAGACCTGCATGAATTTTTTGTTGAGTTTTTTTTTTTTCTTTTGCACTGATATATACCATACCGACGCTGCAAGATGCAAGTGTAGAAACTGGAGTTTAAATAAAATTACAGGCAAAACTACCCCATCCCAGTGCAGTTGCTGTACATATCTACAGAACAATTTTTGGAATGTATTGCCATTTAAGAACATAGAAACTTTCTACAGACAATTTCACATACAGAATACATATACCTTTTAGAAAAAAAAAAGGCAAATATTTATCTTACAGAGAGCATGTATCTTACATTTGCCTACACATCTCTTTTTTCTGTTTCTTTTCACTTCTTTTAACACTAGATTTAGTAAAGTGATCGTAAGTGCCGACACATTTTTCTAATGGGAAGCAAACTGGATTCACAACACAGAAGCAGAATTTGTGGTACAGGCTTGCGGGAACTTTCTCCCCTGGGGCGACACGGCTGACTGGTCTCTGAGGACGGCTACTTGGCCAGGACTAGTATGGAACAAGGACTAGAGAGGAACTCAGCTTGGATATATTGCTTATTCCACTTCTGAAGGACTGGGTAGGAAGGAAGCCTGGACTAGAAGAACCTGAAAGTTAACTTTTTCAAACGTTTTCTGACAGCAGGCAGAAGGACTGACTTCTGAGTGCAGGAGAGTGGGCCCCTTGCTGCTATCAGGCCTCTGGAGGGTCTTGGTGGTTGGGATCAGAGTGTAAGCCATGGGTGGGGTCAGGAGGGAGCAGGACTGCCCTGGGAGAGGAAGGGGGTTGGTACTCAGATCTGTCTCCCAAGATGCCCAAGGGTGAAGGGTGTCTTGGAGGACAGGCCTGGGGGAAGTGGCATGGAATCCCCAGCGGAAGGCAAAGTTTGGCTTGAAACCTCCATAAAGTTGGATCCTCCCACATGGCCAACACCCAAGGATCAGAGCTCTGTATGAAGGAATGACCATCCCAAACATTTCAACAGAGCCTGGTACAGGCAGCCTCAACCAACACACCAGCGCTGGAGCTAGAGTCCTTTTCCAAATCAGGAAAGTGTGCACGTGGGCCGGGGGACCAAGCCTCAAGGGAGTGGGCCAAGGGTGTGGCACAGGAGGTTAGAGCCGTGCCGAGTGGTGGCATCATTTCTGTCCCTCTGGGCACCTGTGTGGGGCAGCAGCTCTTTGGCCAGATTCTATGCCTGTCCCTGTCACTTAGAAACAGGTTTCCAGTGACTCCTGGCCCATTACCTCCTCTCTCCCTGAGGTTGGTGGGGCCCAGTGACTATAGGAACTGTTGCCTGCTGGCCACACTGCCCATTATGAGGCTGCCCAGGAAGGGAACCTTGGAAGGGGGGCTGTTTACATACAGGGAGTGGTGCACAGAAGAGCTAGGGGTGCAGCCATCCGCAAGGTCAGGGGCTAGAAGATCTTGCCCAGGAAGGCTTCCAGTAGCTAAGCCAAGGCAATGCCCTTTATCCAGCTCCTGGGCCTCAGCTCTTGCAGTCTCCAATCTGTGGGGCCCAGGGGTTAAAGTTGAAAGGCAGGAGGAGAGTCCTGGCCTCTGTTCTGGGCTGGAACTGGGGCCCAGGCTCCTATCCCTTTCCTGCCAGGCCTAAACAATACCAGGATGGTTTAGGCAGGCATGCTGGCTTCTCCCATCACAGGCAGGAGCCCCAGACTGAGTAAAGCAGCCGGGAGGGAAGCTAGCTCCACTTCCCAGCACTCTGGAGGACAGTGGGTCACCGATGGTCCCTTTTTTGTCTTAGCTCTATGCAAGGTGAAAAGGAATAAGCAAGGTGGTCTGTCGTTGGTTTGCCCAACCAGTGGGGCCAAACAGGGTCAGGCTCTGAACTGGAGGGAGAGGGAAGGCTGAGCCCAGCACAGGGGGCTCTCAGAGGGGCTCAGACCCCCCTATCTTCCTGCATCCTGTCCAAACAACCTCAGCAGCCCAGGAGTCCCTGGGAAGAGGACTCCGCTCACAGCCTGGCTGAGGTCGGAGAACAGCTTCGGCATCTGGCCGGTGGGATGCAACCATGGTCCCAGTGTTTCCACCTCTTGTAGAAAGTAAATCATTTCTGGAAAGTTCAGGAAAGAAACCCCACCTCTCCCAGGTGGAAATAGGAACCACAAACAACTGTACATAGGAGTGCTTGCTTTTCCAAATAATTTTATGGGTTGAACATGCCAGGGGTCAAATTCCATATTTCAATTTGGGATTTAAATTTCTGGTCATATTATTTCTTACCAATCTGGTTTTTATTCATAAATCCTCTAGGTTGAGAGAGGAGAATGTGAAGAGACTAGGGAAAGTATGAAACACCATCCTTTAAGATGATATGTAATTAAAACAAAAATCATTGCCATCAGAGATTTAAGCCGAAGAAACAGGCCTAGACAATTCCCACCAGTCATAGTTTGGGGTGTTTCCTTGGGGTAGTGGAGGCCTGACAGTGTCGGGTGGGGACAGGGGAATGCAAGCCTGCCACATGGGGTCCAGAAACAGGTTCCTGTGAGCTTCCAGTGCCAAGCACCAGAAAAGCCCAGCCATGAAGGAAGTAGTGCCCTTGTGCTCCAGGAACCTAGGTGAAACAGGCTCAGAAATAGTCCCCAGGTTTGCATCAGCCTCTTCAGCCTTCTCAGCTTGTGCCCAGGGCCAGGAGAGCAAGGCTGAGGTCAGGTATGTAGGAGCCAGGATGATGGACAGCCAGGGCTCCTTCCCTAGCTGAGGTCAGGGGTGGGCACACAGAAGGAAGGAACTGGGGTGGGGTAGCCTGCTTACCTGTGTAATGCCAGGGTGGGCCCACAACTCAGATGACCCAGGTAACTGGGAGCCCTGGGGTACTGACCAGCTACTACCTTTTACCTGCTCCTATTATATTGTGTAGAAATCCTAGCAAAAGCAATTCTCCCTTTTCTTGCAAATAATGAAAGATCAAAGAAGAAGGTAGTTTCTCGGGGTCTCCCTGCCTGCATTTGTGTCCCTCTGCCCCAAGCCACTGGCCCTTCTGCTAGCAAAGAGGAGCAGCCATTAGCTGGGATGGGGGTAAAGCAGCAATAAATAGGAACCATAAACATCTATACACAGGAGTGCTTGCTTTTACATTTAATTGTATGTCTTTGAAAGTTTCTTTTGCTCTTCTCCCTCAGCACGCCCCCTTTCCCTCGGCGCTCGCCTCCTCCCCTGGCCCTGGGGGCAGGTGGCTGCCCATTGCAGAGGTGGAGGTGAGATGGCTCTCCTACAGCCTTTCCTAAAAAGCACAAACTGTTCACGGCCTCGAGCTCCTCGCGGGTTTTTGTTTTTATGTATGTGTGTGATTTGTTTCTTTTTCAAGCAACAAAAAGTTTAGAAAAAGGCACAGG
Source organism: Graphiurus murinus (assembly GCA_004027655.1). Classification (NCBI taxonomy): domain Eukaryota; kingdom Metazoa; phylum Chordata; class Mammalia; order Rodentia; family Gliridae; genus Graphiurus; species Graphiurus murinus. The sequence continues at coordinate 234,702 of PVLC010000005.1, forward strand.
TAACTGCATACATGGGAAGATAGAACAGATGGGGGCTGAGCAGAAGCTGCGTGGACAGATGGACAGGTGGGAGGAGGAGCCCACGGGAGCAGGGAGAGTCGTGGAGGTCGGCTGGAAACGTCTGTTGCTGAACACCGGAAGCCAGATGCTGAAGCGGTCGGAGAGAGGCTAAGTGCTGGGGGGCCCCCCGTCCTTGGTCTGGAGTGGAGGTGCCCTGGGCTCCTGGCTACCCAAGGGTTCGGGGAAGTCCTGCCTGGTCCTGGGTTCCCCAGAGAGGTTTCTCCTCCGGGCTGGGAAGCCAGCGGCCTCAGCCAGGCAGCCTGTGGAGCTGCTGCGGTCCAGCGGTGGGGCGGCAAAGGCCTCAGGGCTGGCCAGCTTGTTCGATGACTCCAGGCGGGGACTCCAGGACTGTGTCACACGGTGGCCCTGGGGTGGCCGTGGGGTGCAGGGGTTGTGCGTGGGCATGGGCTCCGTGGGCACCTCGGTCCCATGGGGCTCCCAGTCAGGAGGTCGGCCGGGGCCTCCGCCTGTCCTCTCCCTCTCCTTGGGGAAGTCCCTGCCCTCCATTTCTGAGCAGAGTGTGAACTTGGAGACCTTAGCCACGGGGGACACAGAGGCTGATGAACTTTCAGTGGGACTCCAGCGGCCTCGTTCCTGGGCCTCCCGGGCTCCTGTCAGGTCGCTGCCACCACCTGAGAAGCCGCTGACCCAGGCCGTGGAGGGCCCTGGCAGCAGGGTGGGGTGGGCCCCTGGCCGGGCCTGTACCATCTGGATCCCGCCGATGGGAATCAAGGGGCACGGGGCTCGGGGCAGGTGCTGGGAGTGCAGAGGCAGGTGGCTGAAGATGTTCTCCTCGGTCCGGGCCGGGAAATGGCCGTAGAAGTCATGGGAGGCCGAAAAGGGTCGAAAGGAGAGAGAATGAGCAGGGCCAGGTGAACAGGATGGGCTTCGGGACTCGGCCTTCTGCAGGGGTCAAGAAAAGAAGACAGGGAAGTGAGGGTTATGTGCTGGTACGACTGGCCTGAGATGGCAGAGAGCTGGACCAGAACCAGAGCTCCTGCCTCTGCCAGTGACACTACCCAATGAGCTGTCCCTGGCTCAATGATGACCATACACTCTGGTCCCATGGTCTCTGTGTCATCTGGAGGATGGGTTACTCAGAGGAAGGGGCCCTGTTGTCACTCAGGCTTTGCCCTCTGTTTTGGTTCTGCTACTTTGCTGTTCCTAAGGGGGTCTTCACTTAACTCCCCTCCTCCCCCTGCCCCTGGTACATGAGTTCCCACAAGGCTCTCTACCTTCTACCACTAGGAACTTTTGTTTTTTTTCGGTACTAGAATTGAACCCAGGGGCATTCTACCTCCGAGCTACACCCCCAGTCCTATTTCATATTCTTTATTTTGAAACAGGGTCTCACTAAGTTGCGGAGGGCCTCACTAAGTAGCTGAGGCTGGTCGTGAACCCAGATCCTCTGGTCTCTAAATTAAGAATCAGAGAAAGATTCCCTTTATCAGTGTTCCTCCAGGAGTGGCAGTGTTTGGTCGTGACAGCTTGATGACAGAAAGGGAGCTGAATGGTGTGGCCACTGGGGGTCATGGCAGCTGTGGGTGCAGGGATGGTGTGGTGCAGAGATGGAGTGACAGGAGGGTAGGGCCTGTGTGGGTGATGGGACAACACCGATCAGGCTGGCAGGTGGCAGCCATGAGGTGTGGGGTGCAGTGATGACAGAGGTGGCACTGGCCACCACAACGGTGCTCATGAATTGGCAGGGATGATGTTGGCTGTGGTGTCTTTGAGGAGGTTGTTACAGTGATATTGGAAACAGTAAGGATTTTGGCTAAGCTTTGCCATCTGCTCAGAGAACACAAGCCAGCAGGGATGGGGTGGGTGAGGAGTTACACAAGTATTTACACCCACACCCAAGGCCACACCACTTGCTAGGAGTATAACCCCAACCTGTGAACTCCAGAGCCCATGCCTGCTGTTCCTGAGGGTACACCAAAGTGCAACGAACCGGTTGGCACCTGGCACAGTGTACATTGAAGAAACATTTGCTAAATTATCAATAACCGTGGAGCTGGCAGAGTCATTTAGCTCCTGGTGTGATTCTCAGAAAGTGTGAACTTGCAACCTCCCAGCCCTCAGGAGGGACAAGGCAGGAACTCACCCATGTGGAGGTGCAGGTCTCGGGGCTTCTGCCAAGAAGCTTGTGAGGTAGAGGCGCGGGCGGAAAGAGAACCCGCGGAGCCGGCCCCAAGCCTAGGCCACGCTCGCCCGCTGAGGGGCTGCCCGGCCCAGCCAGGGCCCACTTCCCTGGCAGCATTGACCGTGGTGGTGACTCGGCCTGTCCCGGAGACCATCTCCTGGTGGGCGAGCATCTGGGGGGGCCTGGATCTGTGGCTCCCTCAAGTTCGGGGGGCAGATGCACTCGAGGGGCCAGTTCTTTTCCCAGGGGGCGAGGAGTGACAGGAGACAGCTCCAGTTTTGGAGACCCACAAAGAGGAGGGCCCGTGTCCCTTCCTGGGCCCAGCTGGGGGCCAGGCATGCTTGCGATTGAGGCTTGTGGTTCTCGGGCTGGGGAATCCCGCTGGGGAGATGAGTTGTTTTTTGTTAGTGAATGTTTGCGGGCAAGTGGTGGGCGGCTGCCTGCTTCTTTGCTTGGGGACCATGACCTTCTTGGGGACAGGGCCTTGGAGCTAAGGCCTGTGTCCTTCTCCACGGGGCCCAGCGGGGCCAGTCCCAGCTGGGGAAGACCCAGAATGCTCTGGCTGGACGTGGAGCAACTGCTGGCTGTCAAGTGCTCAGCTTCCGACACTGACACCGAGCTGCCTCGTGTGGCCTCGTTGTCAGAGGTGGCATCTGGAGGCGGAGGGCCCTGAACAGGCGAGGAGTCTACCCGCAGTGTGGCTGGCGGGCCAGATGGAGGGGCCTCTGAGGACGGCTGGGTCAGCTCATCCTGGCTCTCCTCCTCGTCCTCATCCTCATCTTCGTCCAGATCTGAGTCTGAGTCTGAGTCCTCCAGGTCTGAAAACTGGTGCTCCTCCACAGCCTCGGAGCCCTCTCGTCCCTCTGAGTCCTGGAACAGGTCGTCACTGGTTCCTGAGGGGAGAATGCAGCAGACCTGAGGTTACAGATGGGCCCTGGGACCACCCTGGCCCACAGTTCCTCTTTCTAAAGCCCAGTTTCCCTATCTGTCAACCAGGCATAACTGTCACAGCAATGGCACAAGACTGCAGGATGATCAAGCAGCTTGACAGGTTCGAGGACACTTTGTACATAATAGAGAACAATGACCTCGTCTCTATACTGTGCAGGTTCAGTTCTAAGGGCTTTAGGTACATGGATTCATAGAGTCCTCAAAGAATCCTGGGAAGTTGATACTACTGTTATCTCCATGTTACATATGAGGAAACTGAGGCAAGAGAGGTTAAGTAACTTTCCCAGGTAAGGTAGTATTGTAGGGCTGGGACTGAACCATAGCAAGTAAGACAGCCTAATGTCTCAGTATCTAGGTGATGTCTTTACCAGGAGCAAGTTATATTGCCATACCCTGCCATGCCTCAGTCTCCCCTTTTGTCAACTGAATGTGATACTCTCACCTCTCAGGCAGAAGGAGAAAACACAGGACTGGCACATAGCAAGGGTCTGAATAATTATAGTCACTATGAATTCATAAGTGAATAAGTTAATGATGAAACTTATTATTCTGAGACAGAGCTGTGATCTGTCTAAACACATGTCTGCTACTATGACCAGGCTGCCTCTGGCTGGCACAATGGCATTTGGGAGGTAGCAGAGTCTGGCCTCTGTGGGCAGGTTGGCTAAGCAGCCTCAGGCTGCAGGGCAGGGCCCACTCTGCCATGTTCTTGCCCTGAGGAGCCGCTGCCCTTTCCAAGCCCACCCTGCCCCCAGCCTGAGGGAGCTCTGAAATGCCAGCTTCCTGGCCCAGCTTCTCGTTGGGCAGCTTCGACCAGCTGGGTCACCACTAACAGCCTAGACTGAGACCTGTGAAACAACCAGCATCTTAGATGTTGGGGGAGCTGTGCTAATTCCTTGCCCACCTGGCAGGATCCTGAAGCTATATTGTGACTTCATGCTTCTGGTCTGCAGGGTATGGGCTGGTGATGGGTGGACCAAGCCATCAGTTAGTCCATTGCTCCATGTGCCAGTACTATGCCCACTACTGGCCAGAGAGCTAGACACGGAAAGTAAGCCAGGCCCCTGATACACCCAGGCTGGGGCTCTCCACCATGACCAGCTGCCCTGGGGCTTGGAAGCATAGCATTACTGCTTCCAAACAACTCAAAGTGTAGCAGTGAGAAGCCCAAAATGGACACAAATTCAGCAGGACGCAGGTCCAACACTATGGGGTAGAGCTGGGGCTGGCAGGCAAAGGGAGGCCCATGAAGTGAAGGGCAGGGGCTCCTGGCAGCTGGGAGTAGAACCATAAGAGACCTGAAGGAAATAGGGGGTTAGGACAAGAAGGGGGATGGGGATGGGGTTGAAGTTTGGCCCCAGGCATTTACTCCCTTTGCCCAGGACTTTGGCAGGAGCCTACTTCAGCCCCAGGGTGCACACAGATGGTGACACCCAGGCATCGAGAGGGCAAGGGCGTATCCAAAATCATTCCTCCAGCTCCTGGCTGGAACACAACCCTTGTGTTCTTACACTCACCACTTAAAAATGATTTTCCTGCTTTGAGGAGCAGGAAAGGGTCTGGATTTGAATCGTAGCTCTGCCACCTCCATGCTGTGTAATGCTGCCTAACTTACTTTCTCTTTCTGTTCAGTTTTCTCATCTGTAAAATGGGAGTAGTAGTAGTAATAAGAGCCACCTCACAAAGCTGCTGTGAGCACAGTGAGGGCCAGGTATACAGGGAGCTCCCAACAAGCCTTATCTATAATCACTTTCAGCAACTCCTGTCCTATCTCATAGGCAGGTAGCTGGGCATTTTGCAAATGAAAGTCAGAGGGGTGGTACTGGTGAGGGAAAGTCAGGCCCAGCACCTCCTGATGCCCATCAGGAAGGCCCCTAAAGACCTTCTTTACTGATGAGGAAACTGAAGCTCAGAGACAACAGTGGCCTGTCCTGGGCACCCAGCACATGAATGAGAAAACCAACCACCCCCCACCTAGTACACACTTCGCAGGGCCCTCCCCATCCAGGTTCCCACAGGGCTCTAAGGGATCTCCCTCAGGCAGTAGTCCAACCACTGCCAGGATCAAGGCTAATCAACTCCCGTTAGCCAGCACAGGGCCTTGGGACCCTAGAAAGAGAGGACCAGGGAAGGAAGCTAGCACCCAGTGGCTGTGATATGCCACACGGTGGCGCCAGCGCTCAACCTCATCTCGGAGGGGCAGGAGGCGGGGTGCTTTTACTAGACTGTCATCCCACCACTTTGTCTCTTCGTGTTCAACACACGCCAACTCTTGATAACCGGCCCTGAATCTGCCTCCTCGTGGGAAGGGGCCACTCTATTCTTCCAGTCTTTTAGGCTATAAATCTTTGGGTCCTCCTTGGCTCCTTTTTCCTCATCCTCCCTTCTCTGCTCTATAATGTGACTGTAAGACCTGTGTGCTCCATCTCGGAATGTACCCAGAAAACGACCACTTCTCACCTGCACTGCGCCCGCAGGGTCCAGCAGTGAGCGTGGCCTGGACCACTGACTCCTCTGCGCCCCCTGCCGGTCGAGCCCTGTACACAGGCAGAGTCCTTGCACCAGAGGACAACCGAGTCTGCCCTTTGACCTTCCAGATCTCGGCTCTCTCTGACCCACCTGCCCTGGTGCCAGTGGGATCCTTGGGTGGGCTGCCTTTACCTGTCCTAACTTTACTTCCCTTGGCTTGAAATGGGGTAACACACATTTTACCACCTGTTATAAGGACCTCGTGAGACAAGGTCTATGCACAGTCAGATCTGTATTTGTGACAAGCATGGGGACCCCATGTTTTAGTTTTGAGAGGAACAGCCCCAAGTTCATTGTATTCTGTTCTATAAGTAATTTATTCCACCTGAAAGGAAACAGGGCAATTCTCTTGTGAGACTGCAAATATATCCCCAAATCACAAAAAGGAAAACAGAAGACATACAGACACTGATACACACACACACACACACACACACACACACACACACACACACACACTTCTTTATCACACTTTTAAGTCCTAGTCCTGATTTCAGGGAATCTGTGGTCAAAGGTCAGCCCCTGCCCCTGCTGGGGGTACTACCCATCCATCCGCCTGGATGCTGGGGCTGGACCTCTGGCTCATCTCCCCTCTCCCCTGTGTGCTCTGAGTCTGGCTGGAATCTACCTCTTGGTGCTGGAGGACCGTACTGGGCTGTGGTGGTAGGATGGAGCTGCGAGGCGACAGGGGCTATGGGATCCATCTTTGGCTTTCTTGGAACCCTCCCAGTTCCATAAGGCCTGTGTGTCAGGCCCAGCAGAGTAGGCATGCGTGTGGGTAAGGAGCTGCATCCACAGAGTCATTGTGGGGGTCTGCTGAGATAATTCAGGGCACACGTTTAGAACGTGCCTGACATGTAGTGGGCGCTCAGTGTTGAATGTAATTACGTGTTCATTTACTCAGTAGGCATTCACAGAGCACCTGTGGGGCTGCTGGTCTCCACTGCACGGTAGACTGTCACGCACCATATATGTGCCGTGCAGCATATACCCGCTCAGCGCACCCCGTCAGCAGGTGGGGAGTGGGGCCAGTCATTCTGGGAACTTAACCTTTGTCTCCCAGTGGTTGGGAAAATGAGAGGGGAAGACAAGGGAGGAAGGGAGAGGAGGACAGAAGGAAAGGGCGAGGGCGAGGGCGAGGGTGAGGAGGGTCAAGGTAGAGGAGGGTTGGGAGATGTGGAGGATGGGGCAGGTAGGGGGAGACGGGCCATTCCTTACCTTCTTCGGCTTCCAGCTCCTCCAGCACCCCTGTCTCTTGGCACTTTTTGCTGTGGGCTTTCGACTTCATGTGCTTAGTCAGATTCCCTGGAAAGGAATGACAGCAGACTCAGGTTTGGATGTAGAGCAGGGGATAGGGAGGGCCTGGGTCTCATGGAAGCAGCCATGGTTTCTCAGACCAGCCAAGGCCTTGCCAGCTATGGGGGCTGGGCAGGGGCCAGGGTACCCCTCAGCCCCAGTGCTCAGGCCAAGACTTGCAGCCAGAGCTACTGACAGAGGCAGAATAAGGGGGGTGGGGTGGGGAGGGTGTGAGGGGACAGAGGATATGATGAAAGAGTTGAGCTGCTGGTTAAAAAAACAAAAAAAGAAATTAAAAGATCACTCAAGTGCACTTGGGTTTTCCTGCTTCTGATTTAAGTCTGGGCCCAGGAGCTCGTGACATGGTCAGACAGGGTTATGGGCCATCCCAAGTGCTGGGGTGATGGGGGGCTCCCACTGACCAATGCTGTAGTTGGGCCCTGAACATGCTGTTCTGGCTGGGGACAATTCCAGAAGCCTACAGGGCAGAAGGGCTTGGGAAGAGGAACCAGGGCAACATTACTCTAAGGATTGCAGAAAGGACAGAAGATGAGAGTAGAGACGTCTACTGGCCAGGGACCCAGAGCCACGAGGCTGGGGCCTAAGCTGGCTTCCTTAGAGAAGTCCCCTTCCTGGGCCTCAGTTTCCCCAGGCCAATGTGCAGTGCAGACACAGGACCAGGGTTTGGGGAAGGTCTAGATGAGGACTGGCCCCGCCCTGCCTGAGGGTGGGGGCTGCAGCCCTGTGGGGCCAGGACAACAGGAACGAGAGCTTTGATTTCCTCCATGTGCAGGGCATCTCACAGGCCACAGAGCTCTGGGGTCCAGTGTTCTGGGAGGACAGACCGAGCATCCCCAGCCCGCCCTGGGAGAACACAGGCCAGAGGCCTCAGAAAGTTCCTTTGGGCCCAGAAGCCACTTCCAAACTGTGCTCTGAGGACTGCTGTATTCCCATGTGGTCCATCACATAAGAAATTATAAGTTCCTGAAATCAGGTGCTCTGTCATGAATCTTTCTAATTGTTAAGTTTGCATGGATGGATATAGGAGAGGATGGAACAAGTTGGGTCTCCTGGAGTGGATGTATAGAGTGAAGGGTGGATGGATGGATGTTGGAAATATGGAAAGAAGATTAGGAAGAGATTGATGGATGGGAGACTGGATGAGTATATAAGAAGATGAATAGACAGGTGGGGTAGATGAGTACTTGAAGGAAATCCATGGGAGATGGATGGAAGCTGGGTGAGTAAACACATGGAGGCTGGAGAGCTGGGGGTTGGGGGAATGGCTCGCTGGCTGGACGCAGACACATGGATGTAGGGAGGCCTGAGAGGAGGCTAAATGAATTGGAGGCTGGATTGAAAGATGGATGGATGGGAGGAAAAATGGAGAGTGGATGGATGGAAAGTCAATGGGAAGAGAAATGAACAGGTAGACTGTTGGGTGAGAAGCTGGGAGAAATGGATGGAATGGATGGATGGGGAGAGATGGATGGATGGATGGATGGATGGATGGATGGATGGATGGATGAATGGACAGAGGAACAGCCCACAGATGAATCAAAGGTGCTTCTTAACCATCCTGAGCATTTGGGGGTTTACTGAGAGGTTGAGGCGGCAGCTGAAGGTGGGATTCCCTGAGGTGTGGGAGGGAGTCCAGGGCAGCAGGAACGGGAGAGCTGCTGTCTCCTTTCCTCCCTGTCTGCTCCTAGTCTGTGACGCTATCCTTCCCAACTTGGGCTTTCCTCGCACAACTGGACAGAAACCTAGATGTTCTTCTCCTGGCCATAGAGGGAGCAAAGCCACAACTTCCAGAGTCATCTCGAGGCCAAAGGTCCCCAAAGGTCCCTATCCAGCCTTGTGGGCCTCTGCCCTCATGTCTTGAGCAGCAAAGCCTGAGAAGGACAGTCAGGACGAGGAGAAAGGAGGTGGGGTCTTCCATGGATCAGTGATACTGACTGTCCTGAGCCTTGGAATCAGCACCCCTCTTGGACTACCCCAGCCACCAAGGACATGACACTACGCATTCTGGCTATCATGTCATTTGTTACAACATGTTCTTCCTGGAAGGCTTAGGTCTCTAGTCAACCATGTTAGCTGCTGTGCATACCATGGGTGTAGAGAGGCCCCGAGGGAAATGCCATTGCAGAAGCAGTGCATTGGGAGGAACCTTGCAGACCACAGAATTCAATCCCCACCAAGCAAGGCTTGTGCCTGCTACTGATCTAACTCAGGGACCCAGGTGCTGATGACACTGTTAGACAAGGTCACTGGCTGTCCTGGGTGTTGGCAGGGGTTCCTTTAACTGACATGGTGAACCAGAATGCCCAGAGTCACAGGGCTCGTTAGTGCAGGGCACTGTCCAGACCCAGGTCTCAGGACTCTGGAGCCTCACCAGCTCCATGCAGAAGAAGAATGGAACCAGGACGGCTTAGGAGCCTGACGGTCTTGGAGTGAGTCTGGGCTCTGTTACTACTAGCTATGTGCTCTTGAGCAAGTGCCTTAATCTGCTGAGCCCAGTTTCTACAAAGTAATACCTACCTCATGGGGATGCTAGGGGATTTGAGTCATAATCCACGTGGTGGCAGCAGAGTCTGGCTGGCATGGCTGTCCCACCCTCACCATGACAGCCACTCTATTGAGCACCAAGAGGACCCTGCCATGCACCCTGCTGGGTGAGGAGAAGAGAGATTCTGGGATGATGCTCATGATAAAATGGTTTCATCTTTCAGTCTGGGCCTCAGGGGCTCTCAGGAGAAGGCACCAGGGAGCCCTCTCCTAAGGGCCTGCTTCTTCTCTGCCATTGCCCCTGAGGGTTGCAGGGAGGAGGCCAGGAGTCAAGTGACTTTGCAGTGACTTGACAGGAGCAGACCTGGGTAAGCAGCCCTGAGTATCCTCCAGGCTCCCTCCATGACTTCCCCTCCCCTCCCCCGCTGCTTCCTTCTCTGTGACCCAGGAGAGGCAGAGGGAATGGAATGCCCCAGGCACAGCCCAGACCCCGCTGTCCTGCCCAGGGGCACAGTCATAGCTTGTCAGCTTGTCCAGCAAGTCAGCTTCTCCCGGTCAATGGGGTCTTGAAGAGGCCTGCCCCACCCTGCCAACTTCCTGGAAGAGGCCTGCCCACCGCTGCCATCTCTGTCCCCTGAGGTGATCCGCACAAGGGCCTGTACATGGCACAGCCACCCCACTGGCCTCTGGGAACCATCTGAGAGACAGGGCCTGTCTCTGATCTCCACAGGCCCGGCCCGCAGGCCTTTCTCGGTCCCATCCACTGAGACCCTCTTCAGGTAGCTCCCAGAGGCCTGAGCTGCCACCTTGACGTCTGACACAGAGACAAGACACAGACAGGCAGACGGAGACAGACAGGAAGGGCTCCCTGCATGGGCGGGTGCAGCCAGGCAGTGGTGACAGGGACCTTGAAGCCTGGCCCAGGCCGTAGCTCAAGGGCTAGAGAGGAGAGAGGTGGAGGTCACCCGAGGGGTAGGCAGACAGCCCAGGAGAGAGGAGGAGGGGCCTGTGGTACCAGAGTCCATGGCTGACAGGGCCAGCACTCCTAGAGACACGGACCTACAGGGGACCAGAGGTGCCAGTGTCTGCCCCTCCCTTCACACCTGCCCCCTCTCTGCTTCTATTGCCACCGCCCCCAGAGGTCCCCTTAGCTAGGCACAGAGTGTGAGATTCTACCGTTTCAGGTCCGTTCCCGGCTACATCTGGGAAGAACAGTGGAGGAAGAGCTCAGCGTACTCCTTGGTCTCTGGCTGAGAGCTAAGCCTCCGGCCTGGCCTCCAGGGCAGTGCAGGACCACCCTCCCCAGGGGACACTCCAAGCCCCTGGAAATGCAGGTGCTGTGCTCTGACCCTCAGGCTCTGTGGTGGCTCAGATGGTCTCGGGAAGGGCACCTGCTGGAAGGCGGGGGACCCTAGACCATTTTCAGACCTGGCAAATGGGAAAGCAGAGGAATTGAGTTTCCCCGGAACTGCTTGGGCAGTGAACTCCACAGAGATAGGGTTTTCCTGTCTCACGTGGTAGCTTCTCGAGCATGGTATGTGTGGCACAGGTGTACTGTGAGTGACCTGGGCACAGGAGGCTCTCTCGGGGCTCCTCATGGTGACGGTGGAACAGTGTGGTCCCCTGGACATGTGCTGGGAATAGAGTAGCACTTGTGACCCCTCCAGCAGCCACCTGATTGCAGCTTTTGGCCAGAGGAGAGAGTAACTGCCCAAGGAGAGGAGGAGGAGGGCCTGGTGCCACTTCTGGCTTCTGGGACTCAGTCTCTTCACCTTTGGGGGGCCTATGCAAGAAGTTTCCCACTTTTAGAGTCCAAGACTGTGTTCTTTATATTGTCAGCCAATTATTACCACCTCTCTCTTTCATAAAATCCGAACTAATTGCCTAAGGCCAGAGAAAATGGGAATGGAGGGGACCTGCACAGGACACAGCCTGTGTCCAGGGCTGATGCATGCTGAGCAAGCTGCCGCAGGTATGGCAGGGCTCCAGGGATGGATGCTTTTGATGTACCCATCGGGCAGGGTGGGGTGGGGAGCTCCTGGCTTATCTTCCCTCTCTGGCCCTCTGGAACATTGTTCCTAAGACACCAAGAGAGAAGGGGACCAGGAAAAGGAAGTGGGAGAGTGGGCACCTCTGTCCAACCCAAAACCTTGGCAGGAAAATTTGAGCATGGCTCAAAGATGACAGCAAGAGGACAAAGGAGGGCAGGGGTCAGCTAACGGGGTCAGGAGACCAGACACAAGAACATGGCCAGAGAGGAGGCCACTGAGCCAGGGGATGTGATAAATTGGCCCCTGACCTAGTACAGAAAGAATGGAAGGGGCCAGGCCACAAGAGGATGGAGGAAGGAGGAGACTGAGGGCTCCTTGGGGCTTCATTCCATGGAGACTCCAGCCTCCTGCGCTGCGAGCCGTTTCACCAACAGAAGGAAGGACAAGAGGCAAAGCCCAAGTCTGCCCTGAGTCTTGTCCTCTAAGAAGCCATGTGAGTCCTGTGGGGACATCATAGCCCCCCGACTTGCTCAAAGAGCAGGCTGAACCCTTGTGTCCAAATACCCTGTGTCACATTCCTTGTGACCCAGATATCTGCAAAGCACAGAGGCTGAGCCCCCCACCCCTGCCCCATTCTGCTCAGCTTCCAAGAACACCCAGGAGGCTGCAGGGGCCACCGTGCAGGTCCTGCAAGGAAGATCTCCATCCTAGAGTCTCACAGACCTGGCTCACTCATCCCGGCAGGGACTGGGGGGCTGCAGCAGGCCGGGCCACCACCATTACCCATCACAGCTCTCTGGAACTCATGCTCTCAACAGCCAGTCTTCCCTTTCACAGGCGACCACCAGAGCCTGTCCTGAGCCTGACACTGGGCATGGCCGGGATAGGAGTGACACACGATGCCAGTTTGGGGGTCAGGGGAGCTGGGCCCTGTGCTGAGAGCTGCAGAGACGCCGGGCGGAGCAGGGGCGAGCTCGGGCATGAGAGGAGACATGCAAGTGTGTGACAGGCTCTGAGTGGAATGGAGCTCCAGATGCAAGTGTGGCAGTGACAGTGTGGATGCTGGAGGTCCCCGGGTCGGTGGGTAGACAGCTAAGGAGACATGTGAAAGGGAGGGTGATGAGATAAATAGAATAGCAAGAACCGTGGGCGAGAGCGCCTGGGGGTGGGGGATGGTGCTGGTAGGGGAGGGGTTGTGTGCAGGATCCTCGGGCAGCCATGGTGCCACTGCCCAGTCTGGAGTTTTGGCACCAAGTGGGGTGAGAACCCAGGAAGTGGGGGTGTCCAGGCCCCAGGCAGAGAGGTCTGTGCTGGGGCTTCCAGAGGGGAGCTCCCTGCAGTGGGCAGGCCAGCGCCCCAGCTGACTGTCTCTTACCTTTGGTTTTAAAAGCAAAGTGACAGTGCTTGCACACATAGGGCCGGACGTCAGTGTGGGTGCGGATGTGTTTCTTCAGCATGCTGGGCTTCTTGCAGCGAATTCCACACTCCTCACACACATATTTCCCTCGGCCGCGGCCTCGCACATACACATACTCTTCGTTTGATTTGTACCTATGAGCAACAGGCGTCATGTAAAGGAATAAAAAAAAAAAAAAGGAGGAGAAGAGGCAGGTTCCCGCTTGGGAAGATGCTTGCAGTTCAGCCTCATCCAGCCCTGGGCGGGCTCTGGGAGGGGGATGCGGATGCAGAAGTTCAGAGGACCCTGGGCCAGAGGGACCCAGTCGCCAGGGGATCCATGGTGGACCCCTGCACCTCTGCACCTATGGCAGGTGGGCCACACCTTCTTTTCTCCCCCAGAGCTACAGGAGCCGGAACCCCATGCAGGGGGAAGTTCCACGCCAACCTCGCAGTGACCTGACCACAAAGAACAGCCACCTAGGCCACCAGAGTCACAGAGGGCAAAAAAGTCATACAATGACAGCAGCAGCCCTAGTAGCTGGCATCCACCAAGCACTCAGGCTGTGCTGGGCACTTCACCTGAATTAAATCACAATCACCTCCTAATGAGCTTGTATGACCCCAAGGCTCAGAGAGGGCGAGACACTCCCCCAAGATCCCACAGCCAGGAAGGAACAGAACCAGGATCTAAACCTGTCTACCCAATCCCGTCCACCTCCCACGAGGGGAGAAAGCAGCCTGGCAGGAAGCCACCCAGACACTGATGTGAGGGAGGTCCCGGGGACCGCCATTATTTCCCAGGTCTTGGAGTTCAGAAGCCAGGAGCCCTGTGCTCACTCCCTCACCCCATCTTAGTCAAGCTGAAAGCTCTGCAGGATCTAGGTTCCCAGGCAGATCAGGAAGTGTGAGCAGCTCTTAGGGGTTCCCGGGGGTGACCAGCCTGCCTGCTGGGGCTCAGGGCTGCAGATGTCCCAGACCCCAAACCAGACACTATTTCCACACTTAGAAGGAAGCCCACGAGTCCCACAGGCTCCACCGGATGATCAGGCAACCACCCTGTTGGTCTAATGCTATAAATGTGCAAGTCTCCAGACGGGGCTGGGGGAGGCTGTGGTGGCTGTGGGGGAATCCTGGCCGACTTCCAAGAGAAAGTTTTCTGACTCAGAAGCCCTGGGTCTGCTGGCCGGCACTTTGGAGGAGGTAAGCATGCCTTACAACGCTCGCCCGCCAGGGACTCAGCGGACAGGGCTGGGAGGCGCTCAATCCTGCTCTGTGGCCTCAGCTTAGGGCTGGGGAGATGTCACAAGGATGGGCCTGAGGATCACCCCACACTACCACACTCACACCCCACACCCAGCCGGCTACTCACTAATGTGCTCCCACACACCCCACACTCACATGCACAATCACACACTCCCTCACACACACACACTCCACACTCACACACATTTCCTTACTTATACTCTACACTCATACACCCAATCACACACTCCCCCCCACTCCACACTCACATGCACACATACTTCCTTACACACTCCACACACACAATCACACTCTCTCACACACACACCCCACTCACATGCACAATCACATATTCCTTCACGCACACACCCCACACTCACACACACACACTCACACACTCCCTCACACACATACACCACACTCACACACACATGCTTCCTTACATGCTCCACACTCACAGTCACACACTCCCTCATATACACTCCACACTCACATGCACAATCACACACTTCCTCACACACACACTTCACAGTACCACGAAGAATCACACACTCCCTCACACCCTCCCACACAATCACACACTCCCTCACCCCCCCCCCACAATCACACACTCCCTCACACAATCACACACTCCCTCACACACACCCCACACTCGCATAGTCTCTCACCAGGCCCCCATCACACACTCACACACTCATATGCACACTCATGCCTCCACACTCACAGCCCTGGTCAATACCCTCACACACTCATCCCATAGTCTCTTATATCCCACAGTCACACACCCCTTCGCCATCAACTTGCATGCTCTCACACCATCACATCCCACACTCACGCATATACCCGTCACACACCCTTCACACCCATACTCTCACACTCATACTCAGGCTCATATCCCACACTCCCACTTTAATCATACACCCTCACACCCATACTTTCACATAACTCACACTCACACCCCAACTCATGTTCATGAACTCTCACACACTCACAATTACACACACATCCTATACTCATACGGTATCTCACATCCCACACTCACACTTTAACCACACACTCCTCATACCCATGCTCTCACATATGTCCACACTTCATGTTCATCTACTCTTACACATGTCCCACACTCACACACATCCACCCCACAGTCTCTCTCATACACACACACACACACACACACACACTCACATGTAGACTGCTGGCAGTCACATGTCCACTGCATGGCCACCTCCAATTTGTCCCCCTGCCGCTCTCAAGGAGTCTAACCCCGCCCTTCTCTGACCGACCATCTCAGGCTGCGCTCAGGTTGCCTCCTTTGCACCTGCTCCCAGGCCAGTGCCACCGTGTGTTCAAGAGGAGGAACTGCAGGCCTCGGGAAGGGCTTTGCTCTTAGGAAGAGCACCCTTCCTCTTAGGAAGAGCACACAGGGAGCGTCTGCCTACGAAATGCCAGAGGTTCACCTTCATGCAGCTGCCCACGCTTGGATTTTAATTCCCATGTCCCTCCATGCCTCTGGGACCCAGTGTTCAGGAGAAGCAGGTTGACGGGGCACCCTTTCCCAGCAGAAAGACAGAGTAACAATGCCTGGTCTCCTCTTTGCACTGGAGCCTCCATAGCTGCCAGGCACCCACCTCCACTCGGCCATCCTGGCGGGTCCAGGACACTTGCACTTGCCAGACACCAACCATATGTGGGCTGCTCTCACAGCCAGTCCAAGTAACAGTAGTGCCATTCTATCTCAGACCCTTAATTTCTTCTTTTTTTGTGGTACTGGGGATTGAACTCAGGGGCATTCGACCTCTGAGCTATACCCCCAGCCCTATTTTTTATTCTTTATTTGGAAGGTCTCACTAAGTTGTGGAGTACCTCACTAGGTAGCTGAGGTTGGCCGTGAATCCAGGAGAGAGAGAGAGAGAGAGAGAGAGAGAGAGAGAGAGAGAGAGAGAGAGAGAGAGAGAGAGAGAGAGAGAAAACTTGAGGGGCATTTACAGAGCTGTGCGCCACGCTTGTTGCACACTGTGGAAGGTGTGTGCTGTCTGCCAGGGAGCACAGGAGATAGCCTGGGCTGGGAGTAGTTGGGGAGGTAGAAGAGAGGACTCCCAGCAGGGGCCCCAGGAGCGACAGTGTGGGTGTTGAGGCCTGGAGTATGGTGGGTGACAGGAGATGAAGCTAGATAGGCAGAGCAAGGCTGGATCACCCTTGGCCTTGAATGCCACACTAAGGAGTTTAGCTTTGCTCCAAGTTGTGTCACATATAACAGGAAGGCTCAACAGGAGGATGCGTCTCCAGCACTGTGGGAATGGTTTGGAGGAGGGGAAGCCAACTGTGGGCTCATGTTCTAGGACAGAGACTCGAGAGGCCTTCTGGGTGTGGCTTCCACAGGCCTCGGTGGCCATCTGGATGGGGCAGGGGTTAGAACAAGGGAGAAACAAAGATCCAAAGTTCTCAACGTGGCTCACTCAAGCGGCGCCATTCTTAGGGTGGAGGGATGCAAGGGGACCCTGGTTTTTAATGTGAGAGGCTAGTGAGGAAGACATGAAGGAACGTCAGCACACAGCTGGGGGCTGTGGGTGTGAATGAGTTCATGTAGATCTGTGAGGAGGAAGGTGCCCATGCAGGAGAACGAAAAGCTAGACAAGGCTGGTGCTGCGGGCAGAGGCCTGGGGCAGCCCCGAGGGTGAACCGGCAGAACAAACGGCACCACACACCCGCCCCAAACAGCAAGGTCAGAGTGGTGGGGAAGCAGGGGAGCACTGTGCGTGGAAGCCCAGAGGAGAGGGTTCTCGAAGGGCAGGCCAGCAGGGTTGAAGGTCACGGAGAGCCCGAGGGTCTGCTAAGTGCCCTGGGACTTGGGAGAGGCAGCCAGGTTTAACAACTGGGGGCCTGTGACTTCCCTACTTCTCATAAGCTGGGGCCATGGCTTGTCCAGCTTTGTGGTTCCTGCATGGGGCAGCCTCTGTAGCATGGGCTGTTCCCTCCTCCAGCCTGAGGCTGAGTCCCCACCCAGCTCAGAGTCTGGCCAGATCCTGTACCAAGGCCACATCAGCTACCCATCAGCACTCTCCCATCACAAGCCGACCAACCCCAAAGCTTCCCCAGAATGGCTCCAGCTGTGGTCGCCCTGCTTCCCTGCACAGCCCAGGTCTGCAGGGGCTGCACACATGACTGTCTCCTCCTTGCCACTCCTTGTTCCCCAGCTCACTGTCCTTGCCAAGGTCATGGTTCTAGATCCAAAGGACATTTACCTTATCCTGCCTGCCATCTCCCTGCCTCCTGGGGGCACTCACTTGTCTGGGGTGACCCTGTCCTCTCCCAGCTGTGCCTCCTTTGTGGTTCCTTTGCTCACCCTGGCACCTCCAGCCTGTGCTCCAGCCTTCAACCTGTGTTCTTCTCGCCCTACACCTTCCCCACCGATGGCTCCCCCTTCTCTCTCCAGCTCTGACCACTTGGCTCAACTCCCAACTGCCCTGCAGCTGCTTGGGCATGCCAGTGACCCCAAGGTGCCACCTTACCACAGGCCCAAGGCAGTGGGTCAAGTGACCATGGACTGAAAGCTCGGGAACCGTGAGCCTGAACAAACCTTTCCTCTTCTATGTTGATTCTCTCAGATATTTTGCCACAGTAACAGAAAGTTGACTAATACAGGAACAAAGGCCCAAAAGGTTCAAGTGACATGACCAAGATCACCCAGTAGCAATTTCTCCACATAGAGTCCTGTCTGTGTTCAGACTTGCTGCATAAACACTTTTAGATGATACCAAGCGAGGTCACCTTGGCACCTTCCCACTCTGGGATTCTCGGGGACCTGTAACACTGCTGACCAGCAAGGATGGCATTGGTCTACCCAGACCTTCCTTAAACTCCATCTCGGGCTGGAAGCCCAGGTGCTGACTCCTGGGTTGTGGTTCCAGACTCTTCAGAGACATTTCTTTTTTCTTTTTTTTTTTTTTGCGGTACTGGGGATTGAACTCAGGGGCATTCTACCTCCGAGCTATATCCCCAGCCCTATTTTTTATTCTTTATTTGAAACCGAGTCTCACTAAGTTGCAGAGTACCTCACTAGGTAGCTGAGGCTGGCCACAAACCCGGATCCTCCGGTCTCAGCCTCCCGAATGCTGGGATTACAAGCGTGCACCACCACGCCTGGCTTTCAGAGACATTTCTAACACCTGTAGCTTCTGCTCAGCTCACAGGGGCCTCCTGGTACAGCACTCCCCAAGAAAATGGCAGGCCCTTGGGCTCTGGGTTCCAGTTGAGGGTGTGTGCTCAGAATTCAATGGCATTTTAGGCAAATTGACGGATGAGGTTGCTGTTCCTAGGCTCTGAATATGACAAAGACTCCAAAATGAAGCTGTTTTGTAAGGCGGTGAGCTCCCCATCTCCTTTGGTCCTGTCCCCCAGAGGCCAGATGAACAGGCTGGGTCCTGCAGCAGGAGGGAACCCATGACTACTATGTGCCGAGTGACAGATGGAGCTTTAGTTGGATTAGTTAGTTCACTCCTATAATAGCATTGTGAAATGGATCTATGTATTTCATTAGGTATTCCATATTTATTCCTAAGACCAAGTGGAGGCTCTGGGTGCTAGGTGGTGTGGCTGGCAGCAAGACTGAGCAAAGCAGGGGAGACCTAAGGAGAGGGGAGCCATGGGGACTGTGCTGAGCTGGAAATCAAGACACACCCCCTCTCTGAAGGCTCAGGGGTTACTCCTATCCAGCCAAGTGCTTTTTCCAAGAAAACCACAATTCTAGGTGTCTTTAAAATTAAAAAATATTAACAAACTCTCCTATACCTTTCACTGGGTGCTGAGCAATATTTTAAAAGCTTTACATCCATTACCTCCATTTAAATCACACGACAGCCCTCCAGATAGGGGCTCTACTCATTCCACTTACACATCAGAAACAGTGACAGAGAGGTTAAGTTATCTGCTCAGGGCCACACAGCCAGTTAGTTAATGGAGTCAGAACTTGAACCCAGGTTGCCTGGCTACAAAGTTGAGGTTCTCAACTGCTATGCAATTCTGTCTTAAAACATATGGCATAAGTCAAATAAAATATAAAGAGAGGTAGATGCATTCTGGAGCTAAAGTTCTGGCTCAAAGCAATGTCCCCAATGTCATACAGCCAGTCAAGAAGGGAACATCTGACCTGCAAGCCCAGGACGAAGGTCACACAAAAAAGGTAATCGCCTTGGGTACTGTTCGCCATCCCACCTGTAAATGGTTTAAACAAAAGAGCAATTTCCTTGGGCACTGCTAGCTGTTCCTTGAATAGTTTAAATAAGAGAGATACCTATTGAGACGATAGTACAGGCCCCATCAGGACCCTAAGATGACCAAAACTCCCTAAATCATCTTGTGACTACCAGACCGATATCATGCTATACACTTCCTCCTACCCACCCCTCGCCAAAGTCTCCTATAAAAGAAGAGCTGGGAATCCTACAATGGCCTCTCTCACTTTTGAGGTGGCCCACATTCTCCCCTGAATGTGTATTTCTTGCTTTCTTAAATAAATTCCTGTCTATGTCGGACTGACTTGTGCCGAAGTTCTTTTCTATCATGTAAACCTGCTAGTCCTGAGCTTCTTTCCCTACTCTCCCCGACTGGGAACCGCTCTGGACCCTTCACAGAATCGACCCTTCTACTATGAGAAGGCTATTCTATATTTGTATTATTAACATTCCTACTTATTATTAATATTTAATTGTAAAACTCTTGCCTCTCCTCCAAATTTGGATATTTTAAAGGCTTGCCAATTTTCTGATTTTATTATCATCATTATGTTGCCCATTACGCTCCCCTAGGGCACATACTTGGGCATAATCATACAAAGCAAGAGGGAGATGTAATGAGAAACCCACACACTGTGGTTTTGAGACCTGCTTTCGAGGGCAGCCTGTGTCCTGTGATGCGAGGTCCCCCAATGTCCCTGTGCTCAGGAGGTCCAGGCATGGAGAACTGGCTGGCTTGTCTGCAGCAACACCAACATGCTACTCCCCCAGGGAGGCTCAAAACGGAAGGGACATCTGGGGGAGGGGAGCAGGTGCCAGGTGGCTCAGCCTGCTGAGCTGTAGATCTGCTAAAAATATTCAGTTGCCCAAAGTAGGAAACACATGGCTGGTGAGAAATGAACTGGGGAGGCCTAGCCGTGGGGATGTTCTGGGCACGTCTCTAATTCTTCTTTAGTCAGAATTCTGCAGAAATGATGCCATATCACAAGATCTAGAGTGGGGTGGGGGCATCTGATGACACCGCCCAGGCCCAGGCCCAGGCCTGCTATGCCAGGAATTCCAGGGCACACACGTGTGATACAAGTATTGGCACTAAGTCACGGACAGCATTCTATGCAGCGGTGTGAGCTTCCAGTAGGATTCTGTGCATTTACTCAATAATACTTACTCAGGTCTGGTCTGAGGAATACAAATCTACTTTAAAATGGTTACCTTGGTCTCAAGTGTGACTAACAGGTACCTAAGGTCAAGAACAAACTGTTGTACAGATAGTGCACAAAGGGCTACGGCCTATCAGAGGCGATGCCAGCAGGAGGGGTCTCAGGTGGTCTTCCTAGAAGAAAGCCCTCCTGTGGGTCTGCCTGGATGAGCAGGGGCTGATCCACGAGACTGCTCTGTGAGCCCCGCCTGGACACAGTGTGGAAGATGGCATGGGAGGGAGGCCTGGAGGCCAGGAGGGTAGCGGTCACAGATTCCAGAGGCCAGCAGTGGCTGAGACAAGAGAGGACCATCTTCTTTTACACCTTCTAGAAGGATCCCAATTACCGAGGCAAGTCCTTTCCTATTTTACATGCTTGATACCTTGAAGAGCCATTTCTACCATCTCTCAGTTTTATGTTATGATTTTCCATACAAGGAAAACACCAGCCTCCAGCACCAGCTGCTAGGAATTCAGAGACAGCTCAGGGGTCTGACAGCGGGACCAGCTCTAAGAGTAGGAAGTGCCTGTTCCACAGGACTGGGTACCATAGGGTGGGGATGCTGTGGGGTGACCTCCCAGTGACCAAGTGCAGATGTCTAAGAAACACCAAGCAATCACTGAGTCGGAGCCGCGGGTCCACAGAATGAGAGTGACACCCTGTTTCCGACCAGACAGCCAGATCTGGCAGGCTGGCAGGCAGGCAGCCAGAAGCTGGGCCCTCGTGTTCAGGGAAGTGAGATTGCCAAGGCGGGGCGGACGCCCTCGAAGCGGACACCACGTGGAGTTGTGCCAGCCGTCAGCAGCCCAGGGCTGTCGGTTCTAGGACACTGACTTTCCAACTGCTCACAATCTGTCTGGGGTGGGAGTGGGAGGCTGAGTGGTGGGTGCTGGGGTCCTCTTCTCCCAACTATAGCAGTCTGTACCAAGTTGTAGTAGGTGTCTGTATCAACTGAACTTGGCATGAAAGGGTTCTGTGGTATAAAAAACAGTGGAAATTACTGGAGAGAACTTTCATGCTGGTAAGGTCCCTCATGCCTTGATTTGGAGAAGGTTTATGCTTCTTCTGATTGAGCCATTTTTAGGCTGATCCTCCACACCCTCCATATATCATGGCACCTGGAGCCTCAGTTTCCCAGGTGCCTCCTGCTATTCAGCTATTGGCAGCCTGTTCTCCCACCCAAGATCGAGGCTCTGGCTAGCTCAGCTCCTCTTTGACACAACAGTCTGCAAAAGATGAGGCTCCATTGGAGACTTCTAGCATTTTCACATCCTCAAATAATTCCATGTGAGATGGAATCCTTTCCCGACTATCCATCTCCTACTGGACACTTCCAGGCTGTCCTTCTTAAGGTGGAATGGCCCAGGACAGAGGCCCTCAGGTGGAGCTGGAACAAACTCAGCCTGAAACAGAATCATCTCTCTCCAGTGTTCTTCTGACCTTTCCCCCTGTCCCAGATAGGAAACAACCACAATGCAAAAGTGACCAGACCCTGGAGATGCCTCAGCCTGGCTGGAACTCAGTGATCCACGTAGCATGGAGGCCAGAGTTGGAGGGTAGCTGGGCATATTACAAGGGTCTGTACCTGGATTCATTCTACAATAGCACATGGAGCTATATACTTAGTACTTTGTATGTTATGTTTCTGTTAAAAAATTACTGAACAATTAATATTAAAACTCAAAGGGTTCTTGCCAGTTCAACTGAGTTAATAAAGACTGTGTGCTCAGAAGAGCACCATGTACATAGGAGGGGGCTTAATCACCCTTTGCTCTGTCTATACTTTGCCTTGATAGCACTCATCAGTCAGAGCTAGTTTCTAACAATGGAAGGAAAATCAAGTACTCCTGTTTTTGGTAGATTGAGAAGCCTGGAGAAGTCTCCCTCACCTAACTCAGTGAGGAGCCAGTGGCTTGGTGCTATGAGGCTGGTACAAATGTCCCATGCTGGCCATACTGGGACCAGCTGACAGAGTAGGAAGCCATGGTGGGGACTCTCTATCATCTCCTTTTCCTTCTCCTCCTTTGCCATGGCCAGTTTTGTAAGGACCCACAACATGCTGATGGGGACAGAGGCGCCCTCAGAAGGCCTCCAAGATCACGGCCAAGGGGACCAGGAGCTCCTCAGGACATCCCACGATGACCATGCTCCTGCCAGTGTTCCAGGAGAAGGAAGTGCCTCACAGAGAGGATGCTCCGAGCCCTCCTCTCCTGTCAGGAACCCTGTTCCAGGAAGGTCTGTGTTGTGATGCAGCAGGAAGAAGGGAGCCTGAACATGCCATGGTGCAGAGGCAGGAGAGAATGTAGATCAGAAGATGGTCCAGAGCAGCAGTGTCCCAGAGGTGGAGGCGGAGGACAGGGACGAGGAGCAAATGCAAGTGATGAAGATGGAACTGCTGAGTCGGAACGAGAAGTGCTTTAGCATCCTGACTTCAACAATGAATATGGTGCTACGATTTTGCTTCAGGTTCTGCAGGACATATGACCAGATGACACAAGCTCATACTATCTCTTATACTTTTGAAATGGGAATCAGTAGGATAAAGGATCAAGATCTGGAGAAAAAAATATGGGGGGACAATAAAAGCCCCAGTGACGTTAACTCAACTGTTAGATTTATAGCAAAATGAACAAAGGTGTAAAATGAGTGACAGATTCAGAAGAAACCCCAGGTTGAAGAATAAAGGGATTTGATTACCCATATTTGTAAAACATGAAATAATGTGGGTGTGGTGGCACACACCAATAATTCCATATATATATATGGCTGGGGGTATAGTTTGGAGGTAGAACCCCCCTGGGTTCAATTACCAGCACCACAAAGAGAAACACCGAACAAGACTTGGCTGGTGAGTTGGTAGACTGGACCAGCAAGCTGCAAATGTGCAAACAGCCCTTCACCAATGAACTGCCTTAAATGTTTGGTTGCTCCAAGCTGGGGCCAAGTCAGTGTCTCCAGCAGCAGAAGGTGAGGTGGCGGGCCTGGCGCAGCTCCGGACTGGAGTCCTCAGGGGTGACAGGAGCTCTTGTTTGCTGTTCCCGTCTCCTCTTCCTTCCATCAAGGGCACTCCATGCCTTGGACAGTTCTTGACGTGACAGAAGGGAGGGATGATTTTCACAGAGAGGGGCAAGGCAAGCAACATGGCTAGTCAGAAGCTTCCAGAGCTCATCCATTAGGATCAGCCTGGAGAGCTGTCAGTGCTGGCTCGGCTGTCCTTCAGCAAGGCCATTTCTGTGACATCTCGTCAGAGACTAAGCAATGCGGTGATCAGTGAGCAGAGAACACTTCGTCTGTCCCAACCACAGTGAACACCATCACGGCCCAGACGTAGGACAGGAGAAAGCAAACTCGGAATACAAAAAGGAGGGGAGGCTGCCATGGACAGGGGTGTAGAGACGCTTCTCAACCATGTGAAGGGTTTTAATGGGTCCAGGTATGGCATCTGATGGTCTGGCCCTCGGTTGCCTTCCTGGCCTTTGTCCCAGGAGCTACTGCCTTGCCTCAGTTTATCCCACTACCAAGTGCCCACTCGGAGCTGTGGCCACTCAAGACATTAAAGGTTCGGACAGTGCCACAGAACCCTGTTTACTGTCTGCGGGGTCTGAAGCTGCCTCTAGGTTGATTGGCGTCCTGTGTCACCCTTATGATCAGGAAGAAAAGGGAGGCTCTCCAGGACGCTGGGGTTGCTGACGATGCCTTTGCCTGGTGGTTAACTCGACTCAGCACAGCTGCTGGGCCAGTCCCTGCTCAGGCCGCACAGGAGCAGCAACATGAATGCAAGCAGGCCCCCTGTGGTCCCACAGTACTTATACCATGTCTTCCTAATTACAGGACCTCAGGAATCCCCTCTAATAAACCAGAGGGGGGGGGAGTCATGCCTTTTTTTTAGGTGAGAAAAAGGAGGCTCTGAGATAAAGCCACTTGCTCAGGGTCACGCAGCCAGTGCACAGCAGAGAAAGGGCACCAACCCCCCACTTCTCCCTGTATTAAATACCCTCTGGCTCTCATTGCTGGAGAAGATGCTACTGTGGAAGGAATGCTCTCCAAAGCACAGCATGATAACTGGAAAGGGGAGGGGTGCCCCCATTGCAGGCCTCACCCTCCACCATGGCTCCGGGGTTACCACCACCATCACTGTCAACTTCATCAGCATCGTCTTTGTCCACAGCATTCGCTGGGCATTCTAGGCCTGGTTCCGGCATGGCAGGGCCGGGAACGGGGCCTCACCAGGGCCCTCCATGCAGATGGCTGAGAGTTACAGGAAGCAGCAGACAGGTGCCCAGGTTGGGAATGAGAAGGATGCCGACTCTGGAGCAAACAGGACCCAGTGACGCCAGCTCTGCCCCCTATGGCTGAGTGACTACGGGCTGGTCCCCAAGTTCAATGTTAGTTCTGTGCCCTTGGTGAGCAGCGGCGGCTGTGACTGCAGACGGGCAGGAGCAGGGAGGGACAACAAGCTTCGTCCCTGACCTCAACCAGCAGTCACTAGAGATTAAGCAGGTCACCAAGGCTTCTCCTGAGTGCGCAGGGGGGAAAGACAGGTGGGGGACTGACCCCCTCCACCCCTGGAACTAGGTCCCCAGGGCTGGACAGCAGCAGATTGGAAACTAGAAAAGCGCCGATGATGTCGGTGATATCTTCTCAGCGGGCTGAGAGTGGATGGAGAAGGCTTCGGGGACAGAACAGAAGCAGCTCTCCAGATGATCCGGCTACATCCTCAGCATAGATGCACCAGAATGGTGCTGAATAAGGAGAGCCCAGCAGTGGCCTGTGCTCATCGGAAACCATGAGGCCCTGTGCAGCGGACAGAGCGGCTGGAGACGAGAGAGGGTGAGGAGCCTGTCCAGGGTCTCACAGCCATTGACAGCGAAGCCAGGATGACGACCCATGACCCCCACCCTCCTGAAGTGACCCTGCCACAGGGGCCCAGGCTCCCACACGCTTCCTTGCACCCGGCCCGCTGCCCAGCAAAGCACCGAGTTGACACACAGGGGCTCCAGAAAGCCTGTGGCAACTGTCCAGCGGCACTGGCCTGCCTGGATGAAGTGTCACTTACCAGCGCTATTAAAAGCATGTGAAGTGCCATCCAGAACAACCACCTGCCAGAAGGCAACCCTTGGCTAGAGCTCTATATGGACGAGACGCAAAGCCACTTCGAAATGGTGGAGAGAGAACTGGTCCTGCTCACACTGATGGTGGCTCTATTCTGCATTTGCTAAGAGCAGTGCAGGCGCCGAAGCGTCCTCTAGCCTCCTGGCTTTTCACTACCGCCCTGGGAGGTGTAGACTGTCGGTCCTGCTCTGCAGACTGTGCTCAGAGAGGCACAGTGACTTGCTCTCAGCCACACAGCTAGTAACTGGCACCATATCGTGCCAAAGATCCTTCTGATGGGTCCCACTGTCTACATGTTTAGATGTCTGTGTTTAATCCCATGGGATTTTCTTAAATCTATTTTCCTTGCTTGTGGCTCCAAAGTTGGTCATCAAGGGAAGCACACATTTGTCTGAACCAAACAGAAAATAATAAGCCAGGATAAGTTAAAATGACAGGTCCTGTGGGCTGGGAGGAGAGCTGATGTCTAGCAGGCAGGCGGGGGAGGAAGGTCAGGGGTTCCGTGGAATTCCAGTGTCCAGGCTTTGAAGGACAGGCTGACTCTGGGGATTTGGAGATGACAGTGAAGAGACAGCTCTCCAGGTGGAGGGGACTGCATGTGCAAAGGCTCTGGGGTGGAGCAGCATGGGATCAGAGGGAACAGTGCGGCTGGGATAGGAGAGAGCCCGGGCACAGAGCTCTGTGCCCACTTTCCCTCTGTCCACTTTGAAGAGGAGACACAGGAACAGAGAAGTTAAGAAACTTGCCCAAGGTCATATCCAACAGGCGGTGAGGCTGGACTCAAGTCCCGGCTCCCGGGGCTGCTCCTGACCCCCACTCGCCCCTGCTCTGTTCTGTCCATCCCGCCATTCCAGGCGTCTCCGTCCTCATCTCTGTGTGTCCCCGTGGCCCCTGGCTGCTTGGGTGGTGTGTGCATTCAGAGTTGTCCTCTTATTTAGTTCTCACCTCAACCCTGAGAGGCAGCATTGTCCTGCCCCCTTCCAGGTCTGGCGTGGCCGGCACCAGTGGGGTGAGCAGCTTGTCTCAGGCCACACAGGCCCCAGGTTAAAGCTCAGGCTACCCGGGTCTCTCCACCTCTAGAGCAGCGGTTTCACTGAGACCACAGAAGGAGGCCTGGCCCAGGGAAGCCAGCTCTGGCCACGCATAACCCTTCCTGCTGCTGCCACTGCCCTGGCCATGGAAAGTGACCTCTCCCACGAGCAGCCGCACCAGGGGCTTACACCTCTGTGCTCCTGAGTGGGGGGCTGCAGTACCCCCCCACTGCTCTGCACCTGTGGCTCACATTCACGAAACCGCAAGTTTCACCTGTTACTTTTTTTTTTTTTTTTACGGTACTGGGGATTGAACCCAGGGGCATTCTACCTCTGAGCTACACCCCCAGTCCTATTTTTTATTCTTTATTTTGAAACAGGGTCTCGCTAAGTTGCAGAGGGCCTCACTAAGTAGCTGAGGCTGGTCGAGGACCCAGATCCTCTGGTCTCAGCCTCCCAAGTACTGGGATTACAAGTGTGTGCCACCATGCTCAGCTTTCATCTGTTACATATTTCTAATGTACATTAAAATAAAACATTTCGAATGAAATAGGGAGCATGTGTCCAGGTGCTGCCTAAAGTCATCCCGACAGTTTGTATCACAGCCTGTGGCAGGCTGTCACCCAGAGAGCCGCCCACACCAAGAACCTGCCAGGAAGCGCGGGCAGGCTGGGCTGGAGCCAAGAGTCCAGGAGTCCAGGGAGGCGAGGAGACTTGGAAACATTCCTGGGAGGACGGAACCAGGATTCTAAATGGTGCAGCACAGAGACCAGACACGGGCTGAGGCGGGAGGTGGAAGAAGGTGGTGAGGGAGGTGTGAGCTGCCTTCTCCCAGCAGTACTGATACTACCAGGGGGGCCCTTCCAGATCACTGGAGGTTGAGGTCAAGAGGTGTGTAGGGAGGAGGGAGAGGGAGCAGGGAGAGGGAGGCTATTGGAAAGGGTCCTACCCAGAGGAGGAAGATGTGGTGGAGGAGTGTGGCAGTGGGTTTTGACGAACACTTGTGTTTCTGTACCTCTTCTCTCCTCCCAATCAATACATGAGTTGTTTCTTAAAATCACAAAAATTCACGCATGTTTACACGGTGTCTGTGTGTGTGTGTGGATGGACACCAAGGCTCAGGGGTGTCATGAGGGTGTAGACAGGGCGCATGCTGTGTGCCTGGCATTATGCTGGGGAGTTCCCCAGCAACCCTGAGAGGTAGATGCTATTCTCTCCGTTGCAGACATCAGACTGAAGTGCACAGTAAGAAGTGGCAGAGGCAGACCAGAATGACATCTGTCAACCTCCAAGGCCCCTGGGGCAAGGAGGTCAGCTGCAGGGGGACTGGCAGGGACTGAGTGTGGGAGCAGGTAGGCTCTGTGGGTGGCTGCTGAGAAGTTGGGGGTGCACATTTGACCATAAAATGTGAAGGTTTATTTCTGGACTCTGTTCTATTCCATGATCTCCCTGTCTTTGTGCCAGTACCACACTGTTTTGATGATTGTAGCTTTGCAGTAGATTTTGAAATCAGGAAGTGAGAGACTTGCACATTTGTTCCTTTGTAAGATGGTGTTGGCTCTTTGGGGGTCCCTGCTCTTTCATCTGTTTGTTTGCCATTACATACTCAAACATCTACAGAGGTTGACATCCAATAAATATTTGAAGAATAAAAAGTAAACATTCTATGGCATTTGTTTCATGGGCGAGGTTTTGGGACCAGGACCAGTCCACTCAGGGCCCTAGCCTTTAAGGACAAAATGAAAAAGTGTGGAGTGTTTGGTGGTGGAATGTGGGAGGTCAAAGGGGGAACAGAAATGGGCTAGTGGATGCTATGGGGGCAGCTTCCCAGGGTGAGCGGGTTTACCAGGTGGAGCATGGGTTAGGGTCTGCGTGTGTGACATAGCAGAGGACTGGAAGGGCAGGCACTGGAGACCCTTAGCCTAGATCCTTAACCTGGAGTGGGACGGCCAAGAGGGGGAGATGCGCTGGACAGTGGGATCCAGGGGCATCTTGGAGAGCACAACTCCTCCCTGTGATGCTGGGGACCCAGCTCAGCTGACTCCAGGGTTGATCTGACTGACCATTCAGGAAGCCAGTCCTGTCTGCAGAGCCTGCTGGAACCCCACCCCCTCCTCACACCCAGGCCCTCCCACAGGACCAGGAGCTTGACTCCCATCCAGGAATCTCATGGCTGTGCTAGGGAGAGGTGAAGAGACCAGCCTGGCTTTTCCTGCCAGCGTGGCCCCATGCCAGGAAACTGGGGAGTCTAGCTTGCTGCTTTCGGTGGGTTGTCCCGGGCTGGGTGGCCTCTCTGGGGAGGACTTGGGCCAGCATGAAGCTTGTCCTTGGAGGACCACAGACAAAACCCCACTGTATCCACAGCAGTGTCCCCACCCAGGCAAAGGTCCTAACCTTTGGGGCCCATCAGGAAAGACCATAGGCATGCTGGCCCCTGGAAGGGGACGGAAGAGAGCTCCGGCCAGCATGGGGCACATCCCCACATCCCGCTCTGTTCTTTCCTGCAGCCACCAGACTCCTCAGAGACCCTGCCGGAGTCCAGGCTAGGGGAGGGGCCACGGCTCCCTTCCTCTAGCCCCTGGGCCCCTTTGTAGCCCGTAGCTGCCCCCCAGAGGAAACTTTGTCCCCAGATCCCTTCAAGTAGCCACCCCTTCCTCACTGGTGCTGATCACAGGGGAGGGCCTGGTGCCTGGCTGCCCCTGTGGGTCTGCCGCCCACCCCACTGTAAGGGTCTCACCACTCACTACAACTGGACAAACCCTAGTTGACAAAGTGCCACCTCCAGCAACTTAGAGACCTCTGACCATCACAGTCCTCAGAGGCTGGTGCTGAGCTCACCACTTAGGCATCCCCGAAGACTTCTGAGAGGAAGGAACCCCAAGAGACGAGGACCTGGGGTGGCCCCACGGCTAGATTTGCTGGCGTTTTGAAAGTCTACAGGAACCCGGCTTCTCCTCATTGCCAGGGGCTGGCTGGCCGCCCGTCCTTCATGTCAGCCTGTGACCATCTGGCCTCCACTGGGGAGGGCACTTTGCTCCCCTGGCCCTAAGGGTTCTGGACATCAGCACTGCGTGCCTTGCTCGCCCTCCAGGCCCCTGCCAGCTGCCTCCATTCCTTGCCGCCTTTCCTGGGGAGGAGCCGGGCCTGCCTTTGGCTCAGTTTCTGGAAACCCTGCCCAGACTCCTGGCTGGCCGCCCGCTGGCCCTGGTCTGCCAGCCACACTGGCCAGCGGGTCACAAGGCCTTGCCCGCCGCCTGCCTTCTCTCTGGCTGCCTTAGGCTCATTTTGGCTCCTGTGTCTATCTCTGTCAGCTGTCACCCTGGGAAGCAGCCTGCCTGGCACACCAGTCCTCGGCACCCACTCAAGCCTGGCTTGTCTTCTGCCAGCTGCTGTCCCCTGGCACACACCTCCCCCAACCTTCCCACCAGGGGGTCCTGTCCATCTTCAGCTTGCAAGCCACCCACTGTGACAGATGTCACCGGTCCACAGCACAGATCCAAAATTCTGCATGGAGCTCAGGCTCTGCTTCCTCTCTTGGTCCGATGCCTCTAACGCCCTCTCTCAGACTTGGCCGACTCCTCTTGTTCAGAACCAACAACCTCTGCCCCCTTTAAGTTCTTCCCCAATTTCTGGCTCTCCTGGTCCCCTTCCTTCTGAACCATACTGTTACCTCTTTTTAAAATTTTAAACGATCACACACATATAGAAAGGCTGAATGCAAAGTGCAAATAGATCCTTTTTTCCTGAAATTTTGAGAACTAGTTACCAACTTGATGGCCCACCACCCCCAGATTCTTCAGGGTGTATTTCCTGCAGCCAAGGCAACACCAGAGCCCCTGGCAAGGGCACCCTCCACGTCTGCTCAGGCCCTAGCTCCCCATCGCAGTCCCCTCTCTGTAGGGGTGCCCTCCTCAACGTGCTTGGGTTGCGACCCCTGAACAGGCCACGCTGGGTTGTCTCTTAGCTAGAGGAACCCTCAGCGTTGGCCATCCTTTTCCTTCCTCCTTCCTGCTGGGATGTACTGAGTGGGGGCCCAGAGGCCGACTTCTGCCATTTACACGTTGTGCTAACGCCTCCCTGGGCCACAGTTTCTTTACTGGCAAAACAAAGCATTGGTCAAATGATCTCTAGGGACCCTTTCATAGGAGTAGCAACAGCAGACTTTTATTGAACACTTATTATGTTCTAAGCACTGTAAGTGCCTTCAGGTAGTATCTTAGTCAACCCTCTCACAAACCCACACTTGCTGTCCTCATCTCTTTTTCTCTTTCTTATTGATGGGGAAACTGAGGCACAGAGTAGCTACATAACTTACTCAAGACCAGTTAGCCACTCTGGTGGATGCGTATGCCCATACAGGTGGTCTGGTCCCAAGTTCACTACTAAGAAGTGCTTAGAGAAGGAGTCAGATACCAGGGACCCACACTGAACTCAAAGAAGAAATCATTTAAGCAAATACTGATAATCATGGTAGAATAAGAGGTCAAGTTGCTATATGCCAGGCTCTGTGCCAAAGACATTACATACAAACATTTCATTTATTCCTCAATGGCTTTGGGAAACAGGTACTATTATCAATTTCCAGATGAAAGACTGTGCCATGGAGAGATTAAAGGACTTTCTAACCAGTGGCAGAGCCAGGATTTGAACTCAGGTCCGGCTGACACCAAAGCTGTCCTCCTGTCACCCACTGCTAAACTGACGTCAGGCAGTGAAGGATGCCACCAATGGGCTCTAATTGGCAATGGGGTTGGGGTGGAACAGCAGCTCTGGGCCAGTGTGTCATGAATCTATGTAATGTTACAATAGCCCCTCGAGGTGCTTCCATGCTCAGGATGGAGAAAGGCCCCCAGGAGCACAGAGGAGCATGGCAGAGGCTGGAGGCAGCCAAGGGCAAAGCGGCAAGACGTGGCTGTAGTCTCCACACCAGTGGGATGGGGCAGGTGGCCAGCTGAATGCCTTGTGGAGGCATCACCCGTGGGGCTGAGGAGTCTCCGGAGGCTTGGCATCCCCTTTGCCCTCTGCATCCCCTCAGCTGTGCATGCTCAGGCAAGACAATACCTAAGTCTGGACACTGAAAGAAACATTTCCCAGCAGAAACCTTATCTCGGCCAGGCACACTGCCAATGCTCCTGCCCAAGAAGGGCCCAGACTAGACTCTCTGACCTCACGAGAGGCCAGCTTCTCAGGGAGAGGCTGGAAACAGCTGCATGGCCCGGCCCAGCCTTTTCCTGCAGCCTCTCGCTGAGCCACATCTCTGGGGATTTAGTGTCCAGCTCTGAGTTTCCCAGAGTGCACTGGCTGATAGGGGCTGGGAAGATGACACACATCTCACGACTGCCAGAAATGGTACATCCAAAGAGCACGGTGACAACTCATGAAGAGTCAAGGAACTGCCAAGGCCTCAGAGCTAGTGATGGCAGAGTCAAGACTCAAACCCCCGTCTCCAGACTCCAAAGCTCCAGTCCTGTCCCACATTTTCCAATTATAATCAAGGAGATTGGGGCCCGGACAGGTGGCACAAGCTACTGAAGGTCTCCATGGAGCTCCAGGGACCACAGCACACAACCTTCCTTCCCACAGGAGGCCACATTTCAAACAACGTCCAGAGATGGAAAAGGTAAATGCTTCCTGTGGTTTGCAGCTAAGAAATTTCAGGGGGACCCACATTCTACCCTGCTGCCAGGCACCATCTGTCCAACAAGCCACATCGCTTTTCTTTTTGCTTTCATTTTTCTGACTGGGGATCAACACAGTTACAAGACTGGAGCAGAATTTCCTCTCCCCTTTGAGGTGTTGGTCACACAGGGTCACCAAACACATGGCCTAGCTCACAGCCTTTAGCAACTCTGCACTGCCTATGTACAAAGACCACCCAAGCTGGGAGAAAGCCAGAATCATGCTGGTGGAGGGCAAGAGGGAAGGGAGACAGGAAGAAGAAGGAAAGAAAGGAAGCGTCACATTTGCTGGGCACTTCTCCTAGGCCATTCATGACTGAGGTGAGGCTGGAACCCACTTTGGCTCTGTGCAAAGTCCAAAGGTTTTCTAGTCTTCCTGGACTACTGGTATTTCCCCATAACCCCTTTCCCAAGTCTTAGAATCTCAGAGGCTGCTGTGGCCCCAGGACCTGTAGGGCAGGCTGAGAGCATGGCCTTCCCTAAAGAGCTCTTTCAAAGTTTCATGGCTAAAATAAATTAAAAAGCCAGCTTACTAGCAGACATTCCCTAAAGATGATGGAGAAACTCTGTGTGTGTGTGTGTGTGTGTGTGTGTGTGTGTGTGTGTGTGTGTATGTGTGTGTGTGTGTAAAATAAACCCACAAGGAAGAGGAGAGTGAGAGAGGAGACTAATAGAGATGAATGGATGGAAAAGATCTGTCAGATCCAAGAAAACAGAACCCTAGGTCAGCAGAGGGAAAGTTGAGAACCAACCTGACCTCCAGCACAGGGTTCCTCACCCACCCGGATTGGAGGGAAACCAAGCAAGGATGCTGGGTAGATGGTCCTATTAGAGGCAGCCAGGCTGCATCCCACCTCAGCCCTCAACTCCAGCAGCCTTGGAGACTGCCCTCCCCACCTGGGCAAGCCTGCAGGTTCACTGTCTGCAAGTGTGAAAAGCCAAGGCCTTTGAGGGGGCCTAAGACCGTCGAGGACAGGACAGTGGTGCTATAAAGAAAGCCAGGGAGGAAATGAAGGCAGTGGACTGGATGCTGAGGCCCTCTCCTCCCCTCCTCTCTGTCTTTTCCCTCTCTGTGGCTTCCAAAATTTGGGAAGAGAATCTTTTACCCTCTAGGCAGAGAATGAAGACTTTGTGGGGATTTCTACCCAAGAAGAAAGACCTAAAGATACTGCCATGGAAGACTCTGCAGCAGACAGCCCACACAGGTGGTGATGTGGAGGCTCACCATCAACCAGTCTCACTTGCTGCTTCCCGTTATTTGCGAGTCTCCACTCTCACACGGGAAGATGCCAGAGGCTACCAGAACCTTAGAAGAGACATCAAACAGACATGGGAACCAAGGGAAACTTGACATAAGATACACAGATGGGAAAACTAAAAACAGAAAAAAAAATAGTAATAACCAACATTCCTGGCCTCAGAGAGATAAGAGAAGATACTAGATTCTGTCAAATAAGAACAGGATACTATTCTTAAAACATTTTGGGATGGGGAGAACTCTTGAACTAAAAATGCAAAAAAATGAAAAACAAAAACAATAGAATTATTGGAAGACAAAGAAGGCAGTGCCCAGACAGCATGGCAGAAAAACAAAACAGTGGAAAATCTAACAGAAAGGTGTGGAAATCAGAGTAACAAGACAGGAGGGCCAATCTCTAGACAATAGGAGCTGAAGACAGAGGAAAGGAAATCATCAAAGAAGCAATTCAAGAAAACTTCTGAAAGCAGAAGTCCCTGGTCACCAGACTTCATGATGAAAACTGACAAACTGACACACTCCAAGATTTATCACTCTGCAGTTCCACACTGAAGGATGAAGAGATGATCCTAAGACCATCAAAAAGAAAAAAAAAAAAACACCAAAAAAACCAAAACCCAAAAACAACAACAAAAAACACCAGGCATCAGAATGGATCTGGAAGTCTTGAAGAGTTATAGGGCAATGGAATAGTGTATTCACAACTCTGAAGGAAAATTACTAACAGCCCAGAACTTTATAGTTCAATCAACTGCACAACAGTACAGAAACACTTCCATAATTTTCAGACTTGCAAAGGGTGGAAAAACTTGCTTCTCATGTGCCCTCTTTGAAAAAGACTGCATTGAAGGATGGCTTCTGTGAAAATGAGGATATAAACCAAGGAAAGGGAAGGCATGAGGTTCCAGAAAGAGGAGATCCAGGATGGGAGGTGAATGTGAGTGAAGGAGACCCCTGGACGCCAGCCAGTGTAGCCACAAACCCCCATGCTCCTGACTATCTTCAGTGTCATGAGAGGAAATTTTGGTGAGGCTAGAATTTGGGGATACATTTATTAATACATCTATAAAAAAGTAGGTGAAGTTATACACACAGTATTATTATGCACAGAGAAAGTGGAAAAGCTATACAGGGAATAAAAAGTAAGCACAGCTCACTGTATAACTTGGCTGTGACTATGAAGGACACAGCTCTACTGAGAGGATGGAGGACGGGATGGAGACTTGAGCCAATGGATAATGCCTGAGACTGAAAAGCCAATTAGTGGGCAATCCTAGTGTGTTATCAAGAGATATGGAGACTGATCAAGATAATCTGCTAAAAGAGATGAACATTATTCCCTCCGAGAGGGGGAAGAGTGTGGGGCAAAGAGAAGGGGTATTGTTATTTTTCATAACAAAATCCATGGGAATCTTTGACTCTTTAAACCCAGTACGTATGTGTGTAACCTGGAGAAAAATAAAAACTGAAAAAGACAGAGAGGGAGTGTGTATGCATGCCACTGTTCTCTACTGGGCTGCTTCTCCCACCAGAGAGAGGCAAGGGGAAGCCAGCTTCCTCCTGGAGCGCAGCCTGATTTCCCAGGACAGGAGCAGAGGCCGGGACTCAGGCAGATGCTGTCTAAGCCTTCAGGATGCTATGGCTCTGCCACAGCCATAGGGGCAAGGGCTGAGACGCATATGCATCCCTGGACCCCGACCCAGGAACCACAGGCACTACCTGTGGGAAAATAGACTCCCCTTGAAATTTTAATAGGATGCAGTGAGCTCCTCCCTGGTATGCTTCAGGGCTCAAGGGCTCTGCCCCCAGCATGCTCCAGCAGTCTGCTGGAAATCAGTAAGTCTTTTTTCTTTTCCCTTCTGCATTTCACATTTTCTTTTTCCATCCATGACTCGGGTTTCACAGGAGCTGACCACCTTCTCTGATGCCTGGAGTGAATGTCCCCTGGGCAGTCCTTTGAGTTCTCAGAAGGCAGCAGCTGTGCAGAGTCAACCTAACTAGATTAACATCCTGATATTTTTATTTTGGAGATCATCTTTTGGAGATAATCTATACAAAGGAATCTTTTCCAGGAATCCAAGTGGTTGCCTGGGAATGGAAATTTCCTCCTGGTTTTCAAAATAGCCATTCACAAATCTGTTGCTGGTGTAGACCTGGAGCCCACAGAGGGGCTGAGAGGATGAAGAGCCCTAGGCCAGGGCCCAGAGAACTCTCTGCTTCCCACCCTGGGCTACCACCTCCACCTCCTCTCCTAGTTTTAGTCATGCTATGGAAACAGCTCCCATCCAGTTCACCAGGGTCCCTCATGGGTCCCTGTCCAATACACATTGGCCTCTAAGCAGCTCCCAGCTCCTCAAGCCCTCCCTCCCTGTTGAACACTCTGCTTGGCTTCTTGAACTTCACCCTTCGGTCTCCTCCGGCTCCTCCGGCTCCTCCAGCTGTACTTTCCCAGTCCTTCTGCAGTGGTGCTCCTGCGGCCTTCTGAAAGCTGGTGCATCCAGAAGTCCTTTTCTTTGCTCTCTTCCCCATCTCCCCAGGTAACCTCATCTAGTCCCAGAGCCCAAAATTACATCTATATGTGATCAACTCCCAAGTGTGCATTTCTAGCCCCAGCTATCCTGAGTACCACGTACCAATTGCCAAGGGCCTCCCCGAACACCTCTGCTTGGCATCTCAGAGACACATGTCTGCCAAGTTCTGATCTCTCCTTCCCCCAACCTGCTTCTCACTCTCCTCTCCCAACCTCTCCACTTGGCCAGCAGTTCCTCACGCCAGCAATGAGGTAGTCATCCTTGATTCTAGCCTCTGGTCCTCACCCTCCTCAGGACTCCTACAGCTCTGTCTCATCTTCACTGCCATTACTCTAGTTACTGGACACCGGGATATCTAATAATGCTAAATCACCACCACCACCATCATCTCACCTGGGCCCTCATCATAATGTACCAATAAAAATAAATAGAAAAAAAAAAGTCCTGACTACTCTGCTGCCCCGATAACTACCATCTTCTTCCAGAAGTCCAGGTCATTTTCCCTAGGAGAGATGGAGTGACAAGATTTCTGGGCATGAAGAAAAAACCCAGTATGGCCCTTAAAATGAGATTGAGAATTCACTCCCCACTTTGTGGGGGTCACATTCAGAATTGCGTACACCCACACATCCAGGGAGAAGCCCAAGGACAACCAGACATTAAGGCTCTGAGGATCAGGAGGAAGGCAGGACCCTCACAGCCTGAACTCACCAGGGAGAAGAATACCCCTCTGCCTGGGTCTGGGGGCCCAGGACTAGTCCCCTGAGAACACAGAGGGCTCTGCTCAGAGCAGGCACTGGTATGGGAGCAGGCAGCACAAGAGCTGGCCTTTCATCAAGTTTCACTTTTACCCTTAATACCCACAGGGCAGAATGACCAGCAAGTGAGCAACCTTGGCTCCCAGACCTAGACGCCTGTCCCAGAGTGGGGGCCACTGACTTCTCCTTCCTCAGACCAAGCCTGACCTCAAGCTGATGGGTGCGTCCTGCCTGAGCCCTGACTGTGTCCTTGCTTCTTCCTAAGACTCAGAGCCTCACTTCTGCTCCCGAATTGCAAGAACTTCTGAGTTTAGAGATGTCCCTCGACCCAAGGTCGCAGTAAATCCTGACCCTGCTGGAAGACAGTTCCTTCTCCAGCACTGCCTGGCACCATTCTCAGCACTGGGGTCACAACGAGTGGAACGGCGCTCCTGTCCTCTCATAGAACCTACGCTATAGTGCAGGAGACAGAAACACACGGAGAAATATGTGGAAAAAATAAGACAGGGAAGGGGAGGGGATCAGAAATGCCAGGAAGGGCACAAGTTCATAGCAGGAAGACGTCACTGAAGGGTGACCGAGGGCAGGAAGGGGGCCATGGCGCTCTGTGGAAAAAGGGCTGCAGGCAAAGGGCCGGAGGAGCTGGACCAGCACCGGCCACGCCAGGGCTTCAGAGGGCACAGAGCAGGAGTGACAGGGTCTGCTGACATGTCTCAGGACACTGGCCATGGGTTGGGAACACACTGTGAAAGGCAGAAGCAGGAGATTACAGGACACCCCGAGCATCCCAACAGGAGCTGGCAGTGGCTTCACCCAGAAGAGCGGACATGGTTTCAAAGTCAAGTCTGTAGGATTTGCTAATGGACATGAGACGAAGTAGCTGGGACCTGAGCATCTGGAAAAATGAAACTGCCTGTGCAGAATGTTCATCTTGCTTCTCTCCCACAAAAGATACCGTCTTCCCCCACCACTTAAGTCTTTCACAGAGACACCAGGCAACCATGTGGCAATGCAGTCTGAGCGTCTGTCTTACACACTTCGTAACCTTTAAACTACTGACCTCCAGGGGCATGTAGGTGTTGCTCCAGTTTTAGTTTTTGGAGTGGGTAACTGGAGGGGTTTATGCCTATCCCAAAGTCTCCGATTTATTACTATTTATTTAATTCAAAGTTTAATCATTTTGCTTCCCAATAATCACACAAAGTCAATAAATATTTTCTAAAATACAATTCAATATCCTCTTAACTATGGAGCACAACAGTGAGAGGGAGGAAGTGGAGCAGGTGTTTAGGCTTAATGACGTTCTACCCTTCTGTATTTCAAAGCTAAGAAGAAATGCCCTTGTGAAAAATTCTTAGGGCCGGGCATGGTGGCACATTTGGGAGGCTGAGACCAGAGGATCCAGGTTCGTGGCCAGCCTCAGCTACCTAGTGAGGCACTCTGCAACTTAGTGAGACTCGGTTTCAAAATAAAGAATAAAAAATAGGGCTAGGGTATAGCTCGGAGGTAGAATGACCCTGAGTTCAATCCCCAGTACCGAAAAAAAAAAAAAAAAATTCTTAGGAAAGAAAATAATCTTTAAATTTTATTTTGTTAACAGGAATTAAACCCAGTGGAGTTCTACTTCTGAGCTACCCCCAGTCCTTTTCATTTTATTTACTTATTCTATTTTGAAACAGGGCCTGCTTGAATCGCTGAGACTGGCCTTGAATCTTCTATCTATCCTGTCTCAGCCTCCCAAGTACTGGGATTATAGGTGTTTGACAACGTACCTGGCTAATGAAACTTAATTCTTTTTTTTTTTTTTTTTTTTTCAGTACTGGGGATTGAACTCAGGGGCATTCTACCTCCGAGCTATACCCCCTAGCCCTATTTTTTATTCTTTATTTTGAAACCGAGTCTCACTAAGTTGCGGAGTGCCTCACTAGGTAGCTGAGGCTGGTCTTGAACCCGGATCCTCCGGTCTCAGCCTCCTGAATGCTGGGATTACAAATGTGCGCCACCACACCCGGCTGAAACTTAATTCTTAATGGGCTCAGTTGGGAGGTTGAGACAGGAGGATCACAGGGTTTGAGGCTTTAGTAAGATCTCAGCAACTTAGTGAGATCTCATTTCAAAATTAAAAAAAAATTAAAAAGAGCTAGGGATGTAGCTTGGAGGTAGAACATCCCTGAGTTCAATCCCCAGTACCAATAATCAAACTATTCTCTCCAAGCTAGTATTTCATGAACTACACAATGTATGGGCACATATGTGCACATACACAGGCACTTAAAAATACACATGTGCTGTAAAACAACATGCATTGGGTAATGCATGACTTAAGACTTGAGTAAAAATAATTTAGTTATCAGAAATAAAAATGCTTGAGATGGAAAAGTACATCTGTTAAAAATGCAGTTCCTGCAAGTAAAACAGAACTGAACTACATTAATGTTTAAGATAATTTCTGTGATGAATGCCAGAGTCCTGAGTCACAGTTGCTCTTGAGTCCCCTTGGTGCTGGGAACTAAGGATGAGTCTATGGGACATTCAGATGGCCTGTCACACAAATAGTTGGATATGTGACCTGGGGCTCAGCGGAGAAGGCTGTGGAGATACAAGCACAGCAGTCCTCAGGCTGGAGAAGGTGGCTTTGGGAGGGAGTTTCAAGGAGAGGGGAGCCCAGGGCTGAGCCCTGCAGGGCCCTGATGGTTAGAGATCAGGAGATGATGGGACTTTCTAAAGATGAGGAGAAAATGCAGCCAAGCAGTCAAGCAAGAGTCCTCTTCAGAGGAACAGTGTCCTAAAAACCAGGTGGACACGTGCTACAAGGGGGGAGGGGTCCACTATGTTGGCTGCTGCCACCAGGTCAGGAAAGACAGAAGTGAGTAAGCACTGAGCCCTGCAAGGTGGCCGTCACTGCTGACCTGGAGAAGAGCAGCTTGGAGATGGGAGGGGCCTGAAGGCTCACCTGGAAAAGGGCCAGGAGTGATGGGAGGAGAGGTGTGGCGGTGAGATGTGATCAACTCCTTCTGGACTTCTTTAAAGGAAACAGGAAAATCGGGCAATAGGGGCCCTTTGGTCAAAGGAGTGTTTTTCAGATGGAAACCTTAAGTTTGGGTATGCTCATTTGGGTGCAGAGAGGTCCTTGTGGGTGAGGCGATGGACCCAGTGCCCTCCTATAGAAGCACTTCTGGCCTGCCCTCAGTGCAGCAGCTGGGATCTGCAGCTGGCAGGGTTGGCAGGGACTCCTGCTAAAGGTCTGATAGTGAGGGGCAGTCCCGAGCACCCCCGTGCCTGTGAGTCACCCTCCCCTCCCCACACACTGGCCCAGCAGAGAGAGGGGCTTCTGTGTCCACGCTCAAGCTGGGCTGCCCCTCTAAACCTGAGCCTCCTGCCTGTGGCCAGCTGGAGCACCTCACACTCTCCTGGGCCGGCCTCCCTGAATCTCACCAGCTGAGCACATTATGGCCTTCGGACCTAAGCACCCCGCCCCAGCAGGCTGGGTGACTACTTTGGGCTGCCAGGTACTTCCTGTCAGCTCCAGAGTTTCCTTGTCTATACCAGCCCACTGGGCTGAGTTCCCAGCTTTCCTGCAGCGAAGGAACTCGAGTTAGGACAAAACAGTCGTTCCTCTCAAGGAACAATATAACTTTGTATGTGTGAAAACATTGCTTCACAGAAGAGCCCTTCCATAGGACCGCAGCAAGTGCATGGGAGCCGATGAGAGCCAACAGTCTCCTGCAGGCGCTCCCAGAGGCTGCTAGGAAGTGCAGGTTTTGTTTAAATATGGAAGCGAGGGAATGGTAGATGGGGACCATGTGCCAGGAAGTCAGAGCAATAAGTAGGAGTTGATCTGTACAAAGCAATGTCCTGGTATCCAAGAGGGGACTCGGGAGACAGGCATGGATTTCAGTACCAGTGTCATGACAGAGGTAACACAAAGAACTACAGTGTGGAGAGGCCCAAGAGGTTCGCTAGAGAATGGGCTAGTACAAGCCTTTGAAGACTGGCTGGATTTGGCAATGGGCAGGGCCCGGCAGGCAGCAGAAGGTGAAATACAACAGGAGCGGGCCAGACAGTGGGGCCTGGAATATCAGGCTGAGTTTAAACTGGATTCTGCAGGTAAGGCAGCCACAGAAGGCTCTGAGGACAGACATAACACAGGCAGAACCGGCCCAAAGACGCTCAGCGGTCTCTCTCGTCGTCTGTCTGAAGGCCCTTTTGTTTCCCATCTTCTCTCTAACTTCCATACGCAAGAGAAAACATACCACCCTGACTTTCTGAGACTAGTTGATCTCACTTAGCCTAATGTTCTCTAGTTCCATCCACTTTTCCTGCAGATGACAAGATTTGTTTTTCTTTATGGCTGGGTAAAATTCCATTGTGTGTATATACTACATTTTCTTTATCCCTACAGCTGTGGCCAGATACCTGGTTTGGTTTCATAATTTTACTATTGTGAATTGTATCGCTATAGTATTCTGACTTCAATTCCTTTGGTGGGATGCTGAGGAGTGGTATAGCTGGGTCCTATGGTGGTTCTAGGGGTCATATGATGTTCCTAATCTTTTGAGAAACCTTCTTCAAATAAACGAGGAGAGAGACCAATAGAACAGTGAGGGGATGGAGGAGGCGAGTCGGGGAGGGGAAAAAGCCTTGATGAAGGGAACAGTTCAGTAATGCTATGCCCATATATGAAGGTATCACTAACATGTACTGGGAGGGTGGAATCCAGAGCAAATCACACCAAATGATGTGTGCATGCATGTTTATATCACTGAACTTCACTATGATGTATAATTACAATGTACCAATAAAAGTTTATTAAAAAAATAAAAGATGCTCAATGGTACCAACATCAGAGGCCCGGAGAATGGGAGGCCAGAGTGATAGCAGAGGAAGCTGAGACCAAGCTGAGCTGCTCACAGCTTCATGTGGACACCAGCATTTGGGGACTAACTGGGAAGGGGAAGAGAAGGTGCCCGAGGTGACACTAAGGTTCGGTGTGTAAAGGTCTGGGTGTGTAACCTGCAGTCTGGACGTGGAAGGAGACTCTGTTGGTGGGAAGAGTAGGACTTGGTAGGGCCAGGCCGAGTGTGAGGTGGGGTGGGTCTCCCAGGCAAAGATGCCCAGAGGCGTCAAGCAGGGGTCCGCAGTTCAGGAGTGGGGTGCTCGGCAGTGACACTTGGGTGCGTGGGTTGCCATCACCCCAGCTATGCACACCAACCCTGTTCAACTCCCTGCTGCTGAGTGTCCTCACCGTTCCCAGGCCTAGCCCTTCCCCCCAGCCCTGTCCCTCTCCACCATGAGCTTTTCAGATCTGACTGTCCCCCACACCGAACCCCCTGCACTGGGCCTTGTGTTGCCACCTTGGTGGGGCCCCCAAGCACCTTGAGGGCAGGATGACAGTTTGCCTCCATTTGGGTCCTTGAATCTTCTGGCTTAGAGTACCCATAGACTCTGATTAAACCGATCCTCCATGATGCACTGACTAATCGATTGACTACTAGACTGTAGGCCAAGAAAGAGAGCAAGGAGAGCTTGGCTCGGGACGGAAAGGCACAAGGATGATGGACACATGCAGCACCTCTGGGTCTGACTCATTGACTCACCATCAACACGGCACATCTCAAAAACACTGCTGAGTAAAACTAGCAAGTCGCAGATGCATGTCAAACAGCCTGGAGCCATCATCAGTACTGTCTACCACGCATTTCAGGTTCTCCCAAGCACAGCGAGGACTGTGCTTCCCACCCAAGGTCTTGGGCACAATGGACATGAGCTTCCCTGCATGGAAGCTTCAGGGCCAGCGCACAGTGCAGTGCCTTCCCTCTCGCCCTGTTGGCCTCCACTACCGGCTTCCTGGATGGACTCAGGGAGCAGGCCCACTGCACAGCCTTCCCCAATATGCACTGGAATGAGAAACAGATGTTCACTGGAGAGAGAGAGAGAGAGAGAGAGAGAGAGAGAGAGAGAGAGAGAGAGAGAGAGAGACAAAGGAAAGAAGGAAGAATGAGTCTACAGCACAGCTCCAGTGTGACTGCAGATGGGGGGGCTGGAAGGATGCTGTCAATGTCAATGTTTGGGGGTGGGGGCACCCTTGGTGACTTGGGTGGGACAAGGGGTTGAGTGGATGGTCATCATCCCTAGCTCCATCCATGAGATGGCAGGGGGACCCCCAGGTAAGTGACGACCCCAAATGTGTTCTTTTTCACAACATTTGTAAATACCCCTGGGGGTGATATCGACCCAAAGAACCATGAAGGGAGAGGGATCACCAGGAGCGAGGATAGGAGGCATGAGGGACCCAGGCTGACGCCACATAAACTCCCTATGTACCCCAATTGGACGGGACAGGCTGGAGGAGGGAGGACGACGGGGTAGTGAGATGGCCCTGGTGGAGGTAAAGAGTGGGGTACAGTAGTAACGACGCACACCCATGTCTGTTTTCTAGGCACTAGTGAACTGTACCCTCCTGCTGTCTCACAGGGTACTGTGACCACCTCACAGACAGGTTACGATCCCCTGCACAGACGAGGACGCCGAGCGCCGGAGAGGTGGGAGGTGGTTCTCAGGCTGCACAGAGGCAGGCAGGTCTGCAGCTCAGGGGCAGGGGTGACCCCCAAAGAGAAGGTGATTCTGATCAGCAGGTGGGGCTGTGTCAATCTGCATAGGACACAGGGGAGGGTGGAGACTGCTGCCCAGGGGCGGCGGGAAGAGAAGGTGTGACCTTTCACCTTTCAGCTGAAGGCAGAGACTTTTAGCAGGTAGCTGCCTGTTTAGAGGCTTGGCCTTCCCCAGGGACATGCAGCCTGGGAGATCTTTGGAGCCAGGCCTCCAATCTGGATGCGACTGTCTCTTTGCACATACAGAATGCCAAGAAGAGGCAGATTCTTTGTCCACCAGCTCTTTGGAGGCCCCTGACACAGTGGGTCCTCCAGTCAGGAGGGAAGAGGGAGCTCCCTAGGATCAGATGCTTCAATCATAGGACCCAATCTCTTCACCCTTTGGG
The DNA here is from genome assembly GCA_004027655.1 of Graphiurus murinus. Classification (NCBI taxonomy): domain Eukaryota; kingdom Metazoa; phylum Chordata; class Mammalia; order Rodentia; family Gliridae; genus Graphiurus; species Graphiurus murinus. The sequence continues at coordinate 278,612 of PVLC010000005.1, forward strand.
GACTCGATGGTGTAAGAACACAGAGACACACGAGGGCGCTCTAACCAAACGGCAGGAGCAGACAGCAGCCTTCCCGGAGTGCAAAGGAGGTGAGCACTGGGAAGCACCTTCCGTCCAGCGTTCCTCTACAGAGTCACCACTGGCACTTTGGGCAGCAGATTTTAGGGGTGTCTGCCATCCCTGGCCCCTTCTCTGCCCCCGTGACAACCAATCCCTACTTCCTGAGGCCCCTTTTGGCAGAGCCACCAGAAGATGCCATCTGATAGCCTCAGGGGTGTGGCAGTCTCTGCTCTCCTCTGCCCCGGCCTTCCAAGTGCCTCCCACTTGACCCTGTGAGACAGGCACTTGCAGCTGGTGGAGAGTCAGTGCCCCGGTGACAGCACGTGTTGCCAAGGCTCACGAGGGCTGTCCCCTTCACGAGGCTAGTTTTCCTTTATGCCGTTGTCCCTCAGGACTGAGTAGGACCAGGAATCACCCTGATCACACCAGGGACACAGACACAGGACCCTGAGACAGACACCACGGCACCTGCTCACATACATGCCCCCCATCCCTGGGAGCAAACACACGGCTACACAGAACACAGCTGGCACAGAAAACTTCCACAAAGCACAGGCGAAGCAAGGCACCCTGCCAGAGCCCAAAGGTCCCCAAAGCGCAGAGTCCCGAGATGTGCAGCTCATTGGGCTTCTGGAGGCAAACAACCAGGGATGATAATCAAAACACTCTCCAATCAACGAGCCCTGGGCCCTGGCCGGTCAGAGCGAGGACTGTACAAATGGCCAGCGCATACAAGCAGCTCTGGGCCTTACAAACCGTCCTGTGGGCAGAGCCTGAGTTCCCAGTGGGAAACTGGACATTCCAGGGGTGTCCTTGGCACTACAGAGGTGATAGGGTGGTTGGGACAGGAGCTGGGAAGCTCACTATCACTCCAAGGTGGGGGGTAGAAGCTCCTGGCCAGGAGCTGAGGAAGCTGAGGGCTAGAGACAGACCGAGGCCCCTCCAGATCCTCAGCAAGCACCCAGCATCGTGCATCCCAGCCAAGGAACCCCCTGGTGTTCTTAAACACAGGAGGCTGGTGAGTCCACCATGGTGGCACCTGCAGGAAGGCACTGCGGGGACCACAGGGCACCTGTGGGCTCAGCCCTGCCGTGAGACGCCTGCCGCCTCCGCACACAGGCGGAGGAGCTCGCACTCCACAGGAAGCCTGAAAACCGAATGTGAGTCTTACCCTCCTTCGAAGATTTTGATCCTCGCCGGCTCCCCTCTCTTGGAGGCGGGAGCGTCCTCCTCTGGCTTCCCTCGCTTGTCCTCTTCCTTCTCGGCTCTAGCCACCTCCTTCTGGCCTTCCGGGGAAACCAGCGACGTGAGGTGTACCTGGCCCACCGCGGGGACACAAAATCATTGCAGTTTACATTCTCATTCTCGGTTGGGGATGTCCTAGTAATGAGACCTGGCATGGGGCATGGCGCGGAGTGTACACATGTCAGCTCTGCCAACATCCACCTCCCCTGGGACCTGAGCTGTCAGCCCATGTGATGGAACTAAGAGACTGACCCCAGAGAAGTGAGGTCTCTCATCCAAGCTGGGCTCACATCTGCCTTTCAGGTGACCCTTCCTACAGGAGCTGAGCTCTTGCTCTGTCTCTTGCGCTAATCTGGGAGTTTCTGGGGACAGTCCTTATCTTGTTCTCTTCAGCCACCTGGGCATCCACAATACGGCCTGCCTCAGAGGTGGTGATTGGGCGTGGTGGCACACACCTATAATCTCAGTATTTGGTAGGCTAAGATAGGAGAATTGCAGGTTCAAGGCCAGCCTCAGCACCTTAGTGAGACCCTGGACAACTTAGCCCCTGGGTTCAATCCCCAGTACTAAAATAAAAAACAAAATGAAATAGCAATAACAATAACAATGAAGCCAGAACACTGAGCAAAGAAGTGAAGCCTGTACTCTGCCTTTGGAGAGTAACTGGTCCACTTCTCACTGATAGATCAGAAAGCCAAGGTCACCCAGCAATTAAGGGCAGAGCGGGGGCAGAGCACAGGTCTCCTGCTTCCAGGACCCCAGTCTGCCTGAGCTAGTGCCCAAGGCTGGGAGCCAGATGACCCTGATCATCAGGACCTGCCAGAGCCAGCCCAGGGAGGCCATGCAGGCTCTGGACTGCTGGTCTAAGGGAGCCCCCTCTCTTTGCAGAGCTACGGGCCTCAATGAGACCTGGTTCAATGGAGAGACTGGCTTTGACCTTGTGTTTCCTGATGTCTTTTGCTATCCCAAGATGTGTCTTCTAAACCCGCCAGGGGTGGCAGGGGGTGGGCACACCCTTGTTAGGGTGTGAGGATGCTGTGCTGGGGGGTGGGGGCTGGTGGAACTGTGCAAAAAGGCACCTGGCTGGGAATCAGGGGATCGAAGTTTCAGCATCAGGTACATCATTGCATGCTGAGCCACCCTTGGGTGGATTACATCACCTCTTTGGGTCTCAGAGTCTGAGGGGTTTAGACCATCTTAAAGATCCATTTCAAGGCCAACTTCTGTGACCCAGTAACCCCCATATTGTCTCTTCAGAATTGGAGGTGGGGAGCATATATCCTGAAAGCCTCTAGTCTGCTGTTCTGACAGAAGACAATTGTTTTCTTCGACACCTTCTAGAGCGTGTCATTTCCTCTCCCTCCTGGCCTGTGGTCAGACCATCCATGGAAGGACCATGGGGCTTATCACAGGCTAATGGATAGTTTCTGCCTCCTAACCTGCTGTGATGCCTGAGCCAAGCTAGAAGAGGTTGGTTTTGGTGGTAATGTATCAGTTTACCAGGAAACACAGTGTTGGAAGTATTGAAATCTAGCGGGGTCCCGGGATCCACTTTAGCTTTTAGAAATCATAATATGAGTAAGTATAGCTAAAAACATTTACTGAGTGTCAAAGTGCCAAGCACTGTCCTATGCACACTTTGTACATTTTAACTCACTCAACTATCTCCACAGTCCTCTGAGGTAAGTATTATTATTATCCTTATGTTACAGATAAAGGAACCAAGGCACAGAGAGGTTAAGCAACTGGCCCAAGATCACACAGCTAGTACATGACGTGGTGAGATGCAACCCTAGGAAACCTGGTATCTGAGTCACTGTTCTTAATCTCTTTGTGACAGTGCTTTGGTTGTCAACATGATCTCCAAGGAGAAAAAAGGAGGAATAAAGGAATGTAGCTGCAAAGTGAGTTCTTATATAAGCTTGGGTTTCTCCAGGGCTTATATATGGAAAGAAATATTTATGGCCAAACTCGAACATGATAGAGTGGCCCAGATCTGCAAGAAGATGGTTAGGGAAAGCTTCACAATGCTACAATAAATCAAAGGACATTTGGGGAACTACTAACAGAGAATGGAAGCCACAGGGTGACATGTCAGCTCAGTGGAATAAAGAGCTTTTTAAAAATCACTCTCCAAAGATGGTTGTACCAGGAAGCGGTGAGCTCCCCATCACTGGAGATATGCAAGTCAAGGCAAGAGAGAGAGAGAAGTAGGTGTGTAATTGTAGGGAGGCTTCAACTTGTAGACCACGTAGTTGTCTTAATGTACTAGACTGGTGTACATTTGTCAGGAAACATGCCTTTGAACCAAACAAAACAGTCCAAGGAAACGTTTGCAGGTGTTCCCTCATTTTAGAAAGTAGCATATAAACAAATGATTGCCAAATCCAATTAAGTCAAGTTAATACTTCCTTTTTCTCTTTCTTTTCTTTTTTTTTGTGGTACTGGGGATTGAACTCAAGGGCATTCTACTTTCAAGCTATACCCCCAGCCCTATTTTTTTTATTCTTTATTTTGAATCAGGGTCTCACTAAGTTGCAGAGGGCCTCACTAGGTAGCTGAGGCTGGCCGCGAACCCAGATCCTACGGTCTCAGCCTCCCAAATGCTGGGATTACAAGTGTGTGCCACCACACCTGGCTACTTCCTTCTTAAATGGCCTGTACAGCTTTCATTAGAAAGTAGAAGCAGCCTGGATCATCGGAAAGGGCTTCACAGTGAGATCTAGTTTTGAATCTGGTCTCTGCCATTTATTGTGTGGCCTTATGCAAGTTATTTAATCTCTCTGTGCTTTGGTCTATTTGTCTATAAAATGGTGATAGTGCACCCTAACTTTCAAGGTGGCTGTGAGAATGAAGGTAAAGTTTGGCATAGTGTGAGGCACACAGTAGGTGCCCCAAAAGTTATGAGTATAATCTCAACAGCATCCTGGCAGTAACGTAGCCAGTATGATGGTTTCGGCGAAAGTGGAAATCTTGTTTAGAAATGTCTGTAGACTGACAAAGACATCTAGAGAATAAATTTGGAAAACAGTTTATGAAATTTATCTAGTGGAAGTAAGGACACATTCAAGGCACAAAGTTGCAAGAGGCAGATAGGAATGTGGGAAGTCCCAGAATACAGTTCTGCTCACTGGTCTATGATATGAGTTTAGTTTGGGGATTTATGCCTGATTTGGTCAAAGCATCTGGTCAGAAGACATACTAGTGAGCATCTTTAAATTTGCAATCATCTTTTAAAGTCTTCTTTCTTCCAATAATTAAAAAAAAATAGACCCTCTGGAATTAGATAGGTCTGGGTTCACATTCTGGGTTTGTTAAGCATTTGTTATATGTCCTTGACTTCTCTCAGCCTCTGGCCCTTGGTTTCCCCATCTGTGGACTGGAGATGGCCATGCTGCCTCATGGGTGGAGGAGAGCATCACCTGGATCCAAGGGTCCAGCACAGCGAGGATGCTCAACAAACAAGACCAATTTGACATCCCACAGCTGCCAAATCAGTACTGAACATCAGAGCCTGAATCCTCAGGCTAGCCTGGTCAGGATATGGAAGTATCTTTTGTCAAATCAAATTTGGAATTTCAGACTTGCTGAATATGCAGGGGACCAGTTCATTTTATAGCTCCTGATGTAGCCTCAGGTCAGAGGTATAAATATGAGCCCTTAGTGAGGGCCTGGTGCTACTACCTAGCACAAATGGGCCAAACTGTGGGTGATATTGCCCCCTGTAGGCAAAGTTGGATATTGCAGCTCAGTTCTATTTGCAAGCCTATGCAGAAAAGAAAGAAGAAATATCATGAGAGTGTCCAATGCTAGGATCTGTGGAAATGGGATGATTTTTAAGTGGCACTAGAGTGGAAATAGAAGATACAGGGAATAAGAAAAGCAGGAAACGACAAACAAGACATGGGAAAACCATATGATAAAAGAGTGGCATAAAGTTTTAGATTGCTATCACCATTCCTATCCACTGAGTTTTCCAAATCAGTCTTTAAAAGAATTGCTTTTTTCCTTTTTTCTTTGCAGTACTGGGGATTGAACTCAGGGGCATTCTACCTCCAAGCTATACCCCAGCCCTATTTTTTATTCTTTATTTTGAAACAGGGTCTCATTAAGTTGCGGAGTGCCTCACTAGGTAGCTGAGGCTGGCCAAGAACCCGGATTCTCTGGTCTCAGCCTCCCAAGTATTGGGATTACGAGCATGCACCACCATGCCCGGCTATGCTTTTTTCCTTGATGAGATTGTATCTTTGAGTTTATAGTAGAAGCTCATGGGGAAGTGGGATCATTTTATTTCTAGCTTTATTGAAGTGTATCTATTCCAAGGAGGTTAGGTACACACTGATAAACCCAATAGACATGTTTCTTTGTAAGGTGACCAGTCATAGCCATCAGAGAGAAAATCTAACCCCTCAGCTATAGATCTACACGTGGAACCTGAAAACAATGTGGCTTTAAAAGCTCAGCGAGGCCTTTCCAGCAGTGAGAAAGCAAGCAAGACTGGACTTACCTCTGTCATGCGGGGCTTGCGGGAGCTGGATGGCACAAGCCTTCCTGCTTCAGGATGCGGAGCTGTGGCCATGGTGTATGTCTCTTTGCTCACCTTCTGCTTAGACCTCAGGAGGGACAAAGCAGCTTTAGTGGAAACCCCCGGAAGGTTGGGGTTGTACAAACTTATGCACCAACCAGCGTAAACAGAGGACCTCCTATCTGCATGCTGGATGTGATTTGGCTTAATGTAGTTTAAATAGCACCAACTGACATTAGTGGTCGTGTGGAGGCTGGGGAACTGCTGTACCTTCTTTGAGTCCGTACCTTCTTGTGACTTGGCAGGTCTGGGGGGTGTTTCTGACAGAGGCAGAGAGCTGGAAGGTGCCAGGGGAGGGAGGTCAGGTTGTTCCTTGGAATCTTCTTTCTTCACACTCAGTGGAGGCAACCCTCTTCGGTGAGGTTTGCCAGATGGCTGGGCATATTCCTTCAAAGCTTCTGAGGCTGAGGCTGTCCCAGGGGGCAGTGTGGAATGGGGGAGGGGAGGCATTTCCTTCAGGTCAGATGGATCTGAGGACAGGCTCGACAGTGTTTTTAGCTCCCTCTTGCCCTGGCTGCCTGGGTGGGATTTCTCTGTCCTCGTCCCATCCTCGGGGCTGGTAAGCACCACACTGCATGGTTTTACCAGCTCAAGTTTTTCATCTGCCTTGGAAGCCTCCTCCTCCTTCACCCTTTTTTGCTGCTGGGTTTCCATGGTAAGTTCCAGGCTGCTGGCTGGTGAAAGAACCCGTTTGCTTCCCCCTGCTGTCGATGAGCTGCCCTCCAGGCTCAAGACACCCTCTGAGGACAGGGAAGTGCCTTTCCTTTCAGGTAACGTCACAGGCACTCTCAGGTATGGAGTCTGGAAGCCTCTGTTTTGCTCTTCACTTAACCCAGACAGTCCAGGCCCGGCTTCGTACACCTCTGCCCCGCACACAGCCGTCCCTTTGGATGGGAGCTCCTCACTCTTGAGAAGGGACACGCTTGTTGAGCTGCCTTGAGACTGAGTGACCAAGATCTGAGAAAGGGTGGTGTACATGGCACTCCCATAGGACGGCATGTTGGTCTGAATGCGGACGGGCACCACCAGGGAGACCATGGTGTCTGGACAGGCAGGCAGGGCCAGCGGCAGGGCTGACGTGGATGCCGAGGAGCTGGCTGGGGGAGCTGAGGGCAGCAGCTGGATGTCGCTGCTATACCCTGCGCTGCAGGAGGGGCCAGGAGTTGCTGTTGCCAGTGGGGCCAGACTGGTTTTGATCTGGGGTGGATGACTTTCCATGTCACCAGGGAGCTGCAGTGAAAACTGGGGTTGCAGAGGCAGGAAAAGCCCGGAAGAGAGTGCTGAGGAGGCCGGATATGGCATGGGGAGAAACGAAGGGGGCTGCCGGAAGGGAATGTTGGCCGGGTGAGGCAGGAGCTGGGGGAGATGGAGTTGGCCTGGGTGCAGAACGGTGGGCTGGAGAGGAAGCGATGGAGCCTGGAATAAGGAGGGTGGGAGTGGAGGCATGGAGTACGGTGAGGAGAGGAGGCTGGACATAGCCTGCGTGGAGAAGAAGTCTGAAGTCTGTCCTGGCTCCTGCTGCATCAGGTGCTGGAAGGAGAAGAGGGAGACGGGCGGGGGCAGGTACGGTTTTTCCTGCAGGGGCAGCTGGGTGCCAGGGTGGTGGAACACCTGCAGAGCTTCTGTGTAGGGTGGTGTGGACCCCAGGGGGGGCCTGTCCTGCGCCTGGCTCTTGCCTCCTGGGTGCTCGCTGTACAAGGTGGCTGCTGAGGAAATCTGGGGCAGTGAGCTTTTGGGGGGAGGTTTGCTGGATGAGGACTGTGGTTCCTCGCTCTCCTGTCTTCCCTTGGGGGTGGCTTCGGGCTCGGTTTCCGGAGGCCTGCTCAGAGAGGCCTGTCTCACCAGAAAGCATTTTCTTCTCTCCGGTGGGGCTGCCGGGACGGGTGCAGGAGGGCCTGTCAAGGACAAGCTGCCATAGTCAAAGGATTTGCTGCGTGTCTCTGCCATGTGGGTGGAGTGGGGAACGTTGGGGCTCTGCTCCGAGGCTGACCTCCGCATCTCTCGGGCATGTGGGTGGTGGCTGGGGACGGTCAGCATGTGGGTGCCCAAGGGTTTGGAGCGGGTGTCAGACGAGGGCCCGGGGGCCTCTGCTTTCCCATGATCATCCCTATCAAACGAGGCCGAGCGGCTGGACCCACTCAGAGAGACACTGCTTTCTTGGCTGGGGCTGCGAGACAGAGGCACAGAGGACTCGAAGCTGGACTCCCCCGAAGACTGGGCCATCTCTGCCAGGCGCAGTCTCTTCTTCTTGGGTGGCAGCTTTTCGGCTGGGAGCTGGGCGAGTGTCTGGCTACGCTGGGGCCACTGGAACTCCTCGGTCTTCTCCGGTTCTTTAGGAGGTGGCTCTGGCTCTGTGTCAGGCCGGTCAGGTTCCTCTGTTACCAGGATCTCAGGAACCTGAATGTTGGGCTGGCGGACCAACTTGGGCTGCAGCGAGTGAGCCGAGCGTCCGTGCGGGGCAGGCAGCGGGGATGAAAACTGGGCCAGAGATTTGTCTTCCCCTTCCAGGCCACTGGGCTGCTCAGGAGGGTCGGATTTCTCAAAGGAGCTGGTGTGCTGGATGACAGAAATTTCTTTGGACGTTGTTCTCCTCTCCTTCCCTGATTCTGAACCGGACCCCGGCTTGGAAGTCCTTGGCTGGAAGCCCGTGGGTCCCTCCAAGGAGGGCGCCGATTTACTTGGTTCTGCTGGTGACTTGGTGGACTCCAGGGGAAGGTTCCGAGCGGTGTCAGATGGCCCCAGGCTGCCAAATTGACCTTTTGTTGACTCAAAGGCTGGCGGCTCTTCCTCATCCCCAAGGCTCTTTTCCTTCCTCCTCTTCCTCAGTGGAGTGAGTTCCAAGGTGGCCCCCAGTTTATAATGCATCATCTGGGACCAGGGCTCATGCTCCGCCTGACTCTTTTCAGCTTCCGGAGACGCGTGAGCACCTGCAGCGAGGGGCTTTGTGATCTGCAGCTCTGAGCAGTAGTACTTTTTATGGGCCTCGTAATTATCCCTTTTCTTGTACCGAGCACCGCAAATGGTACATTCATAGATGACCCCTTTTGTTTTCAGCCCCTTCTTGGTCTTTTTGGTAAGTTCACTCTCCTTGGCTTCCAGGTCGTCGGAGGGCTTGGGGGCGGCGTCTTTGCTACTCGGTCCAGCCTCCTCGGAGCTGTACTCACCTCCCAAAGGTAGTTCGATGGCCGGCTGGCGCTTCAGCATCCGGGGGTGGGAGGTGAACGCTGGGCTGCGGCTCGGGGCTCCGGAGTCAGCAATGTGGTCGTCGAAGGAGTAGCTACCTCGGAAGGTGTGGTGGGGGGTACTGAGGGTGCAGGTGGCGGAAGGCATAGACTGGCTTCGCAGGAGAGGCACAGGCGGGGTGGAACTGGGCCCGTGCTGCAGGCTCAGCAGTGACTGCTCCGGCTTCGTCTTCTCACCGTGGGACAGGGACTCCCGGTAGAGGCTGGATTTGGGGGATTCCATGCTGCTGCGCCTGGTCAGCGAGCTTCTCCTGGGCTTCACGCTGTCTATCTCGCTGGTGTCCACCACGGCCTCGTTGATGGTGATGAGCTTCGTGATGTGCTCGATCACCTGCGTCCGGGGCACAGACAGAGGCACCAGGCTGGGCTTGTCTTCGGTGGACAGGGGCAGGAGGGGCTGGGTGGAGGTGGCCGTCAGCATGGCGGTCCGCTGCCCGATCCGCCCGCACTTGCCGAAGATGATCTCAGCGTAGGACTTGGCGTTGGTGTTGGGGGGGCTGACCTGCTGCTCGGCGCTCTCGGAGCGTGAGAAGTACCCAGACTCGGTGCTGCCCTTGCTGCCGGGGCTCAGGAAGGCCTGCTCGTCAATCACCTTCTTCCTCTCGCTGAGGCGCAGGGCCAGCTTCTGCTTGATTGTGTGGGTGTCTTCGGGCTTATGGCTCAGGGGATGCTCGGCTGAGGGTTCCGAGAATGTGGTGGGGTCCTCGAGCGACGGTGCCGTGCTAGACTGGGACAGGGAACAGCGTTCATGGCTGGAACCTTGGCTCCCGGAACTGTACAGACCGCTGGAGAGCAGGGGGTGCTTCGGCCTGGGGGAGAGTTCTGTGGGGGGACCAGACGTGGCACCAGTTTCCTCTTCGGAGTCTGTACTTTCTCCCTCGGTGGGCTCCTCAAATTCCTCCCCAGGGATCCTCTCCATCTCCAGCCCGGGTGGGTACATCTCACTGCCCACGCCTGAGGCCAGGCCAGCTTTGATGCGGTGGGCGTGGGACTTCCTGTGCTTGTAGAGGTTGCTCTTGGTCTTGAAGGAGAAGCCGCAGGGGCCGCAGGGGTAGGGCCTCTCCCCCGTGTGCGAGCGGATGTGCTTCTGGAGCACGCTGGGCTTGGCGCAGGGTCGGCTGCAGTACTGGCAGATGTACTTGCCGGGCTTCTGGGGTTTCCTCTCCTTCTTGTGGGCCTCTTCTGCGGGCTTCAGGGACACCTGGGAGGGACGGGGCACAAAGACCTTGGGGATGCCGGGCAGGTCCTCAGGGGGAAGGATGGAGGCATGGGGAGGGAGGAGCTGGCTCTGCGGGTGGAGCCCAGGGGCCACGAAGGAGCCCGAGGGCCCTGGTCTCATGGGGTCGACCAGCTGCCACGTGGACCCCTCCAGGAGATGCTCTGGTTTGCCAGGCGCCATGAATGCTGGTGTCAGAGGGTGCTGGGGAAGCTGGGAGATGTGGATGGAGGTTTCGATGGGGGGCCTCTGCGGGGGCTTCTGCTGCTGGCCCGTTTTCTCCTGAGAGCCTTCCCTAAGGACTGACGAGGGGCCAGGGAAGGGCTGCGGGGCTAGGAGCTCCTGGGAGGCACTCTCTTGGGGGGCAGCCGTGCTGCTGCCTGGGTACGGGACGCTGGAAGAAACACTGGTCTGGATGGCCTCTCCTTTGGTCAGCCGCTTCCGGGGACTTCCCTCCGCCTTCTTGGTGCCCTTGATGCCTTGTTCAGGATCCATGACCTTCGCAGAGACTTTAGATGCTACTCAGGGAGGGTGGGGACAGGCTGCATTTATGGATAATCCAAGTGTCCCAAGGAGTTGTCCGGCTCTGGCCACATTGGTTAAGAGCTGCAGAAGCCAGCCCTCAGACGGAGTCGGGAGGTTTTTTTTTTGTTTGTTTGTTTGTTTTGCAAGTGTCACTGGTTGCAAGTGGGCTCAGCAGGTCATTGGGGCCCACACTCTTCAGATTGGTGAGGCATGGCCCTCTACTGGGGAGACAGAAAGCAGGCCAGCACTTACTGCCTGAGTGTCTATCGTGAAAGCGTCATGAAGGGTGTCAGTATTGCCATTGTATTGTTTCGGTTGGCAGTGGCAAGTGGCCCCCACGAGTCCCCCGTGTGCTATGTGAAGAACAGAAGGTTGGAGACATCTGTGTCCACAGCCCAGTCATCCCTGGTGCTGGCCCAAGAGAGGCCGCAATGGATGCTGGGGGTGGCTCCGTCCTGGCCTCTTCTCCCCGTTGACCCGTGTTGGTGATCAGCGGCCTCGGAGGGGAAATCACGTTCTTCTGCAGGACAAAAGCACACACACAGAAACACACACAAGAGAAGAGAGTTACTGTGACATGTCTGTAGCCTGGGAAGCTGGCACTCAGGGTCAAAGCCGGCTGAGTCTCCTAAAAGGTCAGCCCTGACAAAGTCAACCTAGCTCCGCCTGCCCAAGCACTGCCTATCCTTCCCTCCCTCACCACTGCAGCGGATGCTGGTGGGTTTCTGACATGTTAGCAGTGTGGGGGATTGGGGCTGAAGGTAGGGCAGGCTCTGGGAATGGCCAGGCAGTCGGGGTCAGGAGGCCTGGGCTCCGGTCCCTGCTCTATGGTCCATTTCAAGTGAGCCTGAGCTCTCTAGGTGTCCCCTGCCCCATCTGTAAAGTGGATAAACAGCATTTCCTGCCTCCACTGCACGTCCGTCAGGGCTGCAGTGGAAACTACAGGATGATGGAGGTGGACACTGCAGTGGAAACTACGGATGATGGAGGAACTCGAGATGGTGCCCTGGTGGGCAGGAGGAAATGCCTGGGGTTATCCAGGCATGAGTTTTCCAAGGGTAGATTATTCTCTTGTGAGTCTTTCTCTTTGGCCCTGGATCTGAAAGTGAGAGAGAGAGAGAGAGAGAGAGAGAGAGAGAGAGAGAGAGAGAACGAGAGAGAGTGAGCTCACTGCTTTTTCACCCACTTGAGAACTCAGTCCCCATCCTGTGTTTCAAGCCAAAGCTGCAAAACTACCACCCCAGCCCATGGATTGATCCAAACACCCCCCAGGAAGATCATTCTGGAAGGTTCCTCCAGCTCTGTGGCCTGTGCTTGTCCAGTCAGTGGCCTAGGGAGGCCTTGGAAGTAGCTCTAAAGGAAGGAGGCTTTGCCTGGAGGAAGGACAAAGTAGCTCTGCTAGTCTGAGTGGCCCCCAAGCGTGTGCATCCTCCCAGCGCCAGCTGAAAGTTGAGCGGCCACGGCTCCCTGGGATCTACCCTTCTTCCCGGGGCCACAGTTGGAATTTCAAAGCTGGAGGTGACTGTGACTCTGGCTTGCCCAACCACATGACTTTCCAGTTGAGGAAACTGAGGACCACAGAGTGAAGTGGTCTCCTTAAGGGCCGAGGTTTCCAAGAGGTGTCAGCCTCTCAGCTCAGCCTGTCACGGCCAGAGTTTGTCTCCTGGTTCCTCCCACTGTCCATCCCCTGCACGAGCCCAGGTCAAGTGAGCGGTAGGACACGTTTACAGGAGGAAGCATGGAAACCTGTCCTCCCCCAGCTCTTCACTGGGTGTTTGCTGATACAAAATTGAAAGTTTACTCATTGCCCTTTCAGAGGGTGCTCAGAAGATTAACAAGCCTGTCAGGCTCAAATAATCGTCCCTCAAGCAGGGCCTCAGCCCTCGTGGCAAACTATGGAAGGCAGAAGATTCAATGTTTTAGCAAAAATTATATCCAGTAAGTTTACTCCTTTTGTGGTTTTCTTCTATCTTGATTCTACAAAGAATTCAAAGTAGTTATAAAATCACACTTATAGAAGAATGACAAACTATAAGAAAACCGTAAATAAGAATAACAAATTAGACCAAAGAAAATGTATATAGGGTAGGAAGTTAGGATTGGTAGGATAAAAGAATACTGATGTAGTAATCAAAAGAGCATATAACATTTCTATAGTTCAACTCTACATTGTATAGGAGCTTCCTTACAGCTAAGGAGAAAAGGGAGACATGATCTATTACAGAGCAATTATAGTTAGAGAGGAGGAAAAGTCTAAGTTCTTTGCAGGAAGCAAAAGTTGGTTTGAAAATAAAATAAATTTCCCATGTAGTACTTCAGTCAGGGTCAGTAATGAGGCAGAAGATCATCTATGTTTTCAATGACATCCTTCTAGCAAATGCAGTGGTTGATTTTGTCAGTGGAAGACCACTTTCAGCAAAGGCTATTCTCTGAGCAGTCAAATCTGCTTTGGGAAGACGCAGAGCAGGCATTTTCCCAAAGCAGATCAAGTGTGGGGAAGGCAGGGAGATCCATTTCACTGTGTCACAGTCAGCAGGGTGGCTGTGTAAGGTCCACGCTGGGACCTACTAATAACCAACAGGAATAAATGTTTACCCAACCGGACAAACCTTCACCCTTAGAATCTGCATGTGCCTCATATGGCAAAATGGCATGAGGGCTAACTGCCTCTGCACCTCTGGCATAAACTTTGGATCTTTGCTGTGAGGACAGAAATTCTATTGCAGCCTCTTAATGGATCCTGGAGATTGTCTAGTCCAATCCACTCACTTAGACAATGAAACTGAGGACTGGAGAGACAATTGGATTTGCCCTAAACATCACACAGTAATGGTGGCAGAGCTGGACCATCCTGTGCCTCTGGCCACCAGACTCATCTCCCACCTCTATTAATAACGTTCTCTATGGTGTCTGTGTGGTGTCACTGCAGTCTATGGTTCTCTGTTCTAGGGGACATCGCTGTGTCCACGGTGAGGTGCATCCGGGTGTCTAAGAGCCAGAATGGCAGCAACAGCCTTTCAACTAACATCCCACTCTCACTGTGGCAGCTGGATGGCAGATGGCTAAGGTGGGGAGCCCATCCTGATGGCAGTATGCCCCTCAGTGATCGAAGTTAAGGTGGGCATCTAAATCCAGATGATGTGGCCATCGCTTGAGGTCAGGTGGAGGGAGAACGATTCTCTGGGCTGGGCTAGGAGAGACCTGTGGGTGGTGTGTGTGGCTAATAAAGGGTTGACTATATTTACTATTTCTATTGACTCTTTCCTGCAAAGATCTCAAAGCACCCCCAAACACTAGCTAGTGGTAAGTCTTGCTTCTTCAGATGGATAGATGGATGGATGGATGGATGGATGGATGGATGGATGGATGGATGGACCCTGTGGCCTGATTGGCTGGTAAAATAATCATCTAGTGGGAGTCAACTGGCCAAGGAAGGTCTCACATTGTCTGGTCCTGCATCTCTACTTTCACCGAGCCACAAGGCTCCTCAGGGGGGTCTGTGCAATTCCCAGGGCCAGGTGGAAAGGCCAGGTGGGAGGAGGGAACAGTGAGGTGACTATTTTGTCATTGGGTGACACACAGGGCCAGCACCGCCTGCCTACAGTCAGCATCCAGCCTACACCTGCGAGCTGGGCCTGCACTTCCCCAGGGAGGAACCTTCTGCTGGCACCTCTGAGGGAGGAACCACAAGGACAGTCAGTACCATCTCCCTGAACACAGAGCTGGAGCTGGTGAATGCCCAGGAGCCTGAGGCTGCCCCTTCATTCTGCATGCAGGGCATCTGGGACACAGCAGGGAACGAGCAGCCCAGGGCCACACTGGTCCTCCGATACCAGGGTCAGTGCTCTCTGCTACGCTGCTCCACCATGGCAAGACAGGTGCGTGGTGCTTGACACAGGGTCCGTGGGGGAGGACAGCCGGAGCTGCAGGTGCAGATGCTGGAAGAACCGCAGTACCTAAGACCTGGGGCCTGTGACCACTCAGATGCAGCGTGAACAGGTGTTCACTTTCTATTTAACCCCTTAGGAGCCCCGTGCTAGTCACTGGAACCAAGATAGACTAGGAGAGTGGGTCTTTCCTACTTTCTGTGGCTCTGAGGGTGTGTGTGAAGTTTTAATATTAGCCGGAAGTGACAGAGAAAGAATTCACTTCTCTGTGGCGTCTGTGGGAATAAGTAAGGACACCTCACCTGAAAAAATGGAGTCAGGGCTTTGGGGTTTCCCTTTCAGGCCAACAGAGGCCTAAACCCCGGGACATAATGAGGATGGACATACTCTGCAGATGGTCACAGAATGGCTACAGGGTCCACTGCCAGCTACAGAGGCCACAGCTCCCAGACAGCACTGGCTTAGAGGCCAGCTCACCTTGAGGAGAAGCTGGGCGTCAACAGCCAATTGGTTAACAGATCAGATCACCTAATGTCCCCTTCCAGAAGCTTCCACAGAACAGCCCAACAGGGAAGAGTGCTGGGCTTGCTGAAGCTGGAGCCACAGAGGCCTCAGGGAGTGGGAAGTGATGGAGATGCCAACAGACCCACAGCGAGGTGGCTGAGGGCAGAAGCCAAACTGAAGTACTTTCTGCCTCCAAGGGTTGAGACTACATGGCCAGAGCTGAAGTGGACACCCAGGGGCTCTACCAGTGGGTGATCCACCAGTCTTGTCAGGAAGCCAGCTGGAATGCACCTCCGGCTCTGGGCTGAGGAGCTCAGGCCTCTGGCCAAGTGAGATAAGGCTGAGCCAGAAGAGGACCAGAGCCCCATGCCCAGGGAGCTGCTAGGTCAATCGGAACCCAGACATATGGGGCTGAGCAAAATTCTTTGCTTGTAATTTGCTTACACATACACTCACCCCCAATATTCCAAAATTGGATTAAAAAAAAAAAACTTACTGGCAGTAATAAAATATACTGATCTCAAATGCCAGGAAAGCAAACCTTCCTCCTAACTCCAATAGCTGGGGACACTGGGCCTGAGGCCACAGTTGTTTTGGAGGCTGGCAGTCATATTCTTAACCACTCGACAACAAAACCAGCACCCTCTCCTGGAATCTCTGTGTGTGGTGTTGTGTGTGCAAGTGCACATGTGCACGTGTAAGATGGAGCGGAACTCTTTACCTGCAAAGAAAGTAAGTGACTGGGGGCTCAGATGGTGGCAAGATGGGACAGACATGAGGACATGGGTCTGGGGACCCATAGGGAGAGGTGGTCAGAGAGAACAATAGAAAGAAGTCTGGACAGAGTGGCTGAGGCTGAGGGGGGTCAGGCCCGGCTGGGAAAAGGAAACACGGCAGAGCCTGGACGTTTCTCCCAATGGCCATTGGTCTTTTTACTAATCAAGTCCACTGAAGGCTGGAGGTATGGTTCACTGGTAGAGCACTTGCCTGACATCTGTTAGGCCCTGGGTTAGATTCCCAGCACTGGAAAACAAAACAAAACAAAACAAAAAACAAAACACAAATCCACTTGAGTGTTAGCTGGGTCTGTGGTCACCCAGCTAGAGCCTGCATTTGCAAGCTTCCCTTGCAGCTAGGTCTCCTCATGCTGCATGCAACCTCCATGGCCAGCAGAACTAGTGCTTGCCCTTCACTTGCCCATTTTCTCAGGAAGGAACATGATGTGGCAGGGAGTCAACTCTGACCATCCAGATGAGAACATCACTTGAAGACATGGTAGGAGAAGACTGGATGATGGTGCAAAGCCAAGCCATCCACCTTGGGAGAGAAAGACATCTTCTATCTTTTGGCCCCATTTGGAGCAGCTGAACACACATGCCAATTCCCACTAGGGGTGAGTGTGGTGTAGATCTCTGGGAGGTTGAAAAGGCTTGACAGAGCCCATTCCAGCTTCTACAGGCTGCCCGCTGCATCTGTTGGCTCGTGGCTCCCTTCTGCCTTCAAAGCCATGTCTCATATCACATTATTCTAATCCTGACCCCTCTTCTTCCTTTGTTTACTTAGGAGTCTTGTGCTTACACTGGGTCCCACTGGATAATGCAGGATAATCTCCCCCCCCCTTGAGATCCTTAATTTAATCACAGTCAACAAAGTCCATTTTGTCATGACAGGCAATATATTCACAGGTTCCAGGAATTAGAAGGAGGCTATCTTGGGGAATATTATTCTGCTTATCACAATGGTATTTCTTCTTCTTTTTTTTTTTTTGGTATGGAGGATTGAGCACAGGGGAATTATACCTCCAACCGATACCCCCAGCCCTTTTTATTTTTATTTTTAAGTTTTGAAATAAGGTCTTGCTAAGTTGCTCAGACTGGCTTCAAACCTGCAATCCTCTTGTCTCAGCCTCCCAAATACTAGGATTATAGGTGTGTGTCACCACGCCCGGCTCCACAATGGCATCTTATTATTAAAAATCTCTATTTCTTGATTTCTAGTAAGCCTTAGCACTTTTGCATAAACTTATTAACAATTTTTTTCATCCAGGCAATTACTTTCCTTTAAAATCCTTTTTAAATGTTTCTAATGAAGTCTATTTTTCTTACTGGTTTACATAAACTTTTAATATTGGGGATATCAATCTTGCATATCTAGGCTGCAAATATTCTCTCCTCATTTATCATTAAATGAGTGTTTAACTCAGCTATACAGAATTTTTTTTTGTCTCAACGCAGTCAACTATATCATCACTCTTTCCATTTATGACTTTAAGTTTCATGCCTATGATTATTTTCTAGAATGTCACTCAAATGTTCCTTCCAGTTCCTTCATGATTTATTTTTTCCTCTCCATTCCTCCCTTTCCATTGTCATCCTGGCTCCATCTGGCATTCATTTGGGTATAAAGATTAAAGTAAAAATATAATTTTAATTTTAATTTTCGCTATAGCTAGCCAGTTTCCCTAATATAATTATTGAAGAGTTCATCCCCTCCCCCCAAAAAAGAAATGTCCTGGGGCATCTGCTAAAGGCACAGTTTCTAGGCCCAATACAGATCCACTGAGACAGAATCTCTGGGAAAAGGTCCCCAGAATCTTTATTTTTGTAAAATTCCATGCCAACCTGATGCGTACTTTTCTACAGCTCGGCATTTGGAGAAACTGATGAAATAACTCTGCCTTCTGTAACTAATCACCTTGCTTCTAGGTTTCTAGGTTTCCATCTTCTCCCAAACTCCCACCACACGCTATCATTCATTGTGGAAAGAGAAGTCTTTCCAATGGACAACCTCACCAGGTTTGTCAAGAACTCTCAATAGCTCCTCCCTACAGAGAGATTTGGCCAGTGGCATTTCACATCTGTCATAATAGGGTCACCAACAGGCTCCAGCTCTTCACCCTGCACTTACACTTTGAACTCTGCCTCTATATACTGCTGTTCCAGGGGACGCTAACTCCACAGAGGAGTCAGGGAATGCTGCCAAGCAGGAGACATGCTTGAGCTGGGCCTTGAACAATGGAAAACACATTGGAAGTCAGATTTGGAAGAAAGGGACTCCGGCTAGCTGGGAGGTACAACGTGTACAAAGCACAGGAGGGTGGAATGTGGCTACCAGGAATGTCAAGCTTTGGGGCTCTGGCACCCAGAGTGTCCAGGTGGGCTCTGGACATGGGAAGAAGCTTCTGCACATCCCTTCTTGCCTCCAAATTGCGAAGGCTCAGTTGTACTAAGCAGATCCCTAACATAGCTGTGGTCCTAGAGAGGGAAGATGAGGCATGCTGCTAGGCCGTTTGGCCCCTCATATCCTCTGGCCTGGATGCATTCAAGGAAAACAAGCACACCCAGGGTCCCATGGCCAGCCTGTGTGGGAGAGGAAGTCTTCTGCTGCTCTAGTAGGTCAAACAGCGCTACTTCCCGGAGCAGCCAGGGTTGTCTGCCTGGGGTCCCTCCTGCGGCTTGACTAGTTCATCAGCATCTTCCTGGTGAACTTGTCTCCCCTGGGAACAGGCAGGGCCTGCACTGTATGCATCTTTGCACTTTCTGTGGCTGATACAGGGCTCAACACAAAGTAAAATAAAAAATATTTAAAAAGTACTCAACTGAGAACCGACCACGTGTCCAAACTGTGCTAAATTAGCATATTGATTCCCATACTCATCTCTTTTTTTTTTTTGCAGATGTGGGAATTAAAGCTAATTGCTTCAGACCAGACAAGGAAGGGAAAAAGCAGGATCTGAACCCCTAGTACAGGCCATGCCTAGGAAGCCCCCACGTGGCAGGGTGGGCCACGTGGATTCTGCCTCCCTGACCTCCCAGCTCCTCCAGGAGGTCTTCCCTGGTTAACTACAGCCACCTGACATGCAATCACCGTGTGAGCATGTTAAGTGCTACAGTTTGGATCCTGAATGCCCCCTAGAAGCCCATGTGTAAAGGCTTGGTCCCTGCTTGGTACTACTGGAAAATGGTGGAAACTTTAAGAGGTGGGAAGTCTTAGGTCCCTTAAAGGAGATTGTTGGAACTCATCCACTCTCTCCTCTTTCCTTACTTCCTGGCCGCCGCTGAAGTGAATGGCTCACTCCACCACGTGCCCTCCCTGATGGACTGCCTCCCCACAAACCCCAGAGCAATGGGGTGGGCCCACTATGGACTGAAATTTCCAAACTGTGAAGGAAAATAAACCTTTCCATTAAAAACAAAAGTTAGTTACTTCAGGATTTCATTACAGTAATGGTAACCTTAGGGCTGAGTTTCTTGAAAATGCTCTTTTTTTTTTTCAAGATTAGTCACTATCAGGGGGAGGAAGGGGGCTATTCAATGATTTCCCTTGGATCACTGATCTATGTGCTCCTGCTTTTCCTCTTTATCTCCTACCCAACCCTAAGACCTAGATAGGGCTTAAAATTTCTGTACACTGGTCAAAAAACACATACTCTATTTGTACAAAGACAAACTCCAGCAGTCTTAAGTGTGTTCTATCTGGCTGGTATTTGTCTTCCTGTTAGAGAGCCCAGGGACTAATATGAATTTGACATCACTAGGAAAACGGTCTCCAGTGACATCCCTGGGAACAGTAGGAACATACTTCACAGTTGACTCGAAGCAACAGCACAACCATGCATGCTGCTAGAGGTACGCCTGGTTATTTGTGATAACTCGGGTGAAGATGATGTCAGCTAAGGCTCAGGTTCTGGACTTAACAACTGAACTCTTACAATAAGTCAGGGTTGTTCTTATGGCATACATAAATTAGCTGATTTATTCCTCACGATAACTATCAGGCAGGTACAGTTATCATTCTCATTTTACAGATGAGGAAACTGAGGCAAAAATCCACGGAGCTGCTAAGGAGCAGAGCCAGAGCCAGACTTGGCCACCTGGTGACTTCTGCAATGAAGACTCTCAAGGAAGCTGGGGCAACACTGGCCTTGCAGACAGGACTCACATTTGAATCCAAATCCTCCCTCCGCGGGCAACCAAACATGTTCCTAGCAGCCATTCTTCCCTGTGAAAAACGTTTTTCCTTTTCATCTGGAAAAAGTATCTATAGCGGTTAAGTCTCACTCCCATTGAGACTGACAATAGACTGAGATCAGAAACAGTAGCTCACACCAGCGAGGGCCTGCAGAAACCCAGGTGCTTGTGCTTAATTCATCTACTGAGTTATCTATTGTTATATCTTTAGTTATCTACCCACCCACCTATCTTGCCATTTATTTATATCTGCTTTCCCCCGGAAGGATTAAAAGAGGCTTTTGGACCCCTGTGAGAACTCTGTGGGTATCTGTGACCTTAACTCGACATATTTATCTTCAATGGTCCAGGAAGTTCTTGTGGGTGAAAGAGCTTGAGGAAGAACAAAGCCTGGAATGAGAGTTGGGCAGGTCAGGCACCTGTCTTCTCTCCATTTGTGTTCTGCCAGTGTCTCATCAATGCTGCCCAAGAAAGACCTAGATTCCACAGTGGCCACTGGCTTGTAAGTTTCCAGTGGGTCTCCAGCTGTTCCTTTGATGACATTTTGTTTCTACACAAGTGACAGTAGCACGAAAAGGCACACCTGCCTACAAGCTTCCTAGGTAGTTAAGGTTCTTCTGCCTACTATAACACACATGTGTGCATGCACACATACACTATAAAATACGCTATAGAAGGACGAATGAGCAGGCAGATTGCTGATATTGTGTATTCCAACAGTGGACACAGAAAACAACCTGTGGTCTCCATCATTCTTGTGTAGTTGGCAGGCTGGCAAGCATATGAAAATATGCTCAACATCACTGATTGTTAGGGACTTGAAAATCAAAACCACAACACAATACCACCTCAAACACATGGATGGTCCCTGTCAAAAAAGAAGAGAAGTGTTGGCAAGGATATAGGGAAATTCTGAAACCCCTGTGTACCACTGGTGGAAATGTAAAATGGTCCAGTCTCTATGGAAAACAGCATGGTGGTTCCTCAAAAAGTTAAAAATAGAATAAAAATTTGATCCATCAATTCCACTGCTGGGTACATATGCAAAAGAATTGAAAGCAGGATCTCAAAGAGATATTTGAACGTCCATGTTCATAAGAGCATTATTCTCAACAGCCAAAAGATAGAAGCAATCCAAATATTTATCAATACTAAGATGTTGAGGGTCTTGCTAAGTTGCTGAGGTTAGTCTCAAACCCGGGATCCTCTGTCTGAGCCTCACAAGTATTGGAATTACAGGTGTGTGCCACCACACCCAGCTTCTAACAGTTTTTAAAAATGGAATCTTTAGGGTTTTCTGTATATAAGATCATATTGTCTACAAACATGGACAATTTTACTTCCTTCTTTTCAATTTGGATGCCTTTCATTTTTTTCTTCTTGCCTAAATGCTCTTCCAGTACTATGTTTAATAGGAGTGGCAAGAATGGGCATCTTTCCTTTGTTCCTGATCTTAGAGGAAAACATTTCAACTTTTTACATATGATATTAGTTGTGAGCTTGTCATATATGGCCTTTATTATATTGAAATACTTTCTTCTAGTGTTGGTTTTTTAAGAGTTTTATGTTTATTATGAAAAGGTGTTGAATTTTGTTTAAGTGTTTTTCCTTTTCTGTTGAGACAATCATGATTATTGATCTTTATTCTGTTAATGTAGTATGGCACATTAATCGATTTTCATACCTTAAACCATCTTGGCATCCCAGGGATAAATCCTATTTGATCATGGTGTGCAATCCTTTTAATATGTTGTTGGATTTGGTTTGCAAGTGTTTTGTTGAGAATTTCTGCATCTATATTCATCAGGTATGTTGGCCTGTAGTTTCCTTTCTTTGTGGTGTCTTAGTTTGGCTTTGGTAACAGAGTAATGCTGGCCTTATGAGTTTGAAAATGTTCCCTCCTCTTCAATTTTTTTTTGAAAAGTTAATTATTCTTTAAATAATTTGTGGAATTCACCAGTAAAGTCATCTGGTCCTGGGCTTTCCTTTTGGGAGAATTTTGATTACTGATTCAATCTAAGAACTAGTTATAGGTCTGTATTTTTCCAGGAATTTATCCATTTATTTTAGTCATTTATTTAGTCATTTTGTTGGCATCTAATAGCAATCTCTCTTATGCCTCTTTTTTTTTATTTCTGTGGCATCAGTTGTAATATTTTTTCTTTAATTTCTGATTAAAGAGAACTTATTTCTTTTTTCTTAGTCTAGCAAAGGGTTTGTCAACTTTATATTGTCAAAAAACTAACTCAGTTTCATTGTGGTTTTTTTTCAGTTATTTTTATATTTTGTTCATTTCTTCTCCATCCCTTGTTATTTCCTCCCTTTTGCTAGCCTTGGACCTAGTTTGTTATTCTCTTTCTAGCTTCTGGATGTATAAAGTTGGTTTTTATTTAAGATCTTTCTTCTTTTTAAGTGCAAGCATTTTATTACTATGATTTTTCCTCTTTAGTACAGTTTTTGCTGAACCCCTTAAGTTTTGGTATGTTGTGTTTTCATTTTCATTTACCTTGAGGTTGTGTGTGTGTGTGTGTGTGTGTGTGTGTGTGTGTGTATTATTGGGGATTGAACCCAGGTGAATTCTACCTCCAAGTCATATCTCCAGTACTTTTTTATTTTTTGTTTTGCAACAGAGCCTTGCTAAGGTTGCTGAGAGTCTCACTAAGTTGCTGAGGCTGTCCTCAAACCTGCGATCCTCCTGTCTCAGCTGCCCAAGTACTGGAGTTATAGGCATGCACCACCATGCCCAGCTATTTTGAGGTATTTTCTAATTTGATAGAGTGTGATATTTAATTTGTGGATTTTCTAGTTTTAATTTTGCTATTGATTCCTAGTTTCCTCCTGTTATGGTCAGAAAAGATATTTGATATGATTTCAAACTTCTGGAATTTGTTGACTTATTTTGTAACCTAAAATGTGGTCTATCCTGGAGAAAGAGCCATGGCACTTCTGCTGCTGTTGGGTGGCATGCAATATATATATATATATATATATATATATATATATATATATATATATATATATATACACATACACATACACGTGTGTGTGTGTGTGTGTGTGTGTGTGTATCATCTATTTTGTTTATAATGTTAAATGATTTGTTTCTTTACTTATCACCTGTCTGGGTATTCTATCCATTGTTGAAAGTGGGGTATTGAAACATGTAAAGAGATACTCAACATGAGTACTCATTAAGGTAATATATATGAAATCTACTACATACTCACCAGAACAACTAGCATGAAACAAAACAATACTAAGGGTGGTGAGGCTGTGGAGCAATGGGGACTCTTATACATAGCTCGTGGGAAGGTAAATGGATGCAAATCATTTGGACAATTGATTGGCAAAATCTAAAGCCAAACACACACCTGCTCCTGACCCAGAAGTTCCACTCTCAAGAATATATCCTATAGAAATATATGTTTGTCTGACAAAGAATAGTAATAAAATGTTTATAGTAGCTTTGCTTATTAGATAGCAAAAACTGGAAACAACCCAAATGCCAACAACAAATAGAATGGGTAAATTTGTGATATATTCACATAAGAATTACTATGTAGTAATTAAAAAACAACAAGGCACAGCTATGGCAAAAATATAGGTCTTACAGATAAAATAATATGCAAAGTAATTCAGATATAATCAATCATATGTTGCATGATTCTTAGTTGATTTAAGTAGAATCCATTAAGGCAAAATCTATTTTATGATCTTAGAAAACAGAACAGTGGTTAGCACTGGTGGGGCAGGTGGGTATTTACTAGAAAATAGCATTCTGAGGTGATATAAATGTTCTACATCTTGACATACTTACATAAATACTACATGTACATACATACATCTGTAAAGACTATTGTAGACGTACATCTCTGCTTCAGGTATATAATTGTGTGCGTTATACCACATTTTGAAAAAAGACATGGACATAGCTCTTGAAAAATACAAAGCTTATTAAGAAAGAGACACAAACAAAAATAGATAATAAGCTGTGGTTGATATCATGATGGAAACATGTTCTGTGGACAGGTTGGGAGGGGCCTCACTAGGGCTTCCCTGGAGACATGGCCTCTGGACTCTGCGGATGAGCGGGATTGCACCAAGCAGAAAAGGGGGCTTATGTGGGGAAGATGGGAAGATGCTGGGGGACCCTGAGTGTGAGTGAAGTTGGAGTCCAGTGTGGTTAGAGCACTGGGTGTGCTGGAGTTATGGCAGGAGTGGGAGGTGAATCAAATCAGCTTTCACATTGGCCTATTTAAACGAGCTGCCCATAAACATTTGTTGGGTGAATGGATGAGCCTTCTCATGGTCACGATATATCTGCTGTCAGAAGCTGTAGGACAGATGTGTTTGGATAGTAGCAAGTACTGGTGAGATACAGTACAAGTGTGGTCATGGAGTCTGTTTCTTCTAAATTTGTCATTTTCCAAAAGTCTGATTCCTTCTAAGTCATCCTCTTGGGTTATGATACTGACTCTGCTATAAAAAAGGGAGTTTTTGCACTTATTTTCTCTGCCAATTTCCTTGTGCTCCATCTCATCACTACACACACACACACACACGCACACACACACACACACACACACACACTGTGGTTCTGGTAGTTGCCTTTAGCATCATCAAATAATAACATAATTTGTTATTTCCTATCTGTCCACTTGAGATACTATCTATTCGTGTCCTGCTATAAACAATGAAATTTGCATACATTCCCTTCTTTCTCCATTTAAAAATTTTTGTTAGCTATATATTACTCCTTTTACACTGTTGGGTTTCATAACATTCACATTCTCTTCTATATTCTAATTTATAGAAGAGAAATCTAAAAAAGATTTATTCTAAAAAGTAAAGCTAATAAACAGTATGATGGTGAAGATATCATTCCCTTGGAACTAGTTGGTATGAAAAGACCCAAGAGAAAGAAAGGTAATTCCACACTATTTAAACTGTCATGAGAAAAAATGTGTAGCTTCTTTATACCACTGCTCAGTATCTTTCCAAAAGAATTATAATCAGAATATTATAGTAATGCATGCACACCTATATTTATAGAAGTGCAATTCATAACCAAACTCGATGTTCATCAATGGACAACATGGGCATGGTGGTACACACCTGTAATCCCAGTACTTGGGGGGCTGAGACAGGAGGATCGAAGGTTTGAGACCAGCCTCAAACTTAGCGAAGCTCTAAGCAACCTAGTGAGACCTTGTTTCAAAAATAAAAATGGCTGGGATATAGCTTGGAAGTAGAATGCCCCTGGGTTCAATTCCCAGTACCACAAAAAAAGACAGAAAGACAGGAAGGAAGGAAGGAAGGAAGGAAGGAAGGAAGGAAGGAAGGAAGGAAGGAAGGAAGGAAGGAAGGAAGGGGAAGGGAAGGGAAGGAAGGGAGGGAGGGAGGGAAGGAGGGAAGGAGGGGAGAGGGAAGGAGAGAGGGAAAGTAGAGAGAGTATATACACAATGAAGTTTTACTCAGCTGTAAAAAAGAATAAAATTATTTCATTTGCAGAAATATGAACTGGAGAACATCATGCTAAATGAGATCAGCCAGATTCAGAAAATTAAGAGCCGCATGCTTTCTTTCATATGTGGAAGCTAGAAAAAAATAGGAAAGAAAAGGGACCTCATGAAAATTAGGAGAGCAGTAAAATAGTGGAAGGGGATTGTAGAAGGGAGGAGAAGTTTGGGGAAAGAAACAGACCAAATAATGTTATGTGCATATATTAATGTATCACTAAATTTTCATTATCATGTACAGGGAGAGAGGAGCGGGCAGTATGGGGAGGGAAACAGACCAAGTGAAGTTGTGTGCATATATGCATGCATCACTATGACCCCTCACAATCATGTACAATTACAATGCACCTATAAATTAATTAAAAAAGAAAAAGGATAGCTTCTTTCACTTCTTCCTGAATCTCAGGTCATCATCTTTTTGGATTCTTTTTTGGTTGACATAAATATTCCTAGGAGGTTGTCATTTCTTCCAGAAAATACAGGTGACTGCGGGATAAACTTTCTGAAACCTCACACATGAAAATCTTTGCTTTTAAAGTTTGGCAGAATAGGTTCTTAGCTCAAAATCAGTGTCTTCTGTCTGGACTTGGAAGTCTTGGAAGGACTGCCCTGATGCATCTTGTGTTAATGATGTGAAATTCTAATGTAAATTTTGATTCTCTCTGGAAATTTTTTTATTTTTAGCCTGAAGTTCCAAATTTTCACCAAGATGCATCTAAATGTTCATTTTCTAAGTCCTATCCTGAATTCAAGTGTGATCTTTTTATTCTTTTTTTTTTGTGTGTGGGGGTACTGGGGACTGAACACAGAGGCATTCTATCTCATCCCCAGACTGATTTTATTTCTTTTTCTTTTCTTTTCTTTTTTTGGTACTGGGGATTGAACTCAGGGGCATTCTACCTCCGAGCTATACCCCCAGCCCTATTTTCTATTCTTTATTTTGAAACAGGGTCTCACTAAGTTGCGGAGTGCCTCACTAGGTAACTGAGGCTGGCCGCAAACCCGGATCCTCTGGTCTCAGCCTCCCAAATGCTGGGATTACAAGCGTGCGCCACCATCCCCGGCTCCAATTTTATTTCTTATTTGGAAACAAGGTCTCACTAGGTTACTGAGAGCCTCACCAAATTGCTGAGGCTGACCTCTAGCCTGTGATCTTCCAGTCTCAGCTCAAGTGTGCTCTTTTTATTCAAAATCTGTTTCTTCAATCTATGAAAAATTTCTTTGGTTACATCTTTGACTATTTCTACCCATCCTCCTCTCCACTACTGCTGTCTGTGGTATCCTGCTAAAATTTCCACTAGTGCCGAAGAAGAGAAAACGGATATTGGGTCAAACAACTAATGACATGGGGCTTCCTGTGAGATATTTGTTCTATTAATCTGACAGGTTCACCTTGGAATGTGATGGGGGAAACTATGGTGGGACTCTTGAAGGTGAAGGATGGAGATGGCAAATCTTCCAGTATGGGCTGTGTAAAGAAAGCCAGCCAAGAGCTCCTGCCATTGCCAAAAGAAGGATGTTCTCCATGGTGGGCACAATGGTGGACTTCACGTGAGACAGAGCTTCCAATACTCCCTTATTCACTTCTTGCTCCACACCAAGTCTGCTGGAGATGGCTGGAATTCCTTCCCTTAGCCTCTCTCAGACCTAGCCCTAGATCCTTCCCTTCCCTCCCGTCCCCCCTCTCCTCCTCCTTTTGAGATGGGATCTTGTTATGTTGTCAAGCTGGCCTCAAACTCCTGGGCTCAAGTGATCCTCCTACCTCTGCCTCCCATTGCCACCACCCAGCTTCTGTGCATTTCCTAGGATTTGGCTGGCCCCAGGCTGCCTGTCTCTTCTTGTAGAAGTGGGGAGGGGTGGAACTGTAGTTGGTGCTCCTAAGGGATCCTCAGGGGAGAACACTGGCAGTCGGCTCTGCTCTTTGCTTTGTTGGCTTTTGGCATAAAATCTGCTTAGCTTTCCTGTGATAAAAATCATTTAGACTTCAGGGGTCTTGGCCTACAATGTTTTCTGTTCTGATTCTGTCTCTGCAGTATTGTTGGCATTCTATCTCCCTAAGATTAATGAACATTTCCATGGGTAGCTTTCTATTTTGTATTCCAAAGCCATTAGGACGTCATCTTTTCAGAAATGCCTTTCTCTGTCATCATAATGATCCCTAGGGATGAGCTGGAGGGGGACACTTGAGCTCCAGCTGGGCAGAAATCGTGATTTATTACTGATAGGTCAATGTCCTTCCCAGGATCCTGACATCAGAAGGGAGGATGGGTCCTCCCAACTGAGGGGCATTGTCTCTGGGCTCCACAGAATCTGCCGCAATGAAAATGCACTTGACACCCTGAATCAGCGCCCCACTGAGGCAGCAGAGCCTGCCCAGTTCCACAGAGGACAGGAACAGCTGGTTCTGCTCTCCAGGACAGCCTGGTGGTCCATGGAGTGTGGTCAGTGACCATACTGCTCAAGGCGTCTGCCAGCTCTGTGTGGGCACCTGGCAGGCTATGTTTCCCTCTCTTTGACCATGGGGAGGATTTTGGAGGTGGCTGATTGCCAAGTCCTGGTACCCTGTCAGCCCCAGGAGCTGAGTGTCAGTGTGCTGTCTACACTGAGTGTGCCAGGAGAAAGCGGCTCTATTCTACTTTCTAGAGGCTGCCCACGGGCTGTCTCTAATCCACAACGACTCTCCTTCTTGAGACCCTGCAGGCTCTTGATGAATTTAGGCTCCAGAGCATGGATCCCAGCCTCTCCTCCTCCAGGGGCTCCTGCCTATGTCTTGAGCCCACCACTTCTGTTCTACTTGCCAGTCTGTGTCAACTGTAGAATTCTCAGAACACGAGCTGACTCAATGCCTATAATGCCCTTTCTCTCTTAGACAGTAGAAAACTCTTCAATATCCCTCAAATCTACCCACAGTGGTTAATCTTATGTGTCAACTTGGCTTAGGCCATGGGCCCAGACATTCAGTCAAACATTACTCTAGAAATGTCTGTGAAAAAAATTTTTTAGATGATTAAAATTTAAACCTGTAGACTTGGCATAAAATAGTATAATTTCTATCATGTGGGTGGATCTCCCCCAATCAGCTGACAGCTTTAATACAAAAAGACTGGCTTCTCCAGAAAAGGAGGTAATTCTTCTAGCAGAACAGCTGGGGACTCCACAATGTCTTCAGCCTGCTGGCCCACCTTGCAGATTGTGAACTTGCCAAGTCTCCACAATTGCGTGAGTCAATTCCTTAAGCACAACTCCTCCCTCCCTCTATCCCTCCCTTTTCTCTCTCCCAGGATTTCTTTGAGGAGTTGGTGTGTTGTAAGTGCCTAGCACGTAGTCAGCACTCAATAATATCTGCACACCATGTAATTGTTTCAGCTCCATAGTTTGTCTTGGTCACAAGATGTAATTTATTTTTCTTAAGCCATAGTCCTTTTGCCAATATATAATTTATCTTTTCATACACATGGCATATATGTACCTATGTGTGTATACACATCTGTCTCCTGTTGTTCTGCTCCCTGGAGACCCCTGACTAATACACTGCTCCAAACACGAGGTCCCCCAGTGAGCTATGCGTGACCCCTTATATTCAGGCACCTCTGTCATGTTGCCTCTATTACATGTCTGTGTTTACAGGCTTTTCTCCTCCTCAGGAACAGAGTGCTTTTAGGTCAAGCGGCCTGCCTCATTCACCACTATATCTCTAGCACCTAGCAGCGGCAGGCACACAAATGGCGCTTAATAATTAGTGTCTGTGAAAGGGCAAGTGGGTCTGTGAGAATGAGAGGCTGGAGGCCTAGGGGAGCTGTCCTGGGTGGAAGCAGGAGGGTTCCCGTGAGCTCTCTTGAAAAGTACCCTGTAAAAGCTGTCAGAGAGGGACAGGATAACCAGATCCTGAAAACCTGGGTCATGGCGCCACCCTCAGTAGAGATCACAGATGATGAAGGAAGAGCGGCCTCAAGATATCCTGAGACTCCCAGTGGCACCCCCTAGTATAGACTAGGGGAGGCCCCCAGGGGTCAGGACACAGCAGGCCCACTAAGAGCTTGGGAGTGCACGTCTGTAACCTCAAGTACATGGGAGGCTGAGACAGGAGGATTGCAGATTCGAGAGAAGAAGCCTCAGCAACCTATTGAGACCCTTAGCAACTTAGCAAAATAAAAATGGCTGGGGTTGTAATTCAGAGGTAGAGCACCCCTGGGTTCAATATTCAGTACCATGGGGTTGGGGTGGAGCTTGGTTAAATTCAACAGATTCTGAATTCCAACCCTATTTTCTGGTCAGGAATTCTCATTTCAGGTTCTGCTCTGGGTCTTCCTATTTTGACGACCTCTGAGCCCTCTAAAAGCCCTTGGGAACATACTGTATGCATTCTCCAGGGGAGCAGTTCTCAGGCTTCTCAAAGTACTCCCCACACCCCAGCCTCAAGATCACTCTCTATTCTCACAACGCAAGAAGGTATTCAGTATGGTTTTCTGAGGCTGCCTTACCAGAAAATATGCTCTTGCAATTCACACATCCTTTCCCCATCCAAATTAGGTGATTTGAAAATTCCACCCTGGCAGAAGGTCATGAGCTGGGGCATGGAGCAGAAGATGGGCCCTTTGAGAACTACTGCTCTGGTTTCCCAGGGTTCCAAGCACGGGTCACTGGTTGCCTATTGCATTATGAACAAGTGAGTGACTGAATACACAAATGCTAAGTCATATGAATTACAGTGTAGCCCCAGTTCCTCCTCTAGAACAAACTCAAGTCAAGTGGATTTAGTTCAGGGAGAAGGAAGAGAGCCAAAAGAAAAGATAAGCAATAGCCTGGCAAAAGGACGGGTGGCTTAAGAAAGGTGAACTAAATCTTGTGACAAAGACAAACTGCAGAGCAACTGGGATGTTACCAAGAGGGGCTGAAGTTACCCAGCACTGACTATGTGCCAGGACTCTACTAAGCACCCAAGGCACACTGAATCCTTTACATAATCCTAGGAGGAAGGTAATGTTTATAAGCCCCTTTTACAGATGAGGAAGCTAAGGCACAGAAGATTGCATAACTTGCCCAGGAGCACATATTTAATTCAGCTTGGGGTGGGGAGTTCAGGCGGGCAGGGGGCTCTGGACTGCATGCTGTAACCCTTCCCCAGGTAGCTCTCTTCCAGCTTGTGCTGAAAAGGGTGGATTAACGACAGTTGGGTTCTAGGGGCCTTACTGCCCAGGCATTCTGGATACCTGCCCCCAAGTCTGCCCCCCCCCAGCAACCTGAGGCCTGCTTACCCCACAAGGCCCATGTCTGGCTTCAACTGAGCTCCTAAGTACATCTTGTGGACAAGAAGGGGGGCACTGGCTTCTCCTTCTTGACATTCCAACTATGTCTACAGACCCTACCCAGTTGCCTGGATACTCGACCTTGTGTTGCCCTCCCCTCCCCCTCCAGCCTCCAGCATCCCTCCTCCTGGTCCTTAATCCTTCTGCCTGGACCCTCCTCTTCCCTTCTTTGTCCAGCCAAATCATACCTGTCATCGCGGCCAATGTCTCCCTGGGGCCTCCACTGTCACATAAGTCATTCCTAGCTGGGCATGGTGGCACATGTGTGTAATCCCAGTACTTGTGGGGCTTAGATAGGAGGATCACAGGTTCAAGGCCAACCTCAGCAACTTAGGGAGACCCTGTGGGGCTTAGATAGGAGGATCACAGGTTCAAGGCCAACCTCAGCAACTTAGGGAGACCCTGTTTCACAATAAAAAAGTTGAAAGAAAGGGCTGGGGGTTTCTTTCAGAAGTAAAATGTTCCTGGTTTCAATCCCCAGTACCAAGGGGGATGGTAAAAAGACAGGTTTCCCTCTCCATTTCAGATAATACTAATAATGATAACAAGAATGATGCCAGTTTGTATTAGTGCAGTCATCAGAGCTCTTCCAATGCTTTCATGGTTACCATTTCACTTAATTCCACCCAAGTTCATTTCTGCAGGGAGAACCTGTTGTTTATAGCTCCATCTGGCACCTTGAACTATAAACACATTGTCTAACATCATTTCACAACTGAGGAATTCCTCCAACAGCCCTCTGGGAAGGGGCTTATCATGTCATTTTGTAGACAGGGATCCGAGGTTGAGGGAGGTGGAAGGCTGCTGGGCTGGATCCCTAGCCAGGCCTTCACACTTCCAGAGACATCCTGTACTCCCTGGGTCCTGCCAGGGTCTGACTCACCTCCGAAATCCCAACCCATCCTCAGCCTGGACAAACACTGTGTCCTGAACTCAGACCACCAGGAGGGTTTGTTGACATGAAAAATGAATTGGCCACGACCTAAGGTCATCACTTGCTAAGTACTTTCCCCCAGAGTGCCAGGCTGCCAGTCCCTTCCACCCGCATCTTTGCACTGGAGAGGGCAGAGCTGGGCCCACAAGGACCTCAAGTCCTGGTGCCTTTATTTTCTTCACCCAGAGCCTCAAGAGGCCTAGACATCGTGTTTCTTGTTTGCCTTGCTGGTTGCTGATGTAGCCAGGCCAGCAGGGTTAACGCAGCTCCTCCTGATAAGAAGCAGCCCAGGGAGGCTAAGAGGTACCTAGAGCAAGGAAGACAAGGATGCCCTGGGGAGGGGGCAGTGGAGGGCAGCCAGGAGGGCTGGTTCCTGAGCCAGCCACCAGGCAAGCATGCACCAGCTCCATCTTCTTGGTGCTCACCGCCAGCAGGGCCTCCTCATGCCCTTCTCCAGAACTCCAGCCCTCTCTCTTGGGTCACATTCCTCTCTGCTTGGGTGTCCCCAAGGTTTTACCTCAGAGGCAGGATCTTTCTCAAGCACGATCATGGCCTTGCATTCCTGCCCTGGTCACACACAGCGCCCTCTCTGGTGGCCATGGTAGCTGCTGATTCTTTTTTAATCTGAGTTTTATTTTATTTTTAAGGGACACACAATAATTGAACATATTTTCAGAATACAGTGTGATGTTTTGATACATGTGCATATATAGTACAATGATTCAATCGGGATATTTAGCATATCTATTTCGTCAAATGTTTATTATTTCTTTGTGGTGAAAATGTTCAAAATTCTTCTACCTATGTTGAAATGCACAATACACATTCTTGACTATAGTCACCCTACCATGCAACAGAAAAGCAGAACTTTCTTTTCTGATGGTAACTTTGTGCCTGTTGATGGCTTTCTCCCTATCCCTCCCTCATCCTGACCCCTAGCAAGCTCTGCTGACCCCAGTTCTACTCTCTGCCTCTATGGATAGACTATTTTAGATTCCACGTGATCAGGAGCTGCCAATTCCTGACTACTTATGCCATGGCTCGTGGGGGCTAGCCCCCTCGCTGCACGCTCTCACACACCCATCTCCCAGCTACAGACATCAGAGAGCAGGACTGTGTCTTCCTTCATCACGGTCACATAGTAGGCACTCCTCGGTGCTTTTCAATGAATGAATGAGTGAGCGAATGAAGTTATAATTGCAGAAAACTTCAGTGAATGGAGAATTTGTAGAAATAGCCTTAATTCTTTTCTGTAGAAAGGGGATGTGTTAACTTCTAAAACCGGAGTATATCAATCTGTTAATGAATAGAATTGTCTAAATTTTGAGCGTCTCATAAATATAACTCTTTAGATGGTATCTAGTCATTTGCCTTTGGAAAAATTGAGATATAATTCACAAGCGATTTTCACGAGGTTGCATAATCACCACTACTGTCTAATTCCAGAACATTTTTTTTTTATCACTTCATAAAGAAACCCCTACCCATTAGCAGTCACTCCACATTCCCCTCCCTGCTATCCCTGCAGCCACTAATTCATCTCCTTTCTGTCTTTATGAATTTTCCTTCTCTGGACATTTCATATAAATGGAATTATCCAATATGAGGCCTTTTGTATCTGGCTTCTTTCACTTAGTATAATGGCATTAGTCATTTGCTTTAAAAACATCGGTGTCTCTTGGTGTTTCTCAGAGCACCCTGACCCCCAATGGTTCTGAGATCATCGTGCCTGTGAGATCATGCAGGCTGGAGCCGGCTGCTGTGAGTTATCAGGGCAGCATGGGGTCTGGTGGCAGGTGTATGGACTGGCCGGTGTAGGAGTCAGATGGAAGAGTATGGTCAGGGCATGGGCAGTCTGGGGCTGGCAGCAGGGCAAGCATGTTTAGGAGCCAATGATACATGGGGCTGCATTCAGAATGTTCTTTGGGGCCTGAGACTCCCAGGGAGCAGCTGCCTACAACCCCAATTCTCTGGTGTGGAGACAGCAGTATCAAAGGCCACCAGCCCTGAGCCTACCATTCTGGGTCTGAAGGGAGAGTCCCATTTCTCAGATGATCCCAAAGCTGAACAGCGGTGCAGGCCCCCAGGACTTGGTTGGTCCAGATCTGTGGGTACAGACAGGCAGTGGCCACCTCACCCACTCCCCATCATGTCTGCCCCACAGGTTCCCCACATGGGTGATACCACCACCCAGGGGGTGCTGGAAGGCAATATAGATACATAGAAAAGTGGAAATTTGTCACTGCCATCTGTTTATTTGCTTAAAGAAGGTATATTTTCAGAGGGGGTGATGAGTAATTTTTTTTTTCTGAAAAGGCAGTGGTAAGCTAAATAAGTCTGAGAACCTCTGGAACCCAAGCATTCTCTTGGCATGAAGCAGCCTGGTAGGAAACCCATGTGGGCTGAGCAGAGCTGAGAATGCTCTGGTCCTGTGCTGTTTGTTCATGCACTGATTAATTAATTAGGTAATTTCCTTTTTGTGTTTTTACAATCTTAACTTGGTTTATTCCACAGAGGATCTATCAACCCAGGGGAAGCAGAAGACCTGCAGTCTAGACCAAAGGGATAGAAGAGGGGAATCTCAGATAGAAAGCCCCACGGGTAGTTCTATGTGGGCCTTGGAGCCAGTGGCACACTCTCCGTTTCCTGATGATAAACAAAGAGGTTCCTCAAAAACAGCAGAGCTCTTCTTGGCACTGATTGCTGAAGGAAATCTCTCTGTTGCTATTTCAAGCAGGGAGCCATTCATTAAGTTACCCCTATCCACCTCCAGACTTCTTAGGTTCCAACTTGCCAGTTCTGGGCCAGGGTCTAAAAATGCCCCATGGGCCCAGATGGGCTGGGGCACATGACACTTTATGAAGGACACGGCCCACTGTTTCCCCCTTGGGGAGGGCTCCCCTAACCTCTGACACCTGGCCAGTCTGGGTTGGGTGTCCCCACCACACCGCAGAATGGTGGAGCTGGAAGGACCTTAGCAGCATCTAGTTCAAAGCCCAAAGCCCACATCTGACAGATAACACTGGGTCCCAGGGAAGAGAGTGGACTAGTCCAAGATCATCAGGCTAGTGACAGGGTGGGTGTCTGGATGCCAGCACTGCTTCCCACACTGCCCCAGACAGGTGGTGTAAATAGTTAGAGGTGGCCAAAGATAGGCACTCACTGAAGAAGGGAAGAACCATGGCCAGAGAGACACAGAGCTGTACCCAACTCCATGGCAAGTCCAGAGAGGCAGCTAAATTCAGCACCTGGCACCCTGCCTGGAGCAGAGAGGTGCCAGAAAGCCACTGCGCAATGATAACTGCAAATTCAGGATGATGGTCCCCTGTGGGAGTAGAGGAGGGACCTGAGATCATGGAGGGCCACGTAGGGGCGTCCACTGCATTTGTTAATTCTTTAAAAGCAGGGTGGTGAGTTCACTGATGTTCATTATATTATCATCTATTTTGTTGTTGTTTGGCTAAATTACTTTAAAAATTTTATATATGTGTTAAATACAAAAAGAACTCAAAGGGTCCTTTTAACGAATGTGTTTTTCTCTGCGAATATAACACTTTATACCCCATCTCAAGTGGTTCTAACCAATACCCCAGATGGGGTCTTCTTGGCCTGTCATCTATGCCTCCATGCTCGGAGCCTGGACACTCAGCGGTGGATCTGAGCAGGGTGCAACTGACCAAGGTGAATGCATGTCAGACATGGCCACATAAATGAGCCAGGCTGGGCAGACATGTGGAGGGCCCCAACTGGAGCCATGTGGTCCCAGCGATGAACACTACCCAGGCAGTGAGCATTCCTGCAAAACCCAGCCACCAACCAATCTGTTTGTTCCCTTCTGCAGAAAGGACAAGTATTGGCACATAAGTCCTACAGACAATAGACTATTCCATTTGGTCAAATACTGGAATAGGCTGTACTTTGAGACTGCCAAGATGGAACCACAAATTCACAGTCTTGGGGTTTAAAGGGATCTTCAAGGGCACCGACCTGGGTTCCCTATAAGACTCAAGCCTTCCTTAAGGATTTCTGTCAGGAAGCACCTGGGGTAGCAGCAATTGATTCTCATGCTTTCTCCCTTCCTTCTTTTCTTTTCTTTCTTTCTTTTTTTTCTGGAGATGGGGGGTATTTTTGTTTTTATATAAATAGTATCATCCTATGTACATTTCTCTGCGCCTGGCTTTTCTTACAATCTTTCTGTGTCATTTAAAATTTTTCTTTTTTTTTGTAGCAGTTAGCATGTACCAGGCACAATTCTAAGCATGTCATGCACACTGACTCAGTTCTCTTCCTAACAAGCCTATAGGGAAGCCAGTATTATAATCTCTACTTTAATGAGGAGGAGACTGATGGTCAGAAAAGCCATCAAAATGACTTTGTAAGTGGTGGGACCTAGAACCCTGGCCGTCGGTCTCCAGACCCTGCATTCCCAGCCAGTGTACCACATTGCCTTTCTAAACAGACAC
This sequence comes from Graphiurus murinus, assembly GCA_004027655.1. Taxonomy (NCBI): domain Eukaryota; kingdom Metazoa; phylum Chordata; class Mammalia; order Rodentia; family Gliridae; genus Graphiurus; species Graphiurus murinus. The sequence continues at coordinate 315,068 of PVLC010000005.1, forward strand.
AACATCTGTCTTGCCAATGCTAAGAGCTAATAGCCACAGTTTGTCTATAATACCTTTTATTTTCCATACAGTTGAGCTTTGGTGATTTTTCTCTCTCTCTCTCTTTTTTTTTTTTGCCACTAGAATTTTGCAGTAAACATCCTTTATACACATATCTTTACAGACTGGTGCTATTGTTCCATAAGCCAGATTCCCAGAAATGGGACCATGGGCCAAAGAATATGTGTTTTGGGTTAAAATAGCTGTGAGGCCTATTGTTTGAGGAACCTTCCTATTAATGAGGCATGTGATTTTCACTCACCGGTTTTGATTCTGTCCCAAGGACCGCACAGAGCACCTCTGACCCTTTCTCCCCGGGACAACCCCTGGGGGCTAAGGCAGATCCTCTGCCTCTCCAGTGTTCCCTTGCCCAGTGTTAACAGATGTTCCTCTGACAACATGGTGGTATGTTCCCTAGGACTGGTCCAGATACCTCTTAGAGTGCAGCCCCTCAGGGGCAAGCTGGCCCATGCCCCTTTCTCCCACTGAAAGACACACTCAGAGAGGGATTGGATGTTTTCTTTCTTTCCTTTTCTTTTATTTTCAGTAGTGGGGATTGAACCCAGAGGCATTCTACCTCCAAGATATACCCCCAGCTCTATTTTACTTTTTATTTGGAAATAGGTCTCACTAAGTTGCTGAGGCTGGTTTCAAACCTGTGATCCTCCTGTTTCAACCTCCCAAGTACTGGGATTATAGGCATGTACCACCACACCTGGCAGATGGGATGTTTTCTGAAACCAAGGGTACAGTAGGAGAAGTCCAAGCAGGCAGGATTAAATTCTGATCTTCAGCTCCCCTAAATATCTCTCTCTCTCTCTCTCTCTCTCTCTCTCTCTCACACACACACACACACACACACACACACACATACACACACACACATCTTCCTGAGCAAGAGGCCCTGTGAGAAGTATCAGCCACCAGCCAAATTCTACCCCCATGTGACAATAAACCGGCTCATTCTCCTACTGAGGAGATACAGATGACTGGGGAGTTGGCCAGGCCTTCCAGCATCTTCTAGCTCGATGTCTTGCTTTACACGGGTGCCCTAGCGGGCCGTGACCCTCGGGTGTGCAGCCACGCTCCCCCAGCTGGGGGCAGGGTCATGGGGAATGTGTTTCTCCAGCTCTCTGCCTCTTGGTTCCTAGGAACTGTCTTACTAGAAAGGCGTAGTGTAAATATTTTGCTAAGCAGCCAAGAGAGGAAACTTACCCAGGCTGAGCTGCCCGGTGCTGGGCGCTGGCCACGGACACAATGCTCAATGAGGCCCATTATCTGGGAAGGGAGGGCTGTTTGTTCCGCTGCAGGACGGTGCCAGAGCCCAGAGCCACCAGGCTTGCCTCTCTGGCTGCCACACAGAAGAGTCTCCTTGCGCTCAGCAGACTGTGTGGTTATGCAGTACGGGGCCAGGAGGTGAACTCTCCCCGGCCATGAGCCAGGCCTTGTTCCTTCCTGCCTGAGCATGTCCATCTGAAAATGCTCAAAACTGTCGGCCTCGGTGTTTGCAAAATATGCTCGGGCCTTAACCTGCTGGTCTGTTCTGAAGGGCTCCGTGCTGGGGAGCTGGTGTATCCATCTCTATGGCTCTCCCGGCCCCTGTGTCTACCCAGGCCCATGCTCCAGCTCCACCACCCACCGCTCCACGGGCACCGCTTCCAGGTCTCACCACCCTCTGCCTGGCCGCTCCTTTCCCCTTCTCTCTCTGGCTGTTGTACCTGGTCTAAACACATGGTTCCTCAAAGCCTTCCTTGATCACCCTAGTCTCCAGTGACCTGGCCTGAAGACTGAGTTTTCAAGTCCAAAGTAGTCTTGGAAATATCTATCCCAGTGCCCCATTTCCCAGGTGAACAAAATGAGGTTTGGGGAAGCTGACTAGCTTGAGAAGAGCGAGTCCGTGTGAGTGTCAGCAGCCTCTCCTCTCAGATCTCTCTCTCAGCATATCTTGCCATCTGGACCTCAGACTATGGCCAGAATCCAATTGCCCCCCATGGCCTCCATGACTGACACCCTGGTCTGGGTCTCTGTCACCTCCTGATGACAGCACTGGCCTCCACGCAGCAGCCGCGGTGGCCAGGGAACATTCAGATGGCTCCTCCATGCAGACCTCAGAGACTTCATGATTTGCTCCCCCTCTTCCCAGCCTCCTTCCCCCAGTGCCCACCCCGGCTCCAGCTGCACAGGCCTCCTTGCTGGTCCTAGCCAACAGGATTCTCCTCCATCCAATACCTGCCCAGATGCCTACTACAGCTCCCTCAGCTCCTTGCCTGAACACCACCATCCCAGGCGCTTTCTCAACACCTGGCTTAAAAATCACAACTCAGCCTGATGTGGTGGTGCATGCTTGTAATCCTAATACTGGGAGGCTGAGACAGGAGGATCGAAGATACAATGACAGCCTTAGCAATTTAGTGAGGCCCTCTGCAACCTGTTTCAAAATAAAAAATAAAATAGGGCTGGGGATATAGCTCAGAGGTAGAATGCCCCTGGGTTCAACCCCCAGGACCCCCCTACAACCTTTAGTGATAACAACAAAAAGGTCACAAATTACAGCCCCAGCAGCCCATGTCTTATACGATATATTTCATCTAAGGAAAAGATAATGTTTATATATATATATTTGTAATAGTTCACAAATAGTTGGGTGTGTGTTGTGTTTATCTATTTTCCCTGTTAGAATGTAACCCCAAGAGGCAGGCCTGGTGTTTTACCACCCAGAATGGGGCTTGACACCTTGTGTCTAAGCAGGGCTGAGTCTAAGGCTGGTCCCCCTCTCTGTGGTGATGGTAATAGTATGTCTGTCACCAGCTTGTGTCTCACAGGGGCAGGGTGGGTTCGGTGCACATGTGGGATCCACGGGAGGAGAGGCCGGCAGGTCTGGGGAGGCCAATGGAAAGGCTGCCCATGTGCCATACTCTTAGAGCCTGGTGATGCCTGGGCTTCAGTGTCCCCTCAGTCCAGCCCAAGCTGCTGCAGAACAGCAAAGTCACACAGGTGGCCACCGAGAGTCTGGCAGACTGGGCTGCTGTGAGGACCCGGACATAGCTGGCCACTCCCTCTCTTGGGCACCTTGAACTTGCAAGTCCAGGAATCTCCTCTACATGTTTGCTCTCTTTGGTGGGTGACTCGAAGACCCTGCTGGGCTGAAGCCCTTTGAACAAGCTGTGTTCCTCATGATAAATGTTGGCAGGGAGGGGCGAGGTGCCTCGGCAGGCACAGGAGAGCAGGACGGAGTCTGAGAGCAGCAGGATGATCCCGAGGACGCGCCAACAGGGCCGAGCAGAGGCATGATGGCAGGGCTTGTCCCGACAGGTGGGACAGGCACTTCCAGTTCTCACCCGCACACCTGCACCTCTGCTGGCCAGGAGCACAGAGCTCAAGCAAACAGAAACTCGTGATTTCAGTTTTATTGAGACTGACGTTTTTATTTACCCACGGCACAACTGCTTTTAGGTTGGCTGACTTTATTCTAAAGAGAGACCTGGACCAAGTTCCTTAGTTGACCTGCAGCTCAGATCTCGCTCTCCTTGGCAGGCCCACCCCACCCGGTTCTGCTCCGCCTCCCTGAGCCTTCCCCAGCTCAACTCTCACTCAAGCCCTTCTTTCTTCCTGGTCTGTGTACTCCCTCCTCAGGCTTTCGCCCTCAATCTCCTATTGTCTCTCTCTGCATTTCAGGCCTGGTTTCTTTTCTTTTTCATTTCTTTCTCTCTCCTTCTCTCCTCCTCCTCCTTCTTTTAATCCTCCCTACTTTTTATTTCTTACTTTGTATTGGGGATTGAACCCAGGAGCATTCTATATCCCCAGCCCTTTATATTTTTTCTTTTGAAACAGAGTCTTGCTAAGTTGCTGAGACTGGTCTTGAACCTATGATCCTCCCAAGTACTGAGATTACAGATGTGCGCCATCACACCCCACTATCATGCCTGGTTTTGTCAGCATCTCCCACACACATATCTCCCACCTGCCCTGTATGCCCCAGTTGTGCATTTCCAAGCTGCAGAACACCCGGCTTGGTTACTCCACTGGCCTCTCAAATTCAATATGCTTAGCACCAAACTTACTTTTTTCTCTCTCTGCCTTAGGCACCATCATCCTTTTAAGCTTTCAGGAATGCGACCCCAGAGCTACCTCTGCTACCTCCAAATCATGCTCTCCTTTGTCCCATCCATCCTTCCATTCCCTTGCCTCCTGCCCCTGACATTCCCTTATTTGTTTAACAATTACTGACCAGCCACCATGCACCAGGCTGGTTGAGACCCAGGGACACTCACCACGGCCCATTCCTCCTCCCTCTGTGGCACCTCCAGGACTAGCCTTGCCCTGATTATGAGAGGAAGCCTGTTCTAGAACTAGCCAGCCCCACATCTGCAAGTACCCTGGGTAAGTCACTTGCCATGTCTGAGTCTTGTCTGCTTTCAGAGAGATTATTCATTCCCAGTCTAGTGGGGAAGGCCCATCCACCTGCTCCCTACAGGTGACAACCATCTGAACCACACTTACAACTGTCACCCATGGCCACACCAGGATCTTCCTCCTGCAGACTGTGGCCTCAACTCCTTTTGGCCTCTTGGCCTCCAGTATGACAGGGCCCCAGAATTTGCATATTAAGGAAACACCCCTGTTGGGGTGGGGAGGTTGTGGACTACACTTGGAGAAATTCTGGCTCACGAGACAAAAGTGTGAACTCCCTCAGCACCCCGCTCATTGAGGGGAACCCACCCTGCCTGCCAGATGCTAGGCCCTGTCTGTGTCCCACAGAGGACCCTCAGTTGAAGCCAGGGTGGCCCATCCACTCACCACCCTGAGCCCAGGGTGGGGCCTGCTATTCACTTGTCATTTCCCCACCAAGAAAGTCTCTTTTTCAGCCTGCAGTGTCCAAACTCAAATGCCTTCTCCTTCCTCCAAGAAGGTAAGAAACACATGGCCCTTCCTTTCCTGCCTGAGTGGCTGGCTGGCTCTTCAACGCACACCCTGGCTTCCTATCCAGACTCTAAGCTTCCTGAGGGCAACCATCTTGCAGATACATGTGATCATCTCACCATGCGCCCACAGAAACTCTGCAGTAGGCCACTGGGGACAGAGAAGGAAGGCAGAAGCCCACCCAGGGTAGAGACTGCAGGTGCTTGTGAATTCAGTCAGCCTAGAAATGAAGACAGGTTTCCACAGGATCCCAGAGCAAGGGTTCCTGTTGCCATGGAGAGGGGCACAGAGAGCAGGGAAGAAATATCCAGAAAGAGGAAACAGCACGTACGAAGGATTAAAGTTCGAGGCCTCCTGCCCAGGAGCAGGGAGCAGGAGGAAGAGACATGGCGACTAGGGGACCGGGCTGGACGGGGAACGCTGAGCTAAGGGGCTGCGTCATTCTGTGGGTCAGGGGTTGGTAAGTCCAGTCGCTGCCTGTTTCTGTGCATAACGTTTCTCTGAAACACAGCCATGCCTGTCTTTACGTATTGTCCATGGCTGCTTTCATGCTGGGACAGCAAAATCCCAAGACTATATGGCTTGCAAAGCTTACAATATCGACTATGTGGCCATTTAGAGGAAGTTTGCTGACCTCTATAGCAGGCATTGGAAGCCATGGGTGGATTTCTAGCAAGGTCAAATGACATAGGGAAGGCCTAGGGCAGGACAACTGGTAGAGGGAAAGCTGTGGGGAGGCTGGCACAATTGTCCAGGTAGGGGACAGATATTAACAACATTGTTGTTATTTCTTAGCCCTTCCTTTCATCTGCACAGGGCCTGCTTGATACAGCTGGAGTCCTTATCCTCATCTTCTGGACGTATCAGAGAGGTTAAGTAGCTTGCCTGAGCACGCAGCAGAGCCATGGTGCAGAGTCAGGGTGCAAAGCCTGGCTGGGGCGCCTCATGCCAAGCTCAAGGTCTTCAGGGTCAAGCGTGTTTGCTTGTTGACAGATCCCTGGAGCCTCCCTGAGAATTCACAGAACACGAGTCCTATGAAGGAGAAAACCTACCCCGTGCCATGCCAGGCAGGAAGTAGGAGGCAGAAGTGTGGCTATTTTGGAGAAGCGACACGAAAAACCACGAAACTTCCTACCTGTCCTGTTTTGCTCCCATCTGTCCTGGGAAACAAAGCTGCCCCTCTCTCAGATAAAAAGGTGTCTCTCCCCACACAGCGGCTCCGCCACTGGCACTGGGAGTGAGTGCACTAAGCTTAGCACACGCTTGCTATTTTTAAAGGACTACATAAACAAACAGGGCTATGTAAATAAGAAAAAAATGAGGTCATCCCTTGAAAAATCTAAAAATGTTCCTTTTCTATGGGGTGAGCAGCAAAACCTCAGAAAAGACTGGGGCTTTTGAATCCCCTTGAGGCCTTCTGTAGGCCACAGCCTCCCAAAGCCGCCGGGACTGCTTTCCCTTCCTTGCACCCGCTGAGGGAAGGGCAGATGACCCAGGAGTTGGGACTTCTGGGGTTTATTCCTGGCTCTGTGAGCTTTGCCTCGAATGCCTCATGCCACTTTCCAATCTCAGCACACCTCCTCGGCGCCCCAACGCCTGTCCCCATCCATGCTCACAGGCCTGCCAGTGCTCGGTCTCGAGCCTGCCCCTCTGCTGTCTCTTCCCTCTCCCCTGTCCCACCTTGCTCTGCTGAATGGCCACAAGAGCCCGTGGCATGCCTATGAGAAAGGACTTCTGTGCTTCTCCATCCCCTGTTTCTCTGTGCACATTTTAACCTTTCACCATTCTTGTCTAAATCTTTGATGGCTGCAAGTCATTAAAGCGGCAGAGAGCTGAACTCAGGTCATCATCAATGGCCAGGAGACATCAGAAGCCTCAGCAGGAGCCACATGGCCACTGTGTGTTGCCCAAGGACATTTTCTACTATGTACCCCACACCCCGAGGGACGATTCCTGCCGGATAGCATCACCTCTGCTCTCCTCCCCTCCTAGCCCCTGCCGTCTCTCACTCACTCCTCCTCTGCTGTCTCTTCTGCTATCCTTAAATAATGAAACACAAGGCATGGGGGACTCTTAAATACTGTAGGAGGGATTGCACACGAGGATAGTCACTATGGAAATCAGCATGGAGGTTCCTCAAAAGACTAGGATAGGACCGCCATGTGACCCAGTTATACCACTCTTCTTACCCCAAAGAATTAAGATCAATACTCTACAGAGATACATGCATACCCACGTTTACAGCAGCACAACTCATAATAGTCAAGTTATGCAACAAGTCTAGGAGTCCTGCATCCCAATGAATGCCACATATTCCAGCCCCCTCCCTGGCAGGGCAGTACTGTGCCCGGTTACTGGGGTTCTCCAGCAGCACTGAGTCAGCACTCCATTAATCATGGATACTTTCTGCCCCAGAGAGAGCACAGGGAGGGGGTGGGGGCCAGATTTCTTGCTGTAACTGACAGCTCATTTCCTGCTAGGCAAGTCTGCTCCTCCACAGATGCCCCCTTCAGCTGGCAGAGCCTGCATGGACAGAAGAGAGTTTGGGCGTGAGTAAGGGAAGACAAATGCCAAGCCTGGGGAGGATCCTTAAGGATAGTTCCCCAAAGCTCTGCCTACATCCTCAGAGAGCTCTGCATCTATGGTATACCTCATGGAATAAATCCTCCCTGAGACTGCCAGTGGTGGAGACTCATACACAGGTAACTTTGATATGCTAAATCAAGGTACCAGGAGGTGCTCTCAGATGCCAAGGAAGGGGATCCACTCTTATGACCATTGATTCTTATTTAAATGTAAATATTACTAGAGGAGGGTCATCCTTGAAGTTAGCATCTTGGTGAGAGGGGAAATAAAGTGCTAGGTCCTTTGTAGCCAGAGGTTCTGTCCTTTACACGAAGTGTGGCTATCTTTAAATTACTGAGCAAGCCCGGCGTGGTGGTGCACGCTTGTAATACCAGCATTTGGGAGGCTGAGACGGGAGGATCCAGGTTTGAGGCCAGCCTCAGCTACCTAGTGAGGCACTTTGCAACTTAGTGAGACCCAGTTTCAAAATAAAGAATTAAAAATAGGGCTGAGGGTATAGCTTAAAGGTAGAATGCCCCTGAGTTCAATCCCCAGTACCGAAAAAAAAAAAAAATTACTGAGCTTCTCTGTTCTGTTTCCTTATCTATTCAAAAGGAACAGTCAGATCAGCCTTGCTAGGGTTTTTGCAGGACTCAGACTCATGTGTAAAGTGCCAGGCCCTGTGTGCAGGCAGGCAGGCAGGGCTGGTCTCTTGACTTGACTCTAGGTCCCTGCACTGGGACCAGGTGGTAGAGCGTAGCAGCTGTACCACAGGGAGGGTGGTGGCCAAGCTCCTGCACCAGTGGTCAAGGGTAAGGCTGTTCACATGTGAGGAGTCCTTGCTATGTGTCTGGCCATGTTCTAGGAGCCTTACCTATATGTTCACAGCACCATCTGGCAGCACCACTGCTAGCCTCATTTTGCAAGTGAAAAAGCTGAAGCAGAGAAACGGGCACCTTGACTCTGAAGCCAGTAAATTCTGCACAAAACCAGAAGCTGTCTGAGCAGGGATTTGAACTCAGGAAGAAGCTATACTATCAAGCATCAAAATGGGGCTCAGATGCCCAGTTCTTCTTAGGGGTCCAGGGGACGCTTGCTCCATGTTCCTAGGGAGAAACCTGGTCAAGGCCCAGGTCTGCTGGGCCCAGAAGTGCTACCAATCTGTCAGCAAAAGCCCAGGTCCCGGCCACTCTGCAGACCATACTGCCACAGTAATGCCACTTCTGAAGCAAACAAGGCCCTGGTCCCTCTGTACAGTAAGAAAACTTCTGTTCTCAGGGGAAGGGAAGAGTTGCTACTCACAGCTGGCCATGCTGGGAAACGCCCCTGGAGCATCCCAGCAGAGCCCACAGACCCTAACACAAGACCGGGTGGGCAGCTCCAGAGCCCTGGCAGCACCCCCGAGTCCCTGAACCTTGACTGAACCAGAATCCAAATAGAGATTCCTGTGTCCCTGTCCCTCTAGGGTCTCATCCAGAGGGCACAGACTTGCAGGGGAATCCACTTTTTCTTCTTTCTTTTCTTAAATCAGCACTCCCTTCTTCCACCCTGCAGGTGATTCTGGCCCATGACACACCAAACAAGATACCCAAGGACTTCATCTTGACTCAAAGAACTTTTAATACTGCATGCCTAACATGAACCACAGCCTGGACATCTGGCTCAAACCCATAGCACATCTGAGGAGCTAAAAAAAATACACACACACACACACACACACACACACACACACGTACCGGGGCCAGTGGCCCCTCCCAGACCAATCCAGTTAGCATCACTGGAGCTGGGGCCCTGGTGCCAGAATTTCTAGGGCTCTCCAGGTGATTTTGACATGGGGCCAGGGTTGACAAACCTGACATCTTTGCACTTATCCCAGGCCGTGTCCTGAGGAGCGGTGGCTGTGCTCCTCCGACTAGGCAGTGGGTGGGTGAGGGGAGGGCAGGGAGAGGAGGAGAGGAGGAGTGCCCTGGAAAGTAGGTGTTTGACAGGTGTATGAGGAGGCCTGGGTCCTTGAGAGGCATTGTTGTATCTTATGCCAGGGACAGGATGGAAACTGAGGAACTTGGCAGGGGGCCGGGCTGCATTTTGGGGAGATGCATGGAGGGGCAGTAGCTGTGCTGTCACTCAAGGGCTTACTCCTGGCCATGCAGCCCCAAGGGCTTCCAGAACTACCCCCACAGAGGCTTTGGGAAGGCAACGACCATCATAGTAACAGCACATTGTAAGAGGAAGAACATAAGCTCAGGCTTCACCAAAATGGCGCACCACGAGCACATCCAGGGATAGCCGTTTCCTACCTGTGCTGAAGGCGCCACTTCCGGTGGCCGAAACTGAAACACTGTTCTCTTTGGAAACCAGCATTCATGTCCACTGCTGCAGTCCTGCCGCCTCTCACACACGGCTCTTCCCTTGGGCGGGGAGAGCTTGCCCGGCCTGGGGCTCTGGAGACCGCTCCATGAACTAAGTCAAGGCTGCTGGGTTGTGTCTCGAGTCCTGCAGGGGTGGAGAAAGCCATGGTCAAAGGGTTTTCTTGGCCAACTTCTTCAGAGACAGAACAATTTCTGCTTGGTCACAGGAGGACCAAGCCCCCAGCTCCTCCCAAGCAGCTTTTCTTGATGCACCACCCCTTGTGTGGCGTGGCAGCCCTGGAATCCACCACATACCACCTCGCATCCAACACTGAATTTCTCTGAGCCTTTGATTCTTCACCAATGAGGTAGGCAGGACTCTAAGATGTCCCTCATTGTCCTTGTTCCCCCAGTGCACAGTCCTGTATAATCCTCAGGGCTGGGAATGTGGACATAACTGACCCTCAAATATAGATATCACACAGGCTTGAACTAATCATGACAGTCATTTATTTATTTTGTTTTTTGGTACTGGGGATTAAACCCAGGGACACCTCCAAGTCACACCCCAAGCCCCTTTTAAAAATATTTATTTATTTATTTAGTGTGTGTGTGTGTGTGTGTGTGTGTGTGTGTGTGTGTGCGCGCGTGGCCCCCTGTGCGTTACTGAGGATTGAACTCAGGGGCATTTACCTTTGAGCTATATCCTCAGCCCTATTTCATTAAGGATCTTACTAAATTGCAGAAGGCCTTGATAAGTTGCTGAGGTTGGCTATAAACCCACAATACTCCTGTCTTAGCCTCTCAAATACTGAGATTACAGGTTTGTACCACTGTGCTCAGCTATGTTTGAAGCCCTTTAAAAGAAGAGGAAGTCTGAGATACTGGAATCACTAGGATTCCATGTGCCCTTGCTAGCTTGAAGATGGAGAGGCTGAGTGGGAAGAACCTAGAAGCAGCCTCCAGAGGCTGAGAGTGACCACCCAGCTGACAACAGGCAAGGAAACAGAGCCTCAGTCCTACAACCGCAGGAAACTATGGTAGGTCAACAATGGGAATGAGCTTGGGATAATATTTCCCAGAACCTCCAAATGAGAACTCAGCCTACCAATACCTCAATGTCAGCCCTGAACAAAGTCCAGCCACTCTGCACAGACTTCTGATCTACCTAACTGAGCTAGCAAATGCAAGTGGTGTTAAGCCACTAAATTGGAGGTCATTTGTTATGCAGCAAGAGAAAACTAACACAGCCTGTAGAAGTGACTCAGATGTGGGCATGGGTGAGGATGAACTACAATGACAGACATAAGAGCACATTGTATTCCCCAGATTGCTAAACAAAACAGAAGGTTTAGGCCCCAGGGAAGCCTGCATCAGGGCCAGAGCTCAGCAGTGATTACTGGATGAATGGACAGAAGAGTGAGCATCAGTTTTTAATAACTGACTTAGCAGGCTATTATAAGAACCAAATAAGAAAATACAGAGGAAAGTACTTCCCAAACCAGAAAGCCAGTTGTTTTAGTCTAGGATGTCATGGCACATCACATCATGCTGTGCTCTTTGGACTATGCTCGCTGTGTCTGATCCAGACAGTGTTGTGTGGTGGTGGCTGAGAATATGGTTTCTGGAGCCGGGACACCTGGGTTCAAGTCCCAGCCCTTCTACTTATGATCCCTGCAGCTTTGTAAAGTTTATGCTGAAAAGGGGGCTGGGAATGGTGAGTATGTCCCAGGGATTCAATGAGTTGGCCCATGTAAAGGACCTAGAATAAAGCCTTGCATGTGGGATGGCCCACACAATTTCTGTGGACTTTGTCCCAGAGTGGAGGACCCTGCACACAGGCCTGGGGCCTGGTCTCCTTGCTCCCCTCCTCTGTGTATTAACCCAGCCTTGGAAGGGTTAGTGCTTGGCAACCACATGGCACTGCTGATTCCTCCAGAATATACAGGCCACTCAAGTCCCTCGGCTGTCCCCACCCCACCCCACCATACCTGCCAGTCCTAAATCCAGCCAACCCCGCCCCACGTCCAAGGCAGCATCGCACAGTGATGAGGTTAGACTTGCTCTGTGGCTCCCATCTGTCATTTCCTGAATCGGTCATCCAAATCATCCAAACTCCACAACTCTGTGATTTTATAATTTCCAAGTCTGACCTTATACCCTCCAATAGATGGCAATTATTAATGAAATATGGTGGTGCTCTATTTCTCCCACTGATTTCTTAGAACATACTGTTCCATGAACACGAACCACAATTTCCTACCTCTGAGTCTTTGAGCCTTTTTTTCCAGCAGTTTCTTTTGCTCAGAATGTACTTCCTTCTCCTACCACCACATCTACCTGGCCAGATCCTGCCCATCCTCCCTCAGGCAGCTCACCCAGCTCCCACAGAAGTGGGCATGAATTCTGCCTTCCAGAACACCCAAAGCACATGTACTGTATCTCTCTTAGGATAAATAAGTGTCCAGTGCTCACAGAGATGCTACAAACTGGATGCCCTTCCGGACTGCATGAAGCTAAGATGGGGTTGGTCTAATTCAGTCCCAGGCTCCTAGCAGGTGTATCACATGTACCCAGCATATGACGATTCTCTTTGGAGTCTACTTTCATGTTCATTCACATAGCACCTGTGTTGGCTCAGGTTGATGGCAGGCACCAAGGATGAAAGATATCTGAGGAGTCAGGCACAATGGCACATGCCTATAATCCTAGTACTTGGGAGCCTGAGACAGGAGGATTGCAAGTTCGAGGCCAGTCTCAGCAACTTACTAAGGCCCTCTGCAACTTAGTGAGACCCTGTTTAAAAATTAAAAAATAAAAAATAGGGAGGTATAGCTCAGAGGTAGAATGCTTCTGGGTTCAATCCCCCTCCTAAAAAAAGATGGCCAAGTTTCATTCCCTACTTTCAAGAGATCACAAAGAAGTTATCAGCTCTAATGGTGTCTGGATGGACAAAAGAGAGAGAGAAGATATTTCAAACAGCAAACCCCAAAATGAATGGAATGTTGGAGAAACTGCATGCCATCCCAGCAGTTGGAGGGGTGGGGCAGCAACAGGTACTGAGGGCAAGAGCAGAAAGGTTTACTACAGCGGGGGCTTGGCCCTGGTCTGGAGTGGAGCAAGGTCATGGAATCTTTTGAGTCAGTCAGGTGATGACTTGGTAGGGATGAGGGCTATGGCTGGAAGAGATGGAGGGGACCCGGGACAGAGTGGAAGTGGTGAGACGTCTGCAGGGGTTGGTCACTCATGGCTCAGGTCTCCTCCTCAGCAGTAGGGCAGAGGGCTTCCCTACCACATACATATCTAGGTCACCTGAAGATGTCACACACTTGAAGTTCTAGATGGCAAACTAAGCCCGTTTGTCTACCTCTTCTCCCCTAAATGCCACTGAAGTCAGAAGAGAAATGTGCAAATAAGAACAGATCCGTAGTAGCACCAGCTAGCTTAGAAAGCCTTAGGAGACTTAGGTGAATAAGAGTGGTAGAAATCTAATCAGAGCTACTCTGGCCTCACCCAGTGACCTGGGCAGGGAAGGCCTACCTGCTGAACCCCCAGAAACCTACTCAGGGGAAGAGGACTGAAAACCAAGCATGAAAGAATGCTCTGATTCAGGTGTGGTGTTGCACACCTGTAATCCCAGCACTTGGGAGGCTGAGATAAAAGAATTGTAGGTTCAAGGCCAGCCTCAGTAATTTATCAAGATCCCTCAGCAACATAACAAGACCCTTTTTCAAGACAAAAAAATAAAATTAGTCTGGGTTTGTAACTCAGAGGTAGAATGCCTGGAGGTTCAACCTCTAGTAGCAAACAAACAAACAAAAAAAGAATGCTTTCCAAAGAGACCAAAATGGAAAGGAAGGAAATCACAGAGGATGGAGACCACCTACCTCCACCTTCATGGTCTTCAGCTACATGGTTTTTCTATTCCAGAAGCCCTGACAGTTGGTTTAATTGTTCATTACAGAAACTTCCTGAAGGATCCATCCACTCTTCATCAACAAATTGTACCCTGAGAGTCGTTGAATTCCTTGCATTGCCTCAAAACTCCTAGCCCCACTGTTCCCCATGTCCTGGGTAAAGTGTTATATGCCTTACACAAGGCATATGATTGATCAAGTTCCCACAATGGTGTCCCCACCTAAAAGAAACTTCCAGTACTTGGTGAAGACAGTCTTGCCTCCCTCTTCCCAGACATGCTGGGGCTCTGTGGAGGTGGCAGTCTCCCTTCCCAAGTGAGTGGCAATGTCAGCTCAGCTTGGTCCCACCAACTCCTGGTCTTGATGGTATCTGGAGAGCTAGCATTTGACAGTCTCTACAAAAACGTTGAGACTTAGATTGACATTAGACTAGATATCTGCCTCACTGACTTAGAGGGCAACAGGGCAAAGACCTCAGAGCTCAGAGGAAAAAGAGTTAAAACCCTGAGGTCTACTAGTCAGCCACGATTCAAAATGAAAGGGAGAAGTACTAAAATAGGATGCCGCCCACTTATCTATTCTTAAAAAAAATTACTCAAGGAATTACTCCAGCAAAATAAAAACTATTCCGGGTATGGTGTCGCATGCTTGTAATCCCAGAAGTTAGGAGGCTGAGACAGGAGATCACAGTTCACGGCCAGCCTCAACAACTTAACGAGGCCTTTCCCAACTTAGAGATGACCCTGTTTGAAAATAAAAAAATAAAATAGGGCTGGGAGTGTAGCTCAGAGGTAGAATGCTCCTGAGTTCAATCCCCAGCACCAAAAAATAGATGATAGACTGATAGATAGATAGATAGATAGATAGATAGATAGATAGATAGATACTATACTAGAATAAGTAATTCAAGAAAGGATAAGAAAGAATACACAAGAAACAGTAAGTAATAATAAAAACAGATGATGTACAGTCACATCTAAACAAATGCCCACGATGATGGGTTTATCTTGTTGGTAGTTAGATGCTATTCAATTCTTGACATGAGAAATATCTAGAGAAATATTTTTATTTAAAAGTAACTATTTCTAGAAGAAAAATAAGATGCAGACATTTGTATGTGTCGGAGAGGGGAAGAGCAAAGAAAATTCAATTAATTTAGTAAGAGTTAGGAAAGAAAAAATTAAACAGGAAGGGAAAAATATAATAAACTGAAGACATAAGATGACAACAGTAAGACCAAACATATTAATAAATGTAATAACATGAATAAATTAGATTACCTTATTCTTAGTTAAGAGATCAGAATGGGTAAAAGGAAAAAAAAATCCAGCCATATGCCATTTGGAAGCAATACACTTAAATTGACAAAGAAAGGTTGAAATCAAAGAAATGATGGGGAGGAGGGCTTAAGAAGCAAATCTTGTAACAAAAAGAATGCAGGAAAATCAATATTAATCTCAGGCAAAATGCAAAAATATTAAATAACATGGTGTATTTTATATTGCTGAAGGGTCTATTTCTACAAGAAGACACAAAAATCATGAAGCTTTATTCTCACCCTGAACAAGAAGACTGGACCACAAAATGTATGAAACAATATATTCTTGGAACCAAAGGTAGAAACAGTGGAAAACAATGACTATCTTGAGGATTATTAATCAGTTTTGATGGGACAAGTTGCCTCCAAAGAAGAATAAGGTTTGAAGATGTAGCTAGTAAGCTTCACTTGCTTTATACTCAAGAAACAGATAAAACACCTTTTCCTCAAGTGTCCTTGAACTAGACTATAAGAAGCTTTCAAATTCCAAAGTGAGTGAGTTTTACAGACTACGACTAAAGTCTCAATGAAACAGAACATTAGAAATTAACAAATAGCAAGAAAACAATAGAAATAAACCAAAAACAAGTAAACTATGCACATGGTAATTTTATTTATTTATTTATTTTTTGCGGTACTGGGGATTGAACTCAGGGGCATTCTACCTCTGAGCTATACCCCCAGCCCTATTTTTTATTCTTTATTTTGAAACAGGGTCTCACTAAGTTGTGGAGTGCCTCACTAGGTAGCTGAGGCTGGCCTCGAACCTATATCCTCCGGTCTCAGCCTCCCAAATGCTGGGATTACAAGTGCGCGCCACCACGCCCGGCACATGGTAATTTTAAAATGCTTTCAAAATGGCTCTTGAATCAAAGCACAGCAACACTGAAGCTGAGAGCCCCACATCTCAAAATGTGTGGCATGTAACCAAAGCTGCATTAAGAGGATAAGACAAACTGTAAATTCATTTATGATAAAAGGAGAAAAACTGAAACTATATGAGTTAAGTATTTCGCCTAAGAGGCCAAAAAAGAACAAAGTGAACCAAAATAACCTAGAAAGAAGAAATGAATAAAGCTGAAAACAAAAGTAAATGAGTGAGAAAAATGATAGCAGCCACACCAAAGAAATGTTAAAGTCTCAAACTATTTCTCTGAAAAGACCGACGACATGGACAAATTACTGGGAAATCCAATTAGCAATAAACAGCAAAATCACATGTAAGCACCAAGAAAGGCGGTGCACATGTACCTATGAAAACTTTTTTAAATTCAAGAGAATCTGAGTAAAACTTTTTCAATGAATTTAAGAACTGATGCTTTTTCTAGGAAGTCATAAATTATAAAACTGAAGGAGAGGGAGAAAAACTGCATAGACTATTAACTACAAAAGAAACAGAAAAGGCTATCAAAGAGAGAATTGCAAAGTAGCAGAGAAATAATGGATTATTTCAATAAAAGAGCTGGGACAACTGTCTATCTACTCCTTCAACAAATATTTATTAAAAGCCTGCTATGTGTCAGGCCCTGGTCTAGGTGCTGAGAATTCAGCAGTAAACAAAATAGAGAAGGTTCTTGCCCTTACAGAGCTGAGCATCTAGCCAGGGGAGACAGACAATGAAACAGGCAAAATAAATGGTATAGGAAGGTAATGAGTACCATGGAAAAAAAATTAAACAGCAAAATGGAACATGGAGTGTGTGTACGCTAAATATGCTATTTAGATAGAGAAATTTACAAAAAATGCCAACCCTAAAAACATTTGTATAATGCAGTGTTGGGAAATAGCCTTCAAAGTCTGAACTGGACCCCAGGGCTCTTAAAAGAAAGGATTAATAAGTTTGACTACATAAAATATCAAGTATTCCATATAACAAAAGACCCCCTCAACAGTTAAAAAAAAGCAGATGACAGACTGGATAAAAAATATTTGGAGGTTTTTGAATTCTTAAAGTAGGTTTAATTCCTACAATTGTAGCAATAAGAAGTCTTAAACCTCTATTATTTACTCTATCAAAGTAACTCTTTTGCCAGATGTATTTTTAGGTTTCTGGTGGAATGCTTCATAATAAAATAGGCATTGAGATATTTTCCAACATAGATAAAAGGGTCAATAGCTATAATATGTAATAAGTACTCACAAAACAATAAGAAAAGTCATATTGCTAATAAAATAGAGGAATTAGACAGATTATTTTAATAAAACATCTAATAAAGATATTCAAATATGCTATCTAATTAACCACTAAAGGTCTATGTTAAAAGTCAGTATTACTTTTCCTCAATTGGTTAGCAAAGAGGAAAATGATTGGCACCATCAAGTGTTGGAGAGGCATGTCCAATGCACACATCTCAGATATTGCTGGCAGAGTACAGGTTACATTTTCACATTTCTACCAAAGTTTAGTTGACCCATAATACAGCTTCACAAGGGCATACACATCAACACACACACACACACACACACTTGTGGAATAGTACTATAGCACTATTTTTAACAGTGAAGATAGAAATAGACAATGTTCATCATCAGGATTGGTTTGATAAATTTATGATAATAAGTCCACCCAGTGGAGCAGTAATGGGACAGTAATGTTTCTTAGTGAAAGAGACACATATACTCCTACCATTAATAGAGATTCACTGTGACTTTTCCTGCATGTGGAGTATGAGCATTGGCAAGTCTCACAGGTGGCTCCCGGCCCCTCCCAGCCTGCTAGGTGGCAGGCCCTTGCTATACCCATTTTCCACAGGAGTCTAGGAGAGGCTCAGAGGCCAGGCCAAGTGGTATGCCTCACTCTGTGTGATCCTGCTCTCAACCAGATGGCAAAAGTGAAACCCCACACGCACACATCTGTCTGTGCAGCTGGGGATGCTGGAAAGGTCCTGGAGAATAAACCCCAAGCTGTGGGCTTGGCCTGGTGTGGGACTGTGGCATGGGTGGGGTTTGGAACATGCAGTTTCTTCTATATACATTTCTATATTTTCCTTAAAAAACAATAAGCGTGTTGCACTTTTACAATTAAAATACATACAATGTATGGAAACGAAGTAGAGCAGTGGTTGTCCAGAGCTGGGGCAGGGGGAGTGGGAAGCTACTGTTCAAGGGGTGCAGAGTTTCAGTTGCACAAGATGAAAAGAGCTCCAGAGATGGATGGCAGTAATGGTTGTACCAGTTTATGAATGTATTTAATACCACTGAAGTGTACACCTAGAATGATTAAGATGGTGAATTTCAAGTTATGTGTATTTTAAAATCATCATCATCATCATCATCATCATCATCATCATCATCATCATGTAGAAAGTGTCCTTTTTCAAAAAAAAACTGATCAGGAAGGACTATAGGGAAAGGGGTGCAGGTTTGCAAGGTACAGCCCTCCACCAGGGCAAGGACCAGGGTCAGCTCCTCTACAGGCTCCCCCTGCAGCCCAAAGGGATAGGGCTCTTCTCTCTGCTCCCCACCTTGACATGGAACCAAAGTGTCACAGCTTGACCTCTGTTGGCAGGTGGAGGGAGCCCCATACCCCACTCTGGCACTGGGGTTGGCATTCCTGCAGCTGATAAAGGGTGAAAGGGAATCAGTGGATTGCCAGTCAGCTTGTTTCCAAGGGCTGGGGAGGAGGCCAGGGGCTTTGGGCCCTGGCACTGGGCTTCACCCCCTGATCCTTCAGAAGGTGGAAAAGACTGGCTCTGGGCCCCTAGCCACCCTCCTGACATGCAGCTGCCCTCCATTCTGAAGGAGGCATCTATAGACAAAACCAGCACACAAGAAAGCTGAATCTGCTTGGGATGGAGTAAACAAATTGTTTTCTTTTCATTTTTATTTCTGCTATTGTGGTCTGTGGACCAATAAGAAAATATAAAAATCCAAACACAGGGACATGCATGACAGAATCAACATGAAATAATCCTGGTGGATCTTGCCAGGATATTGGTAATTGGGAGGGGAAACAGGAAAAAATTACTGGCATGCCTCACTTACCTAAAACCCTAGAAATAGCATGGGATAGCCCAGACAGTTAGCCTGACATCATCAGAAGAAATTACACTCAGATCCTGGGTTCATCCATTAATAGCTGGGTGTCCTCAGTTGAATTACTTAACTTCTCTGAGCCTCACTTTCCTCATGAGTCAGAAGTGAAGAGCATCACCTTTTTCCCCGTATAATGTGGATCAGATGAGATAAATAGTGTGTGAGATTAGTGTGGTCCCAGCATAGAAGAAGCAGTCAATCAATGCCAGGGTCAGCTCTGCAGGATTTCTGCCTTCCTCCCTGTAGTCAGGTGTCAGCTGTCCCTTTCCTGGGTACCACCTTTGTTTCAAATGCCCATGCTGCAGTCTGAGAATGCTGCCACTTGCATCTGGCCACCCAGAGACTGTTTGGGGCCTTCCTGGTCTCTGGCTGAGTTCCCCAGAGAGAGGCTTCTCATTCACGTGGTTGCTGACACATAGATTTGCAAGGTGTCCCCACAGGAGAATGAGCTCTGGGTCTTCGGGACAACACGTGCTTGGAGAACACCCAGGAAACTTCTTCCCAGAAAAGCAGGGGTGTGAAAAATAGAGGATAACAAAACATTTCCATATGTATTGAGGACAGAAAGAGGAACTTCAGGTCCAAGTGGATGGGTTCCGTTTAGTGAGAGAGAGGAATAAATATACTGTTCCCAAAACCCTGCACTGGGACTAGCAGAAGAAAGGTTCACGATCCCCAAGCAGGGCAGGGAAAGGGAAGGGAGGTGTTGGTGTGGTGCATGTGGAGGGCACAGCCCCGGAGCCAAGGCGAAGAGGAAGGATGCTGGGAGACCCCAGGGGTGCACCTGAAGGTGCAGGTGCTGAGAGCTGCCAGTGCCCACAAGAGGGCTGGGAGGGTCATTTCCTGCCACATCGGCCATGCTTCCTGACAGCCTCTCTTACTGAAAGTCCTCCTGGAACTGAGCACTCATCATAGGGGCACAAAAAGGACATCTTCTCCCCTCCCTGAGTACAAAAGAAAGCCCAGGGGACAGTGGAGGTCCAGCTGATTCAGCTAGGTGACTGCCACCAGTCACTCACCAGCACTGTGCCAGGCCCCAGGGTACAAAGGAAAGGGGCCTTGTCTTGTCTCGGGTGTGACACATCAGGTTGGTAAGATGGACAAGGAAATCGGTGACTGCAGACCTGTCCCCTGGTGAACCCCCATTGGAGCAGCTTCCCCCCCAGAAGGCTGTTAACATCTCCATGGTGGTTTGTAGAGACAGAAGCCAGGCCTAGGAAGGAGCCCAGGGTTGAATGCCTACCATGTACCAATGCTGTCTTTATATTTGTCACTGTCATGCTAATGCTACAGGCAGGCTCCAGCCTTACCAGCTGACAGCTGAGGAAACAGGCGAGAACACAGCTGTGACAGCCCTGAATGGCAGAAGGACAGCCACCAGAAGGCCCTGGCCTTTGTCACTGTGTGGCCTCAGGTGACTATTTAATACCTTGGAGTCTCAGCTTCCTCACCTCTAAAATGGGAGCAAATGTGCATCCCCCAGACTAGTGTAGGAATTAAATAACACAGAGTTGACTTTCCAAAGAAACGGGACCTTCTCCCTCTTCCTCTTTTGGTTATTTCTGATCTTTTAGCTTTACTTATACCTACAATGATACTGTCCTCTAAAATAAGATACCAGATTCCATAGCAAGATGGGTGCAACCTATTCCTAGGGAAGACACACAAAAAGAAAAGCAAGTTGAGACCCTGGGAGACCCCAGGGACTGAGCCTCCACCACAGGCCACCGACTGGTTGGGGTAATTACCACCTGCTGAGATCACACAATGGGCGTGCGTTTTTAGAGGGGGAATTGCTTTCTGCACCCACAACAGGTGCTTCCGTCACACTGAAGGGAGGCCTGGTGTCCAGGTGCCTCCAGGGACCCAGCCAAGGGTCTAGTCCAGAGTCTTACCCACCCTACTCCACCCCTGGTTGCCCCTCCCCCACCCCACTAGTTCAGAGTGTCACCAGACAGAAAAGGTCACGCTGAACAAAGGAAGCTGCTTGCTGCAGAGCCCACTGTGCCCCGCTGCGGGCTCTTCCTTTTTTTGGACTTGTGGCTGAGTGAGTGGGGACCTTTTTCCATAGAAAGTTTCCATTGCATCAGTTATTTACATTCTTGCCACCTAGACACGGGCTCCAGTTTTGAATCAGTGAACCAGAGCGGGCTGGTGGGGCCCATTATGGCTTACAGGGGGACTGTCACCATGGCAAAGAGACCTGCAGCCCTGGGGTGGCCCTCCCTCCTCCACTCCCTAGACACTGGGCCTGTGGCAGGCTATTGACTAACATCTCTGGGCTTTGAGAACTAAGTTGTAAAGCTGAGGAACAGCAGCACCTACCTGCTTGATGGGGGAGGACTCCATTAGGTAATCCTGAAAGTGCTCAGAACTTGCCTGTCCCAAAGCCTCAGCTCATGTCAATCAACATGGATAGGGTCCTCCTGTCCCACCAGCCTGGCTCAGACCCTCAGGCTCATCCCTCACCTGGACCAACGCAAGAGCCTCTGGGCCCCCCCCCCCCCCCAGATCACCTTCCTTCTGGCCAGACTATCCCACCCCAAATCCTCCAGTGGCTCCCCTAGAGGGGACAGTCTCCAGACACTGCTCTGCAAGACCCCTGGCCTTGTCAACTAGGCCCAGTGTTTGCTGCCTCTGTGTGGTTCTCTCTGCCTGGAATGCTTTTCTCCATTCACCAAGAACAAGTCCGATCCTCATCAGCGCACGTGAGCCCAGCTCGCAGGCCCCCTCCTCCAGCCAGTAGTGACCTCTCAGAGCCTTTGGGCTCCATGGAGGCATGTCCCTCCCCACCTTGTGTGTGGAACGTAAGCCACACAAATGCTTGTCGGCATCGCTTTGAGGACAAGACTGGGGTGTGTGATTCATCTCTGTATCACTCACAGAGCCTTGGATATAATTGGCGACAATAAGAGAGTGAATAAACACTGAGTTCTCTCCATTTACTACCCCTGGGTGATGAGGGAAAATAACCGTGGGCGTGTGGGTGAAGATGAATCACAGCCCATGGGCATATGCATGCTCTTCTTGGGGGATGCAGCAGGCTGGGATGTCTGCTGGGACCCCAAGGGGCTCACAGTCTCATCCCCATCCAGCTCTCCTGATGAGCCCCCCACCCTGGGGCCCCCGAGAGGCCGGCCGGTCCAGGGTCACTCTCTGAATCTGGGTATGAGGGTCCTGGCAGTGGCCAGAGGCAACTTCTCCAGCTTCCCCAACCCCCCATTCCAGGTGCTACGAGGTCTTCAGTGAACTGGCTCCCTGAGTCTTTCAGGCCTGTCAGTGCCTCTCCATCCTCCTGCTACCACCCCAGCCAAAGCTTTTCTGCACCTCTTGCCTCTCCCCAGTCTCCCCATGTGACCCCTTTCCTCTGTGGTCTGCCCAGTGTGCCACCCAGAGTGGTGCTTCTGCATCGCAGCTTTGATTTGACCATGGCGCTCCCTGGCCACTGCTGATGCTAGAAGCTGATGCCCCCTACGAGGGCATGGGAGCTTCCCCCTTCTCTAATGACCCCACCCTCCAGCCAGAGCTTTGCTACCTAGTCCTGTGACATTTGTCCTTCTGCAGACAGGGAGTGCATTGGGGCCAGGACATGCCGTCCTGTCTGCGCCTCTCGTGCTGAGTGCAGAGCTTGGCATGCCGTCGGCTCAATGAAAGCATGCCAGGTGAACAAGAAACGAGTGCATGCCCCACGGCTGGCCTGCCATCCAGGGTGTCACCCCAACATCGCCACAGTCAGGACCTCACTTTCCAAGACTGGATAACAGGGGAGTTTGCAAACCTGCCAGGTATACTGACTAGCTAGATCGAAGGGTGTCCCCAGAGGATCTGATGGTCTTTGTCTATGCTGTAGGTCCCAGACCCTGAATGACCTGGGATCCTAGACAGCTGCTTCATGTTGGCCCCGAGGCCTGGGACCCTAGGGATGGGAAGCTTTGGAGCAGTTCCAGATGCAGGGGAAGGAACCTGAAGAGTGCTCCCCCTCTGGCCACTCTGCACAAGACCTTACAAGTTGTTGCCTTTCCTTGTATCCACCCCCTTCCCAGACTGTGCCTACCATCATTCTAGCTCATCCCTCCCCAGGTCCACCCTGCTGGTTCCCTACCAGGCTGCCTATTTAAAGAGCCTGTTGTTCTTTAAATAGTTCAACTCACAGAACTAGGGGGCAGCACCCCGGCAGAAACACAGCACTGCCACGAACTGGCCACGTGATCTAGAACAACCACGTCCACCTGCCAGCATCAGACACCCCTCTCTCACCCAAAGACCTGCCCAAGCCTGCCTCTAAGGATCCATCTGTTCTAACCCCCTGTCCAGTGGCTGAGTACCAGCCAGAATTACTCGTCCTAATTAAAGAAAAACAAAAATAAACCAAGAGAACTCCATGGCTATCTCTGCTATTCCTGAAAGCCCAGGTAGCTCTCTAGCTCTGGGAATATAAGTTAGATTCTCTTTTGATCCTTGAAGGAATGTCACAATTTGGTGGCAGTTTCTCTGCCCATACATACAAGGGTTTAAGACATACTTGCCTCTCTGTTTGGTCTTTTGATTTTCACGGTTGGGTGAGTAGGCCTTGATCTCTCCCTACTATGGATAAAGCAAGGCTCCGGGAGGTGAGGGGTTTGCCTAAAGTCCCCTGGCTGGTGTGAGGGAGGAGTGGAACTGGCCCCAAGGTGCCTCAGCACAGCCCCCAGGTGTCTGGCCCGGGGCTGCCCACTGAAGGGCAGGCAGGCACTTCAATAAAACTTCAGCACTTGTCTCTGTTCTTCTATGAACCCTTGCTGGGAGGTTGGAGCGCATGGTCCTCACAGTGAGCTAGCTGCCTATTTCCCAGAAGCCAGACTTCTTCCAGACCCAGCATCCCACAGGACAGACAACACAGACAGACAGGCCTTGTCAGGGCAATGGGGCTTCTTCTATTTCTGAAGATTTCAGCCCTTTCCTATCACAGGCCTCCAAACTTCTGAACCCAACCCAGGGCATCAGAGCTCTGCTATCAACACAGACAGCGCCTCCTTCCTCCTGGCTCTCCAGCCCTGCCAGCAGCAGGACTCCTTCTCTGGGGCTCCCAGAAGAGGGCTGACTGCATGTTATCTGACTTCCAAAGAGGGAGGGAGGCAAGGTGAGGGGCCAGAGCCTTAGACGAGCAGGAAGGGCTGCATTTCCGGGCTCTTCTAGCCCTCCTAGTTGTCTCCCCTGGTCTTGTACTGTTACTTTAAGGATATACTGATCCTGTCTTCCAAATAATACTATAAACTCCTGAAGGAATGCCTTGTAGCAGAACCACCACATCGACTTGCGCAGTGTACAACCTGTACAACCACGCACAACTCACAGCTTCTGACTGTCCCCTGCATGGCATTTATCACCACTGTAATTAAATACCTAATTGAATAATTACTTATTTTCTCCCTGTAGAATACAAACTCTCAGGGGAGGACCAGGCCCTGTTTGTCTTGTTCCCAAGTTGTAGCCCAGCCCCTAGCATAGTTGACAAAGAATAGACTGGAAAAAAATACGTATTGGACAAGTAATCTCACGCAGTCATTCACTCATGCCTCAAATGACCTGCCTGGAGTCAAAGGTGAGGCACCTGTGCTCTGATGGAGGGTCTCCCACTTGCTCCACAGGTGACCCTGAGAAGTCATTTCCACTCTCGGGGTCTCAGTCTCCTCATCCATAAAATGGACCCTGGGCTTGCTTGACTTTCTGTGCCAGATTTGCATGACTCTGAGGACCTTGCAATTCTGCCTCCTTGCTCACCTCACCTATCACCAAACCCAGTCTCCATGTTTCCTGGGTCCTGCCCAGGCCTAGACAATGAGGCGTGATCCACACAGCAAGGAGAGCAGGGCTTCTGGGCCGCCTGGTGACACCTGTCCCTGGGGGGAGAGGAGTTACTGTTCCTGCCTGCAGCTCCGGGAGAGAAGAGTAACCATGACAGCGAGGCTTCCCTGGAGAACAGCGTCTTCCTCGGATTTTCCAGGGCTGTGTTTACCTCCAGCCCTGCAGTGGGAAGGAGGCAAGGGGCTTGGCATGATCAGCATTACCAAGTGCAGGGGCCAGGACCAAACCCTGGGCAGTCTGTGTGCACTTCTAGATCCTCTGAGCCTTCAGTACAGAGCATGGCTCCTATGCATGCGGGACTCAGCCGGCGCCAACCAGTAGTGGTGCACACAAAATGTCAGAGGAAGGAGAAGCGACTTAGGGGATGCCACACATCTATGTGCAAAGCAGCCTGGACAGGAGGAAGCTGTGCCCAAGACAGAGACACCAGGCAAAGATCGAGGTGGTAAGGCAGCATGTCCCACCACAGTTCCAGTCTCCCTGTCCCACCACTGAGGAGCCTTCTCTAAGCCTGCAGTAACAAAGTAACCACAAACCCCATGCGGACAAACAAGACAAATGCATTATCTGAGGGCTCTGGAGGTCGAATGTCAAAAATGGGTCTCACTGGATTGAAGTCAAGTTGTCAACAGGGCTGCATTCCTCTCTGCAGACTCCAGAGGAAATCCATCCACTTGCTCCTCTCTCCCAGCTTCTAGAAGCTGCCCCAGTGCCTGGCTCCTCAAAGCCATGGATGGCCAGTCCAGTCGCTTGCCTCGCATCTGAATTACCACATGGCAACCCATAAATGGTATAGTTAAAATAATAATTTAATATATATTTAAAAGGCCCTTATGATTACATTGAGCCCACTTGGATAATCCAGGAAATCACTATTTCAAACCCAGCTGATCTGCAACTTTCATTTGTAAGTTCCATTTTTTTTGTTTTGTTTTGTTTTGTTTTGTTTTTGTGATACTGGGAATTGAACCCAAGGGTGCTCTACCACTGAGCTACAAACCAGCCCTTTTTATTTTGAGGCAGCATCTCAATAAGTTGCCTGGGCTATCCTCAAACTTGCAATCCTCCTGCCTCATCCTCCCTCCATTTGCTATCTTCATCCTCCTTTGCCACACAATCTAATATAATCACAGGTTCTGGGAATTTGGATGTAGATATCTTTGCATGTGGGGGCAGGGCATTACTCTGCTGCCACCCTGCATGGAACAGCCCTGGGAGGAAGGCAGCCCAGAGTATGAGAGAGAGACTCTCACACCTACTAGGGAAGGCAGGAGTGGGACAGCTTCCTGGCTCAGCACACATCACCCTAAAAAACCTCATCATCTTTCCACACAGAGCCAGAGCTAGGCACAGGAAGCTTCTACAGTGCCTGCAGGAGCAGAGCCAGGAATAGGGCCACTGAGATGGAAATATCCCCTGGCCCAGGCCTCCCTGGCTCTTACTCCACTCTCCCGCCTGCACTGTGGGGAAGGAGGTTCCTCTGGGTCTAAGCTGGGCTGGCTGAGGACTCTAGCAGTCGTCTTTCAGCCTGGCCCTGGGGAGGGACACAGGTGTGGGTCTGCCCCAGGGATCTGACTGCAGGGAGGGGCGGGCACCCTCACCTCTGCACATCCTCGAGAGCTCGGAGTCAGCTCTCTCCAGCCTCACTGTCGCTACCAGATCCCAGGCGCTCTTTCTCTAACCTCTTGCCGCTAGACACTGGGGTCTGGCAGACACTGTCTCTTCGGCCAAAAGCCCATGATGCTCGGGTCTTGACCCCTATGGCCTCTGAGATGTGGCTGAGCTCCTGCCTGGTGGCACCCAGGTACACAGAGGGGAGCGATCAGAGCCCAGTCTCACAAGCCCATCCCTGATCCCCAGCCCTGTTCTGTCCCTGAGCACCCGCCCGCCTGCTCTGCCTCCAGCCCTGGGAGTCTCATATGGAAAGCTCAGGACAAATCCTTCTGCTTCCAAAACTCCTCTTCCTAGGAGTTCTGTGGGCAGAACAACCTGTCCAGCCTCACCATCCACATTGCTCACGAATACGACATTGTGTCTCCATGGCCCTGGGAATCTCCTCTGTGATTGTTTAATTTCTCATGTCTTACGTCCCACTTAGTCAAAGGAAACAAGAGTGAATGTGTGTCCTCCATGCTGGGTACCACACTGTTAAACCTGTGCTTGCTCAGGCAGCTCTGACCCCCACTCAACTAGCATCATCCCTGTTCTACAGGGAAGAAACTGAGTCTCAGGGGAGGCAAACAACTCACCCAAGGTCACACAGCCAGAACACAGCAGAGCCCAGATCGGCCCTGTGTGTGCCAGGCTCTGAAACCCGAGGCTGCGGTCACCATGCTGCACTGGGGCAGGGAAGGGAGACACACAGATGAGCAATCATAAGCCTTGCAGCTCAAGACCACTCCAGTTTTATCTCTTTGTTATGCATTGAGGATCCGGTGTAAAGTTTTATTTGGGTTAAAAAAAAGTTGAGGTTGGGTGCAGTGGTGCATACCTGTAATCTCAGCTGCTTGGGAGGCTAGGGAAGGAAGATTGCAAGTTTAAAGCCAGCCTGAGAAACTTAGCCAGACTGTCTCAAAATAAAAACAAAAAGATAAAAATGGCCTGGGGCACAGGTAAGTGGTAGAGCACCTCTGTGTTCAGTCTCCAATACTACACACACACATGCAATATATATATATATATATATATTTTTTTTTTTTAAAGTTGGAGGATGGAGGGGAGGGCCCATTATTTAAAACATTTGGAGATCACTGACTATAGCTAAGCCCAGCCTTGTACCAATGACAAGACCAAGGCTCAGAAGTGGAAGGGACTAGCCCAAAGACAATACACCCCAGCTGAAGCAAGCACCCCATGTGACCTCCTACCTGCTCCTCCAGGGAAAACCCACCACGTGCTCCACTCTGCCTGGAACACAGCTTGGTGCAGAATTCAGAAGCCCATGGGGCATTCGTCCTTGTTCCTGCCCTTTTGGTGCCTGTACAGTGAGCACTTCTGTGTGGAGCAGCAGGTTCCCCTGTGTGGATGAACTTGAGAAGGCTCAAGCCCGCTCTGATCAGAGTCATGCGCAGTGACACTGGGATCTCATCACAGTGCTGAGCCCCGAGCTGCTGCTGGGGAGATGGAAAAGCCCTATCTTTAGAATCAAAAGCCTCAGGCAGAGTCCCACTTCTGATGCTCACAACTTTGTGGCCTTGAACCACCCACCTGGCTTCTTTGAGTCTTACCCTGGGGGATTAAAATGTCTCCCATAAGGAGCTCATATGAGTTGAAATAAGGTAAGGAGCATGGAACTATGGAAGCATGAGAATCCCCTAAGTTGCAGAGCCCCGGCTCCATTCCATCCCACTGTCTGACTCTGTAGCTCTAGGATGGGGCCCTGGAATCTGAATTCTCCACCCTACCCCCACTGTAATTTTATTGCAGGTAGTCAAATAGGCCACACTTTGAGAAATCCCTCTAGAAAGCTCTCAGAATGTGTTTGTTAAATTTTTGGATCCGTGAACATCTGCTGAGCTGCACATGGCTACAGGAAGACACGGGCTGGAGGAAATCAGTAATTTTCTCCAAACACATTTCCTGTGAAGTCCAAATGATGGGAACTGGGTTGGGGCTTCTAGGACAGGGAAGGATGATGCAATGACCCTTCCCTTCTGCAAGGAGGTCTTTCCTTAGACTGGGAGAGACTGGAGCCAGAGGGCCACGCCCAGTGGCTCTGGGTCAAACACAGGGAGGAATACACCAGGGAGGGGGTCCCCTGGGAGTGCGTTCCAGAGCCAGTTCTCTTAGCATCCTCATGAAGACAGGAAAGAAAGAACTGAAAATACGCTCATTAAATCTGCATCTGGCACCCGATTTGGCAGGGTTGCCAAAATTCTGTAAGACTAGAATTAAATTAGCAAATTGGAAGTAAAATGATTTTAAGCAGGCATGATGGAATTCATCAGGGCCAGGTGGAAGCTAGTGGGGGAGGGGAACCAGGAAAGCCCAGCTCCCCTGGCCACGAGGAAACAAAGCAGCTAGGAGAAGTGACCCACAAGATTAGATTCACTCTGGGGATGGGGGGTGGTGAAGAGGGTCCCATTCTGTAAGGTGGCCAGAGGCTCCTCCTAGGGCACAAGGGGTGTGGCCAGACAATACCCAGCAGAGGATGGCAGCCTTTCCTTTACAAGAGAGCCAGGAAGAAAGGGCCCAGGGGGCTGGCTGCCTGGGAATGAGACAGGGTGGGTTCCTCTGAAGAGGCAGTGACACTGGGGTGGCTGGCACTGCAGTGATTGGTGACCACCACTGCATGTTTACTGAGTCTGGGAAAAGCACTGGGAAATACACAGTGGGGGCAGGAGGTGGCAGAGAGGACACAGAGGAAGGAAGAAGATGCCAGAAGCACTCACTGGGCACTTATAATGTGCTGCATTAATACCTGCCAAGTACTATCTCATTTAGTATCACATAATCCTGTACTGTTGAGATTTTTCTTCTCTCTTCATTTCTTGGGCTTTCTTTCATTTTGTTTCCTTTGTTTAAATGCACACACACACATATATCTGTATATATATATATATATATATATATATATATATATATATATACTTCTAAATACAGAAATACTTAGCAGAAAAAGTGGAATGAGCCCCCCCTCCCGCCCTCCCAAATTCTACTTCCACTCATGCGACACTGGGTATATTCTGGGGCTGTTTCCATGAGCACAGAAATACATCTACATGTTCAGGCACACACATTTAACTGTTCAACTTTTCCTGGGTGAAATGGAATTGTACTAAACATATCACACAGAAACCTTCTTCCAGTTAAGAATATACTGTGAATACCCTGCAGGTTCATTTCTTTCTTTTGAAATGGTCACAAAGTATTCCATGCAACAAATGCACCAAAAACTGTGTAAGCATTGCTGCTGCTGGTGGTCATTGAGGTGGTTTCTAATTTGTCTCTACCACAAGCAAAGCTACAAGGGAACACTCTTGAACATACAAATCTTTGTGTGTTTTTCTATAGCTAGGAAGGGCTGGATCAAAGCAGGAATGTGCATTTATAATTTTTATTAATACCAATTGAGACACCCATGTGCCCTTAGCCCTTGCCAGCACGACATCGTCTCTACTTTTCTTTTCACATTTTTGCTATTGATAGTCAAAGTAATCTCTCTCTCTCTCTCTTGAATTCAGGAGCATTTTATCTTCGAGCTATACTCCAAACAGTTCTTTTTTTGAAACAAGATCTTGCTAGGTTGCCAAGGGCCTCACTAAATTGCTGAGGCTGTTTTTGAATCTGTGATCCTCTTGTCTCAGCCTCCCCAGGTACTGGGATTACAGGTGTGTGCCATTATGCCTGGATGAAGTAATCTCACTTAACTTGTGATCTTTTACGTTTTCGTGGCTTAAGCATTTGTCATATTTTTTTTTTTTTTATTTTTTAGCATGGAATTTTATACATTTCTTGGGTACAACGGGGTTAATTACACATTTTTGTTGGGTACAAACTAGTACAGGTATGTCATATATTTTTTTATGTAATAATTGGTGCATTGTAATCATACACCTTTGTTAGGTACCATTTGTCATATATTTATGTACCATTTTTACCTCTGTGAACTACCTGTTTATATTTTTGCACACTTAAAAAACCTTTGCTGTTTTTAGTTAGTTGATGAGATTTTTTTTCATGAAAACTAACAACTAACACATTGTTTCTTGTGTGCAGGCAACATTTAAGGCTCCTCAGCAACGACACAGCATTGAGCCAAAGCCCAGAGAGGCGGCAGTGGCAGCAGAGTCTATAGTGGAGGAAACGGAAACTCAGAGAAGCTTCAAGGCACCTATCTGAGGTTGCATGTGGTCAGACCAAGGGCATGCCAGAGTCTAAGGGACAAGTGTAGCCAACTCCTTCATCCTCAAATTAGCTGTTTCTGAAGCCTCCTGACACCCCCAACTGTCTAATCCACGGGGAAATTCCCCTTTAACTGGGTCCGGTGGCACACACCTGTAATCCCAGCAACTTGGGAGGCTAAGGCAGGAGAATTGCAGGTTTGAGGCTAACGAGGGCAACTTAGTGAGAACCTGTCTCAAAATAAAAAGTAAAAAGGGCTGAAGGGTGTAGCTCCATGGTAGAGCACCCCTAGGTTTAATCCCCGGTACCAAAAAATAAAACAATTCCCTTCTTTCTGACAAGAGGCAATCGTGAAATAAAATTGGATCCTGTCACCTTGCTAGGACACAGCCATGCTTACAGACGTGCTGGAAGCACCAGGAGCAGGACTGGGAGCAGCAGGACGGAAGAGCAGGGCCTGGAGCCTGGGAGAGAGAGGCTGAGGCAGGGAGCAGGCTGGGAAGGACTTTTCTGGGTAGTTAGACAGTTGACAGGCCAGGACCAAGGAGTGGGGTGAAGATGGGCCCAGCGAGAGGTGCTCTTGCCTCCCAGTCTGTGAAAAGGCCCACCTGTGAGCGGAGTAAACACACCTGTGGACACCTGTGCCTGCCAAGGACCCTGCGTGCAAAGCCACGCTCCACAACAGGCTTCTCAGTCTTGAGTGGCATTCTTTAATGAGGTTTTTTTTGAGCTCCTAAGACACCAGTGTCACATGTGGGTTTCTGGGTTGCAGACCGGCCACTAATTTATCACACGAGCCTGGCCACCCTCATTGTAATGGACACATGCACTCAGTGAGTGGGACATGCCAGGAAGGGGGAGGGAGCATGTGCATGCCATTTGCCACTCTTTTTCTGAGGAAAAAGAAATTAAGTTAACAAAATAGGAAAACATATGAGAAACTGACAAGCTGAAACTCACAGGCAGAAGCAAGTTTTAGAGTTACTGTGTATTCACTGTATTCATTTTAGCTTTGGCCTCAGATAACTTCGGTGTTTCCCCAAATGCTTTTCTATGAAACTCTAGTCCAGCCACTTATATGTTTATGTAAGTGTGTGCACATATATGTTCTCTGGTCAATTGATCTTGGAGAGCTGCATATGACACCCACTTCTACACATACACACATTTCACAACACTCACACATGCTTTTTTTCTGCAGATTTCCAATGTACTTTTGCATATTAAAGGCTCAGAGAAGTCCTGAAGTGTAAAAGCCTTTAAACTTTCCCAAAGGTACTTGGCTAAAGGACTTTCGGTTTCCCTCTTTAACATATTTTTACATCTTGCAGCACTGTGTTCTACAAACACGTGAGAAATGCTGGACTTCTTTATTTCACAAGATCAGAGTTGCTTAAAATAAGAGCCCATTTTGGAATGGAAATTTTACTCCTATAAACTCTAAATGTTTTCTGATAGACCCATGCTGATGACTCCCTATGCACTTGAGCAACCTTTGCCTCTCCTGTACTTCAAGAAGACACTGCAAGGCAGTGCTGTGTGGAGTGGCCACAACACTCTAGAAACTGTTGGGAGACCTGGTTGCCCAGACAGTCGAAGTTGTGTGGCTCAAGAGTTGCAGGTGACCTGGACCAATCACTTGCTCTGGGCTCAATGGTTTTCAGGCAGAGAGTCCCCAGAGAGTCCCCTAAAGCCAAGCCACTTGTTTTGTGAATGGGGAAATCAGGCCCCAAACCTCAGAATCTTTTGGCCTCTGGTCTCTTTCTTTCATTCAATGACACATCTCTCCCTGGGTATACTTGTTTTGTATTGCGAAAGAAAACCAAATTACTGTTAAAGGACTAAGGTTATCTTTAAAGGCCTCTACAGTTCTCTGCCTCTGTTCTCCCTTGTACCTCCTCCTTGTTAGCCATTCACAACCCTCGTTCATAGTCATGATACAGCTCTACAAGTAAAGCCGGGTTTCCATCTGCCTGAAAATGAGCTTGTGGACTTTCACCAGATGTGCACAGCATACCTAGGGTTGTCTAAAGTACAGATTATGTGATATTCCTGAAATTCACTTGGGAGAAGTTCCCGGGGGCGGGGGGCATCTCGACATCCCTCCAGCACTGTGGTTACAGGCACTGGCTTATAATTTTGCTCTTTCTTACACGGGCTACTCTAGGTGGCACACTTGGGATGACTAGCAGGAGCCGAGATTTGATTACTTAATGACCTTTTATGGCTTTCCTAAGTGATCCCAAGGAGGTCTGTAGTAGGAGTGTGTGCAGATCACTCATTCATTTTAAGTAAACATTTCACTGTGAAATAACTTTAGATCGGCATAAAAGTTTCACAGATAGAACAGAGAGACCTCCATATACCCCCCACCCAGCTTCCTCTAAAGCTGACATCTTATATAACAATGTATATTTGCCAAAACAAAGAAATTAACATTGGTACATGACTAGTGACTAAGCTACATACTTAATTCATATTTTATGTTTTTCTGCTAATGCCCCTTTCCTACTCCAGGAGCTAATCTAGGATGTCATATGGCATTTAGTCATTATGTCTCCTTAGACTCTGGACTTGATATTGTTATCAAGAAATAGGCACCTTCTTGACTGCATGCAAGGTAGTACGGGGTTCCGTGCTGGGTCCCAGCTTCTCTGCAGGGAGAAACAGTGTCTGAGGGGCACTAAGTCTGGACTCAGGGACACATGCTGCCCCTCACCTGTGACAGGGCCCTCGGCCCTCCACATGTACAGCTCTCAGATTCCTCATCCATGATGTGGCCATGATCACCCTTCTACCTTGTTAGGGGGCTCAGTGAGATAGTCTGTGTGGACAGGCATTTGAAACCTTAAAATAGGGTCCAGTGGCTGCTTGCAGGTACTATTATTAATGTTATTGTAATGACTATCGTTAAGTAGGCTCTGTGTCCCATTTCTAAAACAGGACAGCCCAAAGTTCGAGCTGTCTGACTGTGCTGACCATCTCTGCTCCAACAGAGATATTTCCATGGACCCCATAGAGAAAGAAAGTCCTCCTCAAAGTAATCTCTTGGGCCCTCTGTTCCTTCGGACTGCTCTCAGATGCCACCTTTTCAGTGAAAACTTCTCTGACCATCTTACATGGAAGGGGCCTGGGAGCACCTGCCCTGCATTCTCTCACTTCACACCCTGCTTCACTTTTCTCTGTAGCACGTACTCCATTTGTCATAAGACACCCTCTACCCTCCTGTACACCTGTGTTTGTGGCTGCCTCTCTCCCTCCACTGGTGTATATGCCCCATGAGGGCATTGGGTACTGTCTGTTTTGGATGCTACTGCACCCCAGTGTTTAGAACAGTGCCTGAGATTTCAAGAGTGCTCAGCAGATGTTCAGTAATTGAATGGCTGGCCACACATTTTTACTCTGCAATCTCCTGCCTCTAGCCTGATAATCTGGACACAGTTTTCCCCTACCCCATCCCAAACATACTGTTGAACTCTAATAAGAGACAAGCTACTTTGGGCAGGCGGCTCAGAGCCTTTTCTTTAAGGGGAAACAATGAGTAACTTCTTTCTCTTAATTTCATTCAATTCCATTAATGTCCCTTCTCCTGCCTCCTCTCTCCTGGGTGGCAATGCCAAACAGAGGCCACAGTCTCTCCCTAGTCCAGGGCCTGTCTGCTAGTCTCCCCACAAAGTAAGTTCCAACAGAATCCTGGCTGGGAAGAGCTGGTGAAGTTCCCATACCCAGCCAGCCCACTTCCTCACGGGATCCCACTTAGCTCCTACACATCAAAGGCCCATAGACTTCTCAGGGGACCCTACAGTTTGCAGATGAGAGCACCAAGATTCAGAGAGGAAAAGGAGCTGGCAGATAACACACAGCAACTTGGTGGCATGGTCCACAAAGAAGCCAGGACTCTCTCGGCTCTGCTCCCTGGCCCCAATTCCCTCATGGGCTGGAAACACTTCCCCACCTTTCACCAAGGGGAATGAGTTTATGACCTTGAACTCCGCCTGACAGTTCTGTCTACACCTGACAATCCCTGAGTACTGGAACTTGGGCAGCAGTGGGTGGAGACGATGTTCTCAAAGTGGCAACATGCAGGAGAGCAGAGCTGGAAGCCAGACAGCAGGGAAGGGAGGGCAGAACTGGTTGAAAGCCAGGACTTGTCATCATCGTGTCACCTGACACTCCTAGTGTCCTGCAACCAAGGTGCTAGAACCACATTTCAAGTGAGGAAAAAGAAACTGCAGAGAACTTAAAGATGCAGCTGATTCCCCAGCAAGTGAGCAGCAGAGCCAGCAAGGGAGTCAAGTTCCTCCCCATAAGGAAGCCCTTGTTCTGTCTGCGGACCCTCTACCAGAGCCTCTGAAACCCAGATAGCACTCCAAAGAGCGGGGTCCTTAAAACAACAAAAGCTTCCTCTGGCAAAGTAACCAGGAAGATGCCATTCTAGAGAGCAGCAAATTGAGACCAGAGAGGAAACATAACTTTCCCATGGCTGCGGTGCAGGATCTGCAAGAGTGTGAGCCGGAGAGGCGGGCTGTCTCCTATAGCTGAGTCCAGACCTGAGCCTATGGAGGGGACTCAACCTGCTGCTGCTGAGCAAACCAAGGGATGACAGACGGAGGTGAGAAGTGCTGCCTCGTGTGACTCCTGCAAGCCAGGTGTTTACCCCAGCAGCCCCACACATGGGCCTCAGGACCAGGAGGCCAGGGTGATGTAGGTGAGCACAAGCCCTGGTCACCACGCCTCCTGTCCCCCCTCTGAGCCTGTGGAATGGTTAGAAGTGTGGACAGTGATGCTGGCCCTGATCCCCGTCCAGCCCACAGTTCCCCACCACAGCAGGCACTGTGCAAGAAAGAGGTTTGGCACAACGGCAGAGCTGACAAGCCTTTGGCTCAAGGACTGAGGATTATGGTATGGAATGTACCCTCTTCCCCAAAGGCTGGAGTTTAGGGCAAATTGGTCTACCTCACTGATTTCTTCCATAGCAGCCAACTCACACAATGCTACAGTTTTTATTATCATCATGTATGTTTCATATTAACAACAGGAACTTTCTGGCTTATTGTTCACCTACTTTGTGCTAGGCACAGGTATCTAACCTTGATGAGCCCCTGTAATCCACAGGACCATCCTGCAGGTCAACGTGAGCATTCCCACCTTATGGCTGAGGCTCAGGAGAGGGGATGTGGCAGTGTGGCCAAGGTCCCTGGCTAGAGAACAGGAGGTGCAAATGCAGGTCTATGGAACTCCACTGCTGGTGCAATACCATGTGACTGCCACGGACCCAGGACAAGGGGGTTCAAGCCACAGGTAAGGTGGGATGGAAAGAGGGGGCAGACAGAAGATCTGCCTGTTTTTCTGGGCTTCCAGCGCTCTGGGTTTCTCAGCCCAAAGAATATCACATCTAGCACCAGGTCACCACTTCACGTGCCCAGATGCCATCTCTAGAAGCTCCGAATCAGAGCTGGCAGTGGAACTTGGAGCACTGCTGTCGAAAGCTCTCAGGTGATAGTGAGAGGCCTCCCTGATGAAGAAACACCGCTCTCAAGGTGCAGGATCACTTTCTCACATCTATACCCTCTTCTGGAAGATTCCAAAATGTTTCTTATGAAATCCCATCACTGGCTTACAAAGAATATGCCTCAGAACCCCTGAGACCTTACAACTCTAGGATTCTCAGCAAAACGACAATAATTCTGCTCATTTTTACAAACCGTGATAATGTTGGATAAACAGCATAATGTTGGATAAAAAGGACTTTGGAACTCAGAGCCCTGGGTTGGAGCCTTCACTCTGCCCTTTACCAGCTGTACAACTTTAGGCAAATTGACTCAATATGATAGTTTATCAGAAGGCTACTATGCACCTAGAGCCCTGGGTCGGGGAGACTGGGGACAGGGAGGTGGGTGAGAACGTCACGATCTTGAACTAACAGTTACTAAGTGCCAGCTCCATGCCAGCCCCCTGACATGCGGGTTCTCACTTCTCCCCATCAAGAGCTCAGGAGGCAGGTTCTCCTGCCACCTGGCTTTGCAGTGGAGGAAGCAGGGACACAGCAGCAGTGTGGCAGTGTCTGAGCTCTCTCCACCCCCCCCCCTCCAACAGATCTGTCCACAGGGTGAAGGGGATAATAGGAGAGAGTGCTCTGCAGCCGATCGAGAACCGCACAGATGTATGACATCATGGTTATTAATAATGGAAGCAGCACAACCAATTCGCCATCCCTCCAGATGGGCCACCTGAACTATCTCGAACCTCCTGCAAACAGAGCATGGAATTCTGCAATAGCAGAGCAGAGAGCGAATCCAGCCTCTCCTCATTACAGGGCTGGGAGGGTGGAGCAGATAGAGAGGGGAGCTCTGAGACAGCAGAGGCAGCCGACATCAATGATTGAGCCACTGATAATTAGGTCCCAGATCAAAAGCCAGCACAATCACCCTTCCAAGGGGGCCGGCAAGGGAATGACCAGTGGATGAACTGCAAGGATGGCCTCCTGGTCTCCTGGTGGTCCCTCAGCCACATCCTCCTGCTGGAGGGCCCCTGCACCTGCTCTTCCTCTGCCTGGAATATTCTTTTCTCAATCTTTGCATGGCTATCGCTTTTTCATTATTCAGTTCTCATGACAAATGTCAGTTCCTCAGAGAGCTCCTGGAGCCCCAGATCTTGCTTCCAAGTTCACCTGACACAGCTCTGGACATTCTCCTCCCCTCTGGCTGCTGGTATTGGAGTATCTCCGTAGCCTGCAACAGTATGTAGCTGCATCTTGTCCATTACTATTCATTATCTCTCTTCCCACTGGAATGTAGGCTCCTTCAACAAAAGGATTAGGTAGTTTTCGCTGCTGAGGGTCCAGAAAGCTCTGGGCAAACAGGCTCAGTGCATCAGAGGGAGGGAAGCTGGTCTAGGAAGAGTCATCCCAGCTGCCAATGGACA
This sequence comes from Graphiurus murinus, assembly GCA_004027655.1. Classification (NCBI taxonomy): domain Eukaryota; kingdom Metazoa; phylum Chordata; class Mammalia; order Rodentia; family Gliridae; genus Graphiurus; species Graphiurus murinus. The sequence goes on from PVLC010000005.1 coordinate 352,822, forward strand.
CTCACTCACTCCCTAAGTGCTTATGTAAGCTCTCCTTTGTGCTGGGCATTCTGCTAGGTGCTGGGGTGCTCACCTCAAGGTGCTTTGACAGTTGATTCCAACAAACAGGACAGTAGACCCCAGCGCTGTGGACAATCTTTCATATGTGACCAAACGATAGCTGTCCAATAACATAAATGACAGGAGATGGAAGAAACTAGGAGGTGGCAGGGAAATGCAGCCTAATGGTCCCTACAAGGGCTTCCCGCATGCTCAGTGCAGACACCCTGCCAACTCTGGGGACATGGGGACAAGGGAGTTCTCTGATGAGTGACTCTTGCCTGAAGCCTGGGACACAACAGGATGCATGTGTGTATGAGAGAGTGGGTGTAGGAGCCAATGCGTGAGTGTGAACAAGCACACAGGATGGAGCACATGAGAGTAGAGAGTGGGTGTGTGCACGTGTAGAGGTGGACATGTGTGTAGGATGATGTGTGCATGTGCAGATAAGTGTACAGGATCAAGGGTGGAGGTAAGTGTGAGAGTGGGTCTGTGTGTGTATATGGAGGTGCACATGTGGGTGTTGGAGTATGTAGCAGTGCCCGTGTGTGTGTGTGTGTGTGCATGTGTGTGCACATGTGTGAGATATGTCTGAGGTACCTGCACTGACCTATTCACCGCAGGCTCCGCAACTGGTTCAACTTTACACATTAAAACAAATGGCACACAGGTATGTGGTCATCACTTCATTCATTCAATAATAAATCATTTAAATCTTTATTTTTCAAATATACTCTGCGGTGTATTCATATAATGCAGAAAAGTTGGTTCCAGAAGAGAATGTTCTCAACATCTAGAATATAATTCAAAGGTAAGAGCACTGGATGGGGAGTCTGGAATCTGGACTCTGTTTGTTTTTTTTTTTTTTTTTGCGGTACTGGGGATTGAACTCAGGGGTGCTCTACCTCCGAGCTATACCCCCAGCCCTATTTTTTATTCTTTATTTTGAAACCGGGTATCACTAAGTTGCAGAGGGCCTCACTAGGTAGCTGAGGCTGGCCTCGAACCCGGATCCTCCGGTCTCAGCCTCCTGAATGCTGGGATTACAAGGGTGCGCCACCACGCCCGGCTTGGACTCTGTTTTACCACTAACTATTAGCTGATCACCTTGTAGCTGTGTGATCCCAGATGAGCCACTTAACTGCTCTGGGCTTCTGCTTACTCTCTGTTAAAAGAAGGCAGCTAGAAGTTAGCTCTCAGAGTTTGGTTGCCAGCATACATCACCACGTCATCTTTATGGACAGCCCCTGAAGAACCATTTCCTCTGAGAGCAAACCTGTGTAACTTGAATAGGGCTTTGGGCCAGTGACAGAAATGCTGGGTTTGACAGAGTTAAACAAGTTCTTTTATTGCAGGACTTTTCAGACCCTTTAATTTTCCAATATGGATGGCAATTGGCCACATGGGTGATAAGAGCTTGCAGAAATCGCCAGACTTACTCAAACAGGGAAACCTTTACTCATGGAACAACCTTCAAAACTAGCATTCCATGGAACACACTTTGAGAAATATGCTATCTGGCACAAAGGACACTTACTAATGTCCCCTTTTCTACAGATGATGGAACAGAAATGGTGTTGTAAGTCACAGAGCAAAGCCATGCCAAATGCAAGCCCAGAAATCATCCAAACCACAGCAACTGGCACGTGCACAGGGCTTTGCATTTACAAACCAATTTTCCCTGACAACACACCTGGGAGGACACTCATCCCCATTTTTCAGATGATAAAACATAGGCTGAAAGAGATTAGGATAATTCAGGATGCACAGAGCCATTAAGTGACAAATCTACCCACACCTTCGTTCTGCCAGTCTCCCCCTATGTCCTTGATCAAATGATCCATGAATACGTTATATGTGTATAGACAATTGTGGCCACCACCCAGAGACTCCTGCAAGAGGTCAAGGCTGATGTCCCTGCACCTGTTCTACAACCACTACCAGTCCTGTCCAGAGTCCTAGCACCTTGCTCTGAATAAAGGGGTAGGGAAGCTGCTTCCAGAAGTGCCCAGGGAGTGGGCACCGCTGGAAATACCCAGGCTATAAGGCCTAACATGCCAGGTAGGATGCCCTTAGGGTGTACCCGGTGCCAGGTGCCATTCTGCAGAGGGGAGGGGAGTGGCAGAGAGATCTGAGTTTAACTCACTTCCAGTGAGCCCAAGGAAGCCAAGGCTGTTGGCTGAGTGTGAAACTGTGACAAGGCCTCTTGGGGAAGCACGGCTAGGGCTGCCAAACCCATTCAGCAGTTCCCACCGGGTGTGCGGAGTCCCACTGTGTCTAGGAGCGCGAGGGGAGAGGGTCCGAGCAGGACACCGGAGGCCGCGCACGCCAGCGGCGAATGGGGCTGTGCCCGCCCGGCGCTAATGTTCGAGAGAAGTGTGTGGACGCGGGAACGCTGGTGTCACCCTAGGCTGGTGACACAAGTAGTGTCTGAGAAACGCTAGCGCTGAGCCTGTGCACTGGGCCACCCCGGGCTGCTAAGAAGCCCGTCCCTGTGCACCTAGGGTCTGGGGAGTTGATACCTACCCACCCAGCCCTCTCCCACCGCTCCGCTCCCGCCAGTCCCTCGGCCCCTCGGCGCTGCCCCGGCTGGGGGCTGCCAGGTCTCGGCGGGCGCAGGGCACGCGGGGTGCTCGGTGCTTACCTGCGGGCGGCCGCGGCTCGGCGGCTCCGGGCTGGGCTGCGCCGCGCCGGGCTGGGCTGCGCGGGGCTGCGCCGCGCCGGACTGGGCTGCACTGGGCTGCGCGCCCGGCCTCCGCGCGGCTCGGCAGCGCCCGCGCGCTCGGCTCCGCCCGGCTCGGCTCCGCCCGCGGTGCCCCGGGCGCTCGCAGGCGGCCCACGCGGCGCGGGGTGGGCGCGGGGCGGGCGCCGGTGGCGGGCGCGGCTCCGGGCCGCCCCGCGGCCGCTTGGAAGCTCCTTATTTGGGCAGTGATGTCAGGGGAAGTCGCAGGGGCCGGACCACCCACTTCTTTCCATTCACTCCCCAGAGTTTCCTGTCGCCGAGCCCAGGGACCCCGCCGTCTGCCCGGAGCTCCTCTCCGGCCCTCTCGGCCTCGGCTGCCCGGCCTGGCTGCCGGCCGCCCTGGGATGCCCTGACGGCCGGGGTCACCGTGGGGCAGGGGCTCCTCGTCTGGGGAATCCCCGGCTCCAGCGGCCGCGGGGAGGGTCTGCGCGGCGGCCTCCTCGGTGACAGGCCGTGTCACTCCGGGCACCGCCCCTCCCTCCGCGCCCGCCCCGGCTCCCGCGCTGTCATTTCCTCCCGGGTCCTCCGGGGAGGACTGGCAGGGAAGCCCCGGTGGCTGCCGCAGAAGCCCTGCCGCTAGGCGCCAAGCCTCGGCTGCACCAGGGCTCGGCGGGCGTCCATCACTGTCCCCAAAGTGCACGCTCCCGGCCGCTTTCCTCCTGGGTGCCAGCTCCGCTCGGGAAGCCCGCACCTCCCTCCCCAGGCGGGAATCCGCTTTAATGAGTGCAGGGCGGGGCAGGCCTGTTGGGGCCTCCCTGGGCTCAGGCTCAGGGTGGGGGTGGGGGCACCCCGGGGCTTCCCAAAGGCCAGACTTTACCAGAAGCTGCTGGATCCCAGGGCCTGGCCCTGGGTCACTCTTGCCCTGGATGGTGGTCAGCATCCAGTGCCCTTAAGCCAGTCCTCAACCAGGCCCCCGGCCCCAGCGCAATGGCCAAGAGCTTGAGACCTCTCCTGATCCGCAGTTGACAGGTGCCTGCTGAGGCTCAGACACCTCAGGCCAGTTGTCAGCGCTTTGTCACAGTAGAACCCGAGCTGACCCTAGGTTTGACCTGCTTGTCCCAGAACAGCCTCAGGAGGAGGTTATGGGACACCAAGGGAGCTAGGACTAAAGAGAGGCCAGTACCTAGGTAGCAAAATTTAAGGATGCCTCTTAGGGTCCTGAAAGTTCAAGGACCCAGAGGATCACTGCCCAGTATACTGACCAGAGTTTCCAGGAAGGGCCCTTGGAGCTCAGGTTTCCTCTGGTTCCAAAGCAATGGCCTCAAACTCATTTGGACCCAAGGAACAGGGTAAGTGGCTCTAGGGATTTCTTTGCTTCCATATAACGGCCTCTGGCAAAGCCATAACCATCTCTCTAAAGCCAGGTCAGAGCAAACAGACCCCTCCCAGACTGCCATCTTTAAATGAGAGAACCTAACTTTCTAAGGGGGCTCCAAGGCTTGTAGGGAGCTGAGGCCGGAGTGATAGCAGCTGGACATGGGCCTGCTACTCACACAGCTGTGCACCCACCCACCAGCTGCCAAGCTTCCCAGCTGTTCTGTGGATCCCCACCACCCCAGTCTCCCCCATTTCCATCAGCTCTCAGGCCTAATCCAAGCTCTAATGGGGCCATTTCCCTTCTCACAAAGCCCCAAAGGGAAGGACCACACTCCCTGAAGTGAGATGCAAGGCCCCACTGACCAGCTGCGTTCCTGCAGCTCAGCCCAGCCTGCCCTTGGCCCAGACCCCCCCCCCCCACACACACATAACTTCACACCAGTTTTTACTCCTTGGGGTCTCTGCATGGGCTGCCCTCCTGGCTCTGCCTCCCTGCTGTCCTTCATATGCAGAATCAAGTCTGCCCTTGATACAGGTGCTTCCTTTGAGCAGGGCAGTTGAGGCGGGGTGCCCCCTGGGACAGATCCTTCATCTTCCCCCACCTCTCAACTGTCCTATCTAGAAGAAGCACTAGGCAGAGGAGGTGGGTGCCTTGTTATGATTCACAAGGCCCTAAGGGGTAACTTTTTGTCACTCATGCAAGGACTCAGATGCCAGCCTTGATCCTACCCACATTGAGTGTCCCTCTCGCCTTCTAGGGGTAGCCCTGCCCCACAGACTCTCCTCTGCTGCCACAAGCCACCCAAATGGTCTGGTCTCTCCATACACACCCATCACCCAAATAGCAGTCAGCTGTGAGGGACCTCCCCTCCCTCCAGACTGGGAACTTTCCATCTTGATTCTTTTCTCCTCCCAGGGAGGATTTCATGATTGTTTGATAGCTGGATGAATGATGCTAGGGGCAAATCTGAAGTCAAACTAAACACAGAAGGAGCAGGATTATCCCACTCAGTTCTGTGGCTGAGGTACCCGGGCCCCTGGGCCCCTGGCTGGGGGCTGGAATGGAAGGTGGATGCTCAGTTAGACAGGATTGAGGGATGTCCAAGAGGTAGAGCCAAGTGCCACTCAGGAAAGGCTGCCCTGAGAAGTTTCCTTCCTTGGACTGCTCATTTGTTCCAACTTTCCATGGGTTGAGATTTGTCTCTCTCCTCCTTTCCCTTGGAAAACTCTGTAGCCCTCAAGCAGTCTAGGACATCACCATGCCAACCCCTCACTCAGAGTCCTGAACTGGCCACAGCAAGATGGGAGGGAAGGGAGGAAGGAAAGTGAGATTCATGAGCACCTTCATCGCTCCAGACACAGCCACACCTGGTTCTCCCTGCTCTCCATCCTCACAGGCTCCTCCAGCTGCAGCAGCCCTCCAGGCCAGGAGTGTCAGCCAGGGAGCCCTCACCTAACTCCTCCCAAGACCAAAGCCACCTGCCCTGACCTCAAGACAGCCCCCACCCCAATTCTGGTGACAGTTCCCACTGGAGGCCACTAGGTCTTCAGGAATCTGGCCTCAGATCTCGAGGACCCTGAGGACTTGCAACCTGACTGGATTCTGCTCTGTGAACCCCCACCCCCACCCCAGGGCTCAGGGCACCTTTCCCATCCAGTAGCTGGATGGGACACAACTCAGAAGGCAGATGGTGCCAGGTGCCATTTCCTTCCTGTCAGCCCCGGCCCATGCATGTAACTGGGCCAGGTCTTGAGAAAGTCCCAGCCCTTGGCCCTGGGGGCCTTCCCACATTCCTTCATTCTTCAAACATGAATCAGGTACCTTCCCTGGGCTGGGAACATGCAACACACAAGCCTATGTCCTGGGAGCTCTGTCCAAGGATGGAGACTGACAGGTAAACAGATATTCCAGTGAAACTTGCTAAGTTCCACCTTACTGTTTGCCAAGGCAGGGAAGGGGAGGGTGTTTGCGATGAGGAAGCCAGATTACTTCTTCCTCTAGGGCTACAATTCAAGACCATGGCCCAGGTGTCCCAGGCTAGGATGCTGAATGCTTGTTTCCATGGAAATGCTATGTGTATGCACATGCAAGTCCACGAGCACACACATACACACACACAGAGCTTGGTTCTGTTGTAAAGCCAACATCACACTGTAGAGACTTTGCAGGCTGAAAGAGAATGGAGCAGAGGGCAGGGCTAGCATCTGATCTCCCATCTTGAAGGCTGTCTCCACATGAGATTTTGTTTGCAGCTCCTAACAATCAAATTATAGATGCACTGTTGGAATACACTGCTGTTCCTAAGGAGCCAGGGACTACCACCATGTTCTTGGGAGCATTTTCAAGGTGGAGATGAGCAACAGGCACATTGTGGGCCCCCTGAGTCATGTTTAGGTCTTATTCCTACCAACCATCCCCCTCTTCACCTCTCATCCCCTGAGGCTATCATTTCCTGGACTCAAATGCTATGTGTTGTTTTACCATTTTGGGGTGTGTTTGTATGTGTGTGCATGCATATGTGCGTGTGTGCATGTGTGTGCATGTGTGTGTGTGCATGTGCATGTGTGTGTGCGTGTGCATGTGCATGTGTGTGTGTGTGTGTGGCAGTGACCCAGAGATTCTTGCAGTCTGTGGATAATGGCTCCTCCAGGGGTCCCTCTGGACTCAGTCTCAACCTTTCTCCCCCACCTGAGGATGGTAGTTCCAGTTTCCTGACTTAGTCCTTAGTTCATGCTGTGGTTAGCAGCACTTGGCACATGGACCTGGGTCTGGTCCCCAGCCCCACACTTACTGTGTTGCATTGAGCATGGAACTTGATGTTGCTGATCTTCACTGTCTCATCTCAAAGGGCTGCTGTGATGTTCTAAGAAGATATTGCAGTAGAGCCCTTATTAGGGTACCCAGTGCCTAGTAGGGACTCAATAAATGGTATGCATTATTACTTTGTTTACATATTGTGACCTAGAATCCTCCTCCTCTCATTCTGCTCATCTCCATTATTGGGGGCATCCATCAGATGCTTAGATGTGGTCATGCACACAGCCAGTCCCTCTAAGCCAGTCCAAGCCAGAATCCCTTGTCCATTCCTGCTGCCCCAGTTCAGGCCATCACCACCAACAGGTTGCAATGGCCTTCTCCTTGGCACTCTGCCCAGCCTGCCCTCCAATCCATTCTGCCCACAGAATAAACTCTCTACAATAAAATAAAATAGGACTCTGTCCAGATAAAGTACCCGGTTTATTAGGGCCTCTCATGGCAGAGCCTCAGTTTACCTCTCTGTGGGCATCATCCCCATCCACTCTGTGTTCCCACTATACAGAATCTCTCAGGGTTTCTAAGCCTGCCAAATACACTTTGCACAGTTCCCTTTACAGTTCCCCCTCACCCATATCTCCATGACTGGCTCTCACTCAGCCTCCCAGGCCAACGGAGAAGCCAAGTCCCTGGTGAAGCCTCCCCGGCCCCAGGTATCATTGACTACTGTTTCCTTCTCTGTGTGCAGCCAAAACTTGGCACGGACTGTCCTGGCTTTTGCCCCTCTGTGTGTAGTCATTTCTTCATGGACCTGTTAACCCTTTGGATTCTGCATCTCTGTGCATGACCACATCTAAGCTCCTGGGATGTCACAGGTATTCAGAGTGTGTCGGTGGACAAGCCTCTGCCCCTCTGGCCATCCTGTTGAGCAAACATCAGCCATCAGAGGCCAGCTGTCCTCAAGCTCCATGACTAGGTTTCCCTAAGTGACAAAAGCATCCTCTTTTCTTCTACTTGGGACTGAGACTTTGGCCCAGCCTGAGCCCTGGAGCTGGCTCATTCTGGTTTCTCACTGGTGCTTCTGGGGACTCCCACAGGCCAGCAGGCCCCAGGTGTGGAAGGCGGGGTTTTGGGTTCCAGGAAATCAGAAGATTAGTCAAGCCACACTCCCCTGGCAGCTGTGAGAACAGGTTTTCCTCCAGCCAAGGGACTTGCAAGATCATCACTAACAACAAACATTTACTCTGCACATGCTTCGTGCTCACCGGCAGCAGGACACCAACATCCAGGGCTTGGATTTAGACAGGCTCCGTGTGGGTGCTGCTCTGCTTAGTGCCCCAGTGCCTCAGTTTTCACAGCTTTAAAATGGGGGGAAATAACACATCTCAGGGAAGGATTATGAGATTAAACAAGAGCTGATGAAGCTAAAGGAGAAAGTGCATGTAAGTACCAAAAGCAGAGAGGGCATGTATGAGAGGCTCAATAAAGGGATAAAGGAAGCCCCACTCATCCCTGCCTCAAGCTCTTTGAGGGATGCCATGATGAATTAGGCTTAGTTCTTATCAATAGGTCGTAAAGTGAAAGGGGGGGCAAGTGAATTAAATCAGACTCCATAGACGTTCACACAGCAACAGGTATGAGAAGAAAGAATTCTGGGAACAGCAGAAGGGAGAGGGACAATCCAAGATGACCTGAAATCCTCCCCCTTTGTGTGACCTTCACCCAACAGTGATTGATACCACCCATGAGGCCAAGGTGAAGGGATGGGTCCTGTATGGGCAAGGGGTGGGAAGAAGTGAATCTCTAGGCAAGACAGCCCTCGTGTTCAGACAGTTAACAGTGCAGTTCCAGAGAGGCCTTGCATGCTATGGGAAATAACTATGACAACAGTGAATAAAAGCAGTAATGATGCGGAAGACATGGGAAGGAGAGGAATAAGGAAGGGGTAGGGCTGGTTTCCAGGCTACTTTCAGGAGCCTGCATCCCATATTAAGAAGGGGATGTAGAAGTGTCTGGCTCCGCCCCTGCTCAGGCTCCGCCTCCAGTGCAGAAGGGAGAGCTCTGCTTCTCCATCCTTCAGTCTTAGGGCCTCCCCCTGTGGAGTCATATCCAGGGAAGGGCCTGGCCTGGGTAGGACTGTGCGCGGGTCCCTAAACACTATGTGACATTGTATGCACTCTGTCTCTGTGCTGTTCCTTCACCCTAGAAAGCTCTTCCTTTTGCTTCTATCCTCCCCCTTCCCTTCAGATCCTCATTAACTCTCCTTGATTACTTAGAGAGCTCACCCTTTAAGGTCTCCTTCCAGTGTTCTGATTTTCTAACTTTTTTTTTTTTGGCTGACTCCCAACCTCAGGAGAATGTAAAGCCCCCTTCCCATTTTCCCTATAACTTGTTTGGCATATATCAGCAAAACACTGATCATGTTATAGTAACCTGTCTGCTGTTTCCACTAGGGTGGGAAAACTCTGAGGGTCTATGCTTGGCACCCAGCAGGTGCTCAATAAGCAGGGCACCTGGAAGGCTTTCTCCTTGTACTTCCCATAGTGAAGTGGAATAGGGCAACAGTTGCCTGGGAGTGTGCCTGAAGCCTCCATGGATCCCTAGGAACTCCAGGCTCCCACCACAGTCAGCCTTGGCCTGAAGACAAGGTCTCTCAGAGCTGTCCTCCCTGGACCTTCCTGCTGACTGCTTGCACCCTGCCTGGAAGCATGCGAATCCCAGCAAGAATCCTGGGTCACCTAGCTGGGGACCTTTAAGGAAGCTTGAGTCAGGGGAGCCTGGGAGCAGAGACAATATACCCATGGGTGGCAGGCTAGACGAAGTAGGAGAGGCATAGGGATTTGGTGTCTGGGTCTGGGCTTGGAGGTGAAGGATCAGTAGCAGCAGGGGATGGGGAAGAGGGTATGATGGTTAATCATATGTGCCATCTTGACTGGCCCATGGGTGGCCAGACGTTTGACCCAACGTTTTTCTGGGTGCGTCTGTGAGGGGGTTTCAGGATGAGATTGACAGGTGAGTCAGTAGCCTGAGAATAGCAAATTGTTCCCCCAAAGCAGGTGGGCTTCATCCAGTCAACTGAAGACCTGCACAGAACAAATGGGCTGAGCCAGAGGGAGTTTCTGACTGCTGGAGTAGGACATGGGTCTAGCCCAGCCTTTGGACTCAGAATGAAATGCTGGCTCTTCTTGGGGCTCAAGTTGCTGGGTTCAGACTGAAGCTTACACCACTGGCTCTCCTGGGTCTCAGGCCCTCAGACTCAGGCTGGAACTATACATCGACTCCTGAGCATCTAGGTTGCTGACTGCTGATCTTGGAAATCTACAGCTACCTATCTATCTAGTTACACACACACACACACACACACACACACACACACATTATATACATATACATACATACATGCCATTTATCTCCATCCTGTTGGTTCTATTCCTTTAAAGAATCCTGACTAATACAGATGCCTGAGGCCTGAACTCCCCAGATGCCAGCAGACCTTCATATTCCCTTTCTGGAGCCCCACTTCAACCACTCCCCAAAATGAGGGGACACGGCCCACCTCCTCACACCTAGAGATGCCCCCCTCACCTGGGAGCACCTTTTTGCAGATGGGTACATGCTGTGACTTCTCTGTGCACCCCTAATACTCAATATGGGGCCTGGTGCCCAGCCAGTGCTCAGTGATGCTAACAGAACCCGTGCATGCCCCATGGTTGCTTGGGCAGCTCTTTAGAGATTTCAGCATCATCACACCTGTGCCCTCATGCCATCCCTTGGCTCTATGAGAGACAGGGCAGGGTCCACCAGCCCCAGTCACCAGATGGACAAACAGAGGTGCAGAGAAGACCTAGAGGCTGTGCTGGCAGAGGGAGTCTATCTCTAGGGCTTGGACTTCCTCCAGAGGGGCCGTGACTAGAGTTTAGGAAAGGCAGGAGGTTGCCCTGGGCCCAGGTACCTCTATCTCCCCCAAATCCATGCATTTTGTAACACATGCTCAGCTGCTCTAGGCTGGGCTCCATTCTAGAGACTTGAAGCACATCCGTGAACAAAAATGAATGAAGCCCCTTGCCCCTTCAGAGCTCATGTTTTAGAGGAAAGAGACAGACAGTGAACACGAAACAAAATAAATAGGTGAATTATGTAACCTAGTAGCAGGACCTATGCACTATAGGTCAAGGTAGAGTGGGGGAAGGGGATCAGGAATGCATGGGTGGGATGGCATCACACACTTGAGTAGGGTGCTTAGAATAAGCCTCATTGAGCAGGGGGCATTTGAATAGCAACTTGAGGTCACGTGGTTATGAGGAAGGCCTTCATGGGCTGGTGCAAAGGCCCTAAGGTAGCATTATGCTGTGCATATTACATGGGGTCATGTAGGCTGTTGTGGGATCTATGGCTTTGGGAGGAATAAACGAGGCCCCCAAACGAGGCCCCCAAAGCAGGCTTCCAGTGGATTCCACTCATTCTCAACACCTCCCACTTGGCAGGTGGTGAGAGTTCGAGGGTGCCTGAATGGAGTAGGAGCAGCAGACAAAGATGATGTGGAGAGCCATTTTCCCAGCTTCAGCCAGACACGCCCAGGCTCCTGCCTTTATCTCTCCTATGGGTCTGTTTTCGGCTGCCTGAATTTGGACTTGAGCTCCAGCCCAGCCCAAACCCTCCCAGGTGGGATGACATTGGACAGAGCAAACTTTCAATGTCAAAGTCACCAGAGGTGGCCTTTGAGGGCTGGGGACAGGCCTTTCTGCACCCTGAACCTCACATGCCCCACCTGGGGGGTGAGGAGTTCACAGGTCAAGACCAGGAAAGCACCACGATGAGACTGCAGTGCTGGCCGGCTGACTGCCCTGTCAGTCACCGCTCCGCCTCTACGGGGAGCAGGGCCCCGAGTCTCCTCTGCTGCACACTGACAGCTGTAAGGAGCAGACCCGCTCTGAAGACTCCGTGAAGTCGCAGTCGGCAGCCTAATTTTAGACTGAGCATCTGCTCTTCTGTCCCAGAGAGGCAGCTCTGTCTGGGAATCGCTCCTTCTGGAACTGCCAGAGAAACAAGCTAACCCTGCTCTATGGATACAGACGCTAGTAGTGTCCAGATCAGAGCTGGCCAACAGACCCCTCCTGTTGTCACACCCGGACATCCTGTGTCCTCTTGTCTGTCTCCCATCTCACACCCAATGGCCAGAGCCCTGGGGCAGCATGTTTTGTTTCAATCCTGCCTTCTCAGAAAGCTGGCAGGCCTCATGGGACCCCACCTCAAGCAGAACAGGGGGCCTTGGGAAAGAAGTTGCTTCTGCCCATCCATCCCCACACCCCCAGCTCCCAACACCAGTCCTGAAGTTTATCTCTGGCAAGCATAGGCCAGAAAGACAGAGACTGGGAGAGCAGAAAGGAGAGACTCATCAATCTTCCCAGGAAAGCTTCTTGGTGGAGGTGTTCAGTGAGTTGGGTTTTGAAGGGAGGTAGATGTTTACTAGTAGAAAAGCCAGGAAATGCCACGAAGGCAAGGGAAATAGATGAGAAAGCCTATGCGTGTTGACTGTTTGAGCATGGCCCCAAGGGAGGGAGAGGCAAAAATAGGGAGCTCTGAGTGGAGGCAGGCAGTTGGGTGTAGGTGGGTTGGGCCACAACTCGGGGCTAAGGAGTGAGGTTTGTCTCTGCAGGTGGAGACTGTGTGGGAGGAGGCCCTTAGAGGATGTGCTTTGACAGATGGGTAGGAAACCAATGTCCCTTTCATCCACGAGAGCCTCTCCTTGTCTCTTCCTTCCATGGTATGTTGGGTCCTGTAAGGCCCTCCTTCACCTCCCTGGCATATGTGGGCTAGACCCCAAGTTCAGAGCATGATGGGGCTACCCATTCCCTCTGACTCCCACCTGAGTTCTGGCCCAGACATCTCCTGTCATGGCCTCCTGCCCCAGGCAATGAGAGCAGCCAGTCTCAGAAAGTCAAGGGTTTTATGTTTTCTCTCATATGTAGAAGCCAGAGAGAAAATAGGAAACAAATGAGACTTCAGATAAATGAGGAGAGAGAGAGAGACCAGTAGAATAGGGAAAGAGGATTAGGGGAGGGAGGCGGGGAGGGAGCAAAGGAGAATTGATGAAGGAAACCGTTCAAAGAATGCGATGTCCATATATGAAGGCGTTACTACAAACCTAACGATCCAGAGGAAAAGATACTGAGAGCTGTGTGCATGTATGTTTGGATCACTTTGAACCTCACTGTAATGTATAAATACAATTCACTAATAAAGTATATGAAGAAGAGGAAAGAAAAGAAGGAAAGAGGAAGAGGAGGAGGAGGAAGGAGGAAGACCTTGCAGCCTCACAGGCTTCTGCCTAGCTCAGGCCTGCCCCTGAGGTACACGGGAAGGTTCCATGTATGGCAGTGGACCCTGTTCTCTAGACCAAGGACTTCCTACACATCACCTTGTTCAATTCTCCCAACAACCCTTCGAGATGTTTATTTTTCACCCCCTTTCATAGGTGAGGAAAGGGGGTTGATGAGCTTAACTTGGCGTTGACCATATAGCAAGAAGTCTATCCTCTCCCACTTAGCTCCCCCCAACCCTGAGAACCCTGCCTGAGCAGCTGGCACCCAGAGCAGAGATGGTCAGGACGCCAGGGCAGTCTGGGTGGAAGTGAGGACCAGAGGAAGTGGAGGCCTCGCCCCGCCCGGGGCCGCTGCCTTGATACCTTGGAGAAAGAACGAGTTAAAAAACTTATGTAAAGAGATTTGCAAATAGATCCTACAAAACAACATTTGGATGATTTAAGTGTTAAGGAATCAGAACCATATGGATTAAATGTCCCTGATGTTACGTATGGTTTTAAAAATTAGAAGGAAATGTACTGGGAACACACACACATATAAACTATGGAAGGCCAGACCACATTTTTAGCTTTGTGGACATGGAGTTATTTGAAAAATACAAACCAGCACTCACCCAACTTCTCCCCGGCTGGCCTCCCCTCCCCCAGGGGCCTCGTCTTCTCCCCCACCCGATGGGGCTCAGCTCCCTCCTGGGGCTCAGCCTGAGAAAGAGACTTCCCAGAACAACAGGCTAGATGCTTTAACCACAGGACAGTTGGAGCCAAACAGCTGGGCCAGGAACAGCTGGGATCTCCCAGAGGCCAGATGGGTGGCCTCAGGTGCAGAGAACAGCGGGAGAACACCACTTTCCCAAGAGGGCCTCCAGGTACCTTGCAGAGATGATGCTGAGCAGCCTGGAGAGGCAGCTACTCCCCAAGGCCAGTGTTTCCCGCTCCTCCAACCTCCTCACTTCACTCATTGCTCCCAGCATCCCCAGGAGGACACTGTTGTTAACCCATTTCACAGGAAGGGGAGCCGAGGCTGGGGAGGGCTGGGGCTCTGCTCAGCGAGCGGGCAGTGGAGGGGACCAGGCAGCCAGCACTTCTCCCACAACACCTCAGTGCCTGAAGCCATGAACTGGGTCTAGTTTCGTTCCAGGCAGCTTTTTGTTTTTACTTTTTTTTAAAATGATGGTGTTGGCTGCGCCTAGTTGGAGGTTTATCAGGCAGGGTGCTTTCAAGGATGGTTCCCCACACATGCGCAAGTCAGGGTTGCTTGTGAGTCTGAATAGCACTTGCACATGGGGTTGAGCTGTGGGAGACAGGTTCCAATGCTCAGTTTGGGGAAGCCAGGCTATCAGAAATGTCCTGGTCAAGCCCTGGGAGGTGGGGGCAGAGGATGAGACGCAGAGCCACAGGGATGAGAGAAGGACCTCCCTGGACCTGAGACAGTGGATGTCAGGAGCCACCTCCTACAGTCACTGTGTTATGTTGTATGGAGGACGGAGCCCAAAGGCAGCAGATGAGACTAAGGTCAAGACAAGAAAGAGGAAAGGTGACCATCATAGGGAAAATCAGAGTCTAATGACTCAATGACAACACATCAGTTCCTAGATCTAGCCATGCCTGAGGTCCACCAACCTATCCATCCCAAGGAAATGAGACAGTGAGACAAAACTCCATTTGTCACCTCCCACTCCCACCCCCTCACTTTCTAAACATCTCTGGGAGGCCAGTAGAGATGAAAATGAGCATGCGTTGAGAGCCACGGACTACTGCAGTGTACCTCACATGACACGTCTCGTGGTAATAGAGATACAGTGGTATAAAGGAAGAGAAGGGACGTTAGAATAGGTCATCAAAGATGTGACCTCTAAATGTACCTCTGTCAGATGCTAGCTGTGTGATGTGGAGCCAGTTTCTTAACTTCTCAGGGCTCATCTTCCCTTCTCTGTAAAAGAGGTCGCGATGCCCACCTCAAAGGTTGCCCTGTGGATCGACGCAACAAAACTAGGCAAGAACCTAGCAGGGTCTCTGGCTCAGAGAACCTTAGTAAATGTTGGCTGAGACTATGGAATTCAGAAGTCTTTTCTATAAAGACAGTTCTCCGTGTCTCATTTCTAAGAATTGGTGTTGGCTGCGGGTAAAAGAAGAGGGGAACGTGTGAGGACTCCCAGCTGAAGTTCAAGATGCAGTTCACATCCAACATAGACCGGTGACGCTGACTCTGCAGTGACATGGCACTGGCAGCCGAGGGGTCAGCCTCCCGTCATGCTGGGCAGCCCTGAGGGTCTAGTGTGGTGACGGGCCATGAAGCCAGGAGCCTGCTCGTGGTTTCTGGATAGGCCTAGCTGCTTCCAATCTGCTCTGGACAGTGTTAACTGTCTGGGTCAGGACTCCAAAAGGTTGGACTTGACCCTGTGTCCCCATCTAATGTGCTGTTGGCTTTATTGAGCAAGGGATGGGGGGAGGTCGGTGTCCGTCCCTCCATGCTGGGCTCTGTTGCCTCCCAACAAACGCTTCTGAAAATTGCTGCTCTCAGTAAATATTTTGGCTCCATCTTGCCATGTGGCTGTGGGGAGGTTCCCGCCGAGAGAGGCTCCAGGGCCATTCCCCTGAGCTGCTTGCTCTCACAATCCCCGCAGCCCATCCCTGGGAGGCATCTGGTCTGCTGCACTCCTGGGCCTCTGGGACCAGGAAGCTCCACTCCAGTGCAAGGCTGAGCTGGCGGCCCCTTCATCAGGAGCCTGACAGCGACAGTCCATTAGGCAGCTAGCCACAGAGACTGCAGGACCGCCCATACCCAGCTCAACCCTGTCCTCTGTCACCAGCCCAGGTCGAGGCCGACACTCTCTTAGGGCCTGTTCCCACCAACTGGGGGAGACAGTAGCCAGTCCAGCTGCCCCAGGCAGGACTTGGAACTCCCCTGAGACTAGAGCGGTGGCATCCTCCACTGCTTCTTCCTAGGGTCGGCCTCCTGTCCTCCACCCTTTCCTCCCACTCGCCTCTTCCCTGGAACCATGACTACCCTGCAATGGGCACTATCAGGCCTGAGCTGGACCACCGTCTCCCATACATCCCCCGGCCATCCCAGAAACCTCCAGAGAAAACTCCACAGGTCAGTGAATGCTGCCTCTTGGTGCCGTGATGGTGACTACTGTCCTCCCCCTTGGGGCCAGGTTCCCAGCACTGTCAAGGTCCTGCTGGCCCTGATTGGTGTCTGCTGGGACTGTGACAGCTCTCCAGTCCAGAGGTCCAATGTGATCTCAAAGAGGAGTGTCTGGAAGCATTGGGTAGTCTGGAGCATGCTTCCAAGCCAGCTCACCCGGGAGTCCACTCCCATCGCCCTGGCTGGATTTCCAGAGTGAAAAGGGTTCCTGGAATCAGGGTCTGTCAAACAAGTCAGAGAAACAGCAGAAGGGGGAGGAGATGATTCCAGGAAGGAGTTAGGTGCTGCAGCTGGGACCCCTGGCCCAGGGGGAGGATGCAGCACCAGGGCTGGTCTCAAGGATCCAGAGTCCTGGCTAAACATTTGGACTGTTAGAGGCTCTCGGCTCTCAGGATAGAGGCAGAGGCTGGGCAGATCTTGTTCTTTTCCCCATTTTTTTTCACCTCCCCCAAAGCCACTCCCAAACTCCTTCTGACATGCATTCAGTTCTGGTGGGCCCTAGTGTCTCCTAGGCCTCCTGGGACCCTGTTTTGTGTGTGCAGAGGCTGAGAGTCACAGAGCAAGGTGAGGCAGAGTCTAGACTTGGACTCATTTGTCAGAACCCAAGTCCAGTGCTCATTCTGTGGAACCATCACTACCTATGAACATAGAAAGAGTGGACTCCATCTCCCCAACACAGGATGCTTCTGGTCCTACATGCCTTAGAAGCTGCTGGTCCCTCCCTCTCTCCCCTTGCTCAGTGGTCAGGGGATCAGCTGTGTACATTTGGGGAGGGGGCTGGGGACAGGGCTGGAAGGTCTGCCTTGGAAGGGAGGGGAGCTCACCAGCCACAGGCAATGATGTCCAGCTGGGGTTCCAGTGGCCTTGTGTAGACCCGGAGTGTCACTCCTAACCCCAGCTCTGCTCAGCTCCAGGCTCTCAGCTCAGTACCTGAAGGCTCAGCTCCACCCATTGCTGAGCTCATCCTGCCCAAGCCTTGGAGGATGTGGGAAACCAAGTTGCATTTAGGGCTAGAATTACTTTTCTCACCATAAGCCACATGTCCTGCGGGTTCCCTGGGCTTGCCCATTGGTCCCAGCCTTCTAGTGCTCTCGGGGTGGGGGTAGGACATCTCTCTGGGGGTTGGACTTGAGGAGGGTCATGCTGCCTTAATGAAAACTTCAGGTCCAAGTCACTTTGCTAAGGGTCTGACCCCACAGTTGTACCCTGTGGGCTGGATCTTGTGCTCATACTTACAGCAACCAAGTCTAGATCCTGCCTTGAAAAGACATAGGCCACAGCTGCTGAGCCCCCTCTAATGTGCACTGGCTGTCACACAGAAAGCATACCCTGGTCTCTGGGGTGGCTATGCAGGCCCAGGCAGTCATGGGTGTGACACAGACATTCCTCTGTAGGCCAGCGTGGGGACTAGACGTTGAGACAGGGTCACTCCTCTCAGGCTATGCCACTGAGATGCCCAGGCTGAGAGTCTGACTTGAGCACATGCAAGGTGACAAATGTGTCACTCTGGCCTTGGTCTCAGACTTCAATTCTCTTCCTCCTTTTCAAACTCTGACTCTAGCAGGGTATCATACTTGCTAATACAATGGGAAGAATTGGGGCACGAAGCTACACTCAGCAATATAATTTACTGGTTGCTAGGCTAGTCAAGGAGTTTGGCTTGGCCTGGCTCAGCCCAGGAACCAAGGACACACTCTAACCTGCTTCTCTGTTAGCTGATCAATGAATGCCTTGGTCCTCTTGGGGAAAAGGATGGTATGGAAGGGACAACTCACACTTCTGCACAGAAACTTCTCCCTGCCTCTGATTCTTAGGCTGATCACTTGTGCCCCCAGAGATTATCCCAATTTGTTATAACGGTATATAGAGTTACTAATCAATGGGCATCACATTTCAGTTAGGCAAGATAAATAAACTGTAAAGATTTGCTCTACAACGTTGCACCCACAGTCAATAAAAATATTTTGTTAAAAATTTGTTAAGAGGAAGGATGTGAAAGTCCTCTACAATGAAAATTATAGAACACTGAAGAGAAAAATTGAAGAAGATACTAGAAGATAGAAAAACCTTCCATGCTCATGGATAGGCAGGATTAAGATTGTTAAAATGTCCATCTTACCAAAAGTGATATATAGAGTCAATGCAATACCCATCAAAATACCAAGGACATTCTTCATAGAACTTGAAAAAACAGTCCTTGAATTCATGTGGAAGAATAAAAGACCCAGAATAGCCAAAGCAATTTTCAGTAAAAAAATTTGCAATGCTGAAAGTATTATAGTATCTGATTTTAAATTATACTATAAAATAATAGTAACAAAAACAGTATGATACAGACATAAAAACAGATACATAGATTATGGGATAAAGTAGAAGGCACAGAGACAAATCCACACAGATATACTCATCTCATGCTTGACAAAGGTACCAAAAACATATGTTGGCAAAAAGACAGTCTTGTTAACAAATGATGATGGGAAAACTGGATATTCATATGTAGAAGAATGAAGAATTAATAGATAGGATGGCATCAAATTGAAATGCTCTGCACAGCAAAAGAAACAGAGTGTGAAGGAAGAGCCTATGCAATGGGAGAACATTTTTACCAGCTACTCTTCTGACAGAGGATTAATATTCAAAACTTTCCACCCCCAAAACAAATAACCCAGTAAATAAATAGGCAAATGAGCTAAACAGATACTTCTCAAAAGAAGAAATGCAAATGGCCAACAAATATATGAAAAGATGTTCAACATCTTAAGCAACCAGGGAAATGCAAATCAAAACTACACTGAGATTTCATCTCACTCTAGTTAGAAGGGCGATCATCAAGAGTACAAATAATAATAAATGCCATCAAGGGTGTGGGGGAAAAGGAACACTTATACACTGTTGGTGGGGTGGTAAATTAGTACAACCACTATGGAGATCAGTATGGGGGTTCCTCAAAAGACTAAGTATGAAACCGCCACATGACCCAGCTATACCACTTCTCGGTATTTATCCAGAAGAACTTAAGTCAGCGTACTATAGGGATATGTGCATACCCATGTTTATAGCAGCATGATTCACAATAGCCAAATTACAGAACCAGCCTAGGCGTCCTTCAATAGATGAATGGATAAAGAAAATGTGGTATATAGACACAATGGAGTTTTCTTCAGCCATAAAGAAGAACAAAATTATGTCATTTTCAGGAAAATAGAGAGAACTGGAGAGCATTATGTTAAGCAAAATGTCAGACCCAGAAAGTCGGGCATTGTATGTTTTCTCTTATACATGGAAGTTAGAGAGAAAAAAAGAAAATAAGGGGGGGGAGGGTCTTATGAATAGAAGGGAGATCAGTAGAATAGAAGAAGGGAACCAGGAGGAGGAAGAGGAGAAGGAAAGGGCAGGTACTGGGGAATGAAATTGATCAAATTATGTATGTGCATGTACAAATATGTAACTAGATGTATAATATATAGTCATAATATATGATTATGTATAACTATAATATATGACTATGTATAATCATAATGCATCAATAAAAGTTAAATAAGTAAATAAAATGTGTTAGAAAGGTAGATTTCAAGTGTTCTTACTATAATAAGTTAAAGTTCAGAAAACAGTGTGAATATAAATAAAAAAGGAGAAGCACCTTGTAGAAGCTTGCCTCTTAAGGAAAGAATTCCAGCTACCAATTACTGAACACTTACCATCTGCCAAGCTCTGGGCTGGACATTTCAGGTCTATTTAATCCTGAAGATAATAATCCTAGGAGATAGCACTAATAGTATTCTCACTTTACAGATGAGGAAGCTGAGGCTCAAGGACTGTCTTACTCCAAAGCCCTTATCATTTACCAGAAGCTGAGAACGGGTCTTGTGCTTTATCAATGGACTTCAGGCAATATTTCTCTGAGGTCCAGGAGCAACTTGCAGTTGAACTAAAAGGACATCTACTTTCTCCCCAGCAGGGAGACCCCAGGGCTAGTTTATGAGCCACAGAAGACAAGGTGCTGGGGAACTACATCCTTTTGCAGACACAGGTTGCCTGGCACATGCTTCTGGGCCACAAGGTGTCAAACTGCCCCCCTTCTCCTCCCCAGAAGCCAGGCAGGTCCTCCAGCTGGCTGGAGGATGGAGGGAGGAGCTGAGAGAGAGGCCCAGTGTCTGGCTGCATGTGAAGTCCATTGCCACAACCTTGTGACTGATGTGTGCACCCCTCCTCGTGGGGACTGGCTGCCCCTGGTTGTTGTTTCTTCCTATGAATCCCAGTACATTTGCGGGTCTGCTCCTAGCTCATCTCTGAAAATGGCTCAGCCCTGCTCAGACACATCCTCCTTCCTCTAACTCCCTCCCAAATAACATCTCTGGGGCTATAATGCAACCCAGGGAGCCCCTCCCCCACCGCCAGCCTTTTCAGTGGACAGCTCCTTTCCAGGGATCTTGGGGATGTGGCTGGTGCCAGCCTAGCCCTCCTGCCCCTTACCCACTGTGGTCCCTCTCTCCATCTCACCCACCACTCTCATGGACATACCTAGAACCCTGGTGCAGCTGAGGTCACATCTGTCCACACCGCTGGCCACACCTAGCGGCTCCCAGGCTTTGCGCTCACTGTGAACTCCACTTCCCTGGGTCTCAGGCCTATCCCTGCAGGAAGTCCTCTCTGGCCCAAGGCCAGCCTCCTCCAGGCCCCCAGCACTCTGCGGTCACCTCTGCTGTGGAGGTGGCTGTGAGCCCTTGAGGGCGGGCACCAAGGTGGATGCCTCCCTGTGCCCACAGCACCGGAATCAGCTGACCCAAGGGGGCCCTGGGAGGGCTGAGGGAGTGGGACAGGGAACTAAAGGAAGCACCTGCTGGCACGCAGGCAGGGGCCCCTGCAAAAGCAGCTTACAAACTTTCCAGAAAAAAAGTGTCAGCTCTAGAAAGGTCTGAGAAACTTGCCCACTTTTCAGAGGGGAAACTGAAGCCCAACCAAGGACAGGTGGTGCCTGAGAATGAGACCTCTGAGTGGCAGGCTCCCCTAGGTCTCTGCCACACATTGTCTGGAGCCTCAGCAACAGGCTACAGAAGCTCACTCTGGGTCCCTCTGGGAAATTCATTTCTATTCCTCCCGATGGACTCTGATGGGACAGCCACTGCCTTCCAGTCCCCAGGCTCCAAGGAGCCTTACCGACCTGCACCTGAATTGCTGTCCAGTGGAGTAAAACTGAAATAACAGAAATGTGTACAAAGGTGCTTCCAAAAGAGACAGGAGAGGGTCAGGGGAGACACCTTGGGAAAAGCGACTTGCAAACTGGGTCTGGCATGAGAGTTTACCTGGAGGACTGTGTTGGAGATGGGAAAGGAGGGGAAGTGGTGGTCTAGTTACAGAGAAATGTGCAAAGACACAGACACAGAAAATGACAGTGAGATGGGCACCCAGTGGAGTCGAGCTGGGCACTGAGGTTGCTGCTCATGAATGGGAGGGAACCTGTCCTTGGAGGATGAAGAAATGAACCAGGTCACATCAGAGAAGACTTAAAAGTCACACAAAGCTAACTAGACCTTGGCTTACAGGACAAGAACCTTATATTTGGAGTCTGGGTACCCTCTAATCTCCTTCCTGCTGTGTGTATTCCTCCAGAGTAGTTGGAGGCCCAGGTGGATGCCATAACCCTGCTCTCTCACCAGAAAACCCTCCAGCCCTGAAACATCCCTCCTCAGCTGGTAGGCCCGCCCATGGATCCCCACAAGTTGAGGCTGCAAAACCCAGGCCACTGCAGGCATGAGTCGGCGCTGACTTCAGAACTGGAGTCCCTAGGGAGAGGTCTTCTAACAGGTTTGGAACTCAGTGTTGCAAAGACAGCTTCTCTTGGGGCAGGGTGAATGACAGGTTACTGTTGACCCCGGGGAGAAGGCCCATGCAAGCTGCGTGTTTTCCCACAACACCGCACTTGCTCTGAGAATCCTGGAACATCTAGTCAGCCCTTCACCAGGCCTGGGACTCAGTAAAAATTCAGGAATGTGAATTAAAGGAGGTGGTAGGGGAGGGGGCTAAGTTGCAAGAGGCTAAGGACCTGCAGGTGGGCCCTTTGTGACTGCTGTGCCATGCCAGCACGAGGAGGGGCTGCTCTCTGCCACCCTCCTGGCTCCACCACTGTTGGTGACAGTTGGGACCCATGGAAGAACCTGGAAAACTGTGAGAGCGCACAGGAGGGTTTCTGTGCGCCTGATGACTAGCGAGTCCCTCACTGGTGGTCAGCTGGTGGTACCTCGTCCTGCGCTGTCTTCCGGAAAGCCCTTTGCTGATCTCCTGGAGACTCAGTCAGGCTGCCTGCTTGACAGATGTGGAAACTGAGCTTCCGCAAGGGGAAGTGGCTGGCCTACGGTCACGAGGTGAGGCAGGGACAGAGGTGGGGGAGGACCCAGGTCTCCCCGCTCTCCACCTCCCCACCCTGACTTCCTGCAGGTGACTCAGGGCGACAGTCAGCTCAGGAAGGAAGTGGGAAGGGAAGCCCAGCCCGCTGGATTCCAGGTCACCACTTTGTGAGTCCAAAGCCACCAACCACCTTGGCCATGCGACTCTGCCCCGTGCCAGTGACCTGCCAGCCCTTCCTTCCCAGGGCCACAGCTGCTGACGGTTTCCTCCAGGCTCAGGCCAGGGCTTCCCTGCTGGGCAGCACTTCCCTCCTGCAGAGGTCAGGAGTCGCCTGCGTGGACTTGGCCAGCGGCTGAACCTGTGCAGGCCAAGGTTTGTAAATGAAATGAGATGAGCTGTAATTACAGCCTCGTGTTTAATAACTGGGGCTCTGGAACCATTTTCATCATTTGCTGGTGATGGGCCCTTTGATTGTCTCCCTGGCCTCAGTTTCTCTCAGCTGTAAAACCAGGTAATAGTATCTACTTTGTAGGCTGCTTGGAGGACTAGGTGAGATAATAGTCAGCCCCAGACTGTGCACCTATGGGTGCTTGTTCTCAGTTGCTTTGCCAGGCATGCCTACGTGCAACACCTCATCTAATTCTCACGACAACCCTGCAAAGTAGATAGCATCATTCTTATGTCACTGGTGAGAAATTGGAAGCTCATGGCTGGTGGAGGCAGGATTTCAACCTGGCTTGGTCTAGCTCCAGAGCCCAAGTGTTCTCCCCAAAGCCACAGAACCTTCTGTTGTCATGTGGTCTGGTGCCCATTTGCCTTTCCAGTTGCATGCTTGTGTAGGCAGGGAATCTCTCTGGATTCCCATCCTGGCTCTGCCACTTCCCAGGATGAGTGTTGGAGTCTCTGAGCCCCCCAATGTCTCATCCATCTAGTAGAAAACCCCCCAGCCTTCTTCAGGGAGGGACAAATGAGGGGACAGATGTGACAGTGCCTATAGCTGGGACCTTGCCATTTGAATGCAGGTGTGATTTCTTGGAGCAGAAACACTGCTAGGACTGTTACACATGTGGGCTGAAGTCAGGGACACAGGAGGACCAAGGCTTGTAGGAGCATCTGCCTCCACCACCACAGGAAATGCTGCAGGACCCCTTCCGCCTGGGGCTTTCCATGTGCTGAGAGCAGGTCCCTGAGATGAGGAGGGAGGGCTGCAGGTTCGTGGCAAGTCTGCTGGCCCATTTCCTCCACCGGACCCAGAGGAAGGACTGGCTCCCAGCACATACCTGGGATGGACACTCGTCTGCCCATACCCCAGCCATGTGGGCTCCTGACCATTCACCAGGTGCCTACTGCTCCACTCCTATGTCCAGCTCAACTCCCCAGGGTGAAGACACCATCCCCTCTGTGAGTCCAGCTCCTTACCTCAACTGCCACACTTACTATTTCATAATCCTAATTTCCACCTTGGACCCTTTGGGGAACAAGGTAAGAGAATAAATAAGTAGACTCGGACATATCTGCTTCCTGTCTGTTTCTTTTGCTGGATTGTAAATTCCCTGAAGACATCTTCTTTATGATACTCATCTTTGTAATTCTCCAGAACCAGTGTGGACCTCTCTGGGGAGGTAGCATGATTCTCATGGTTCCTGCAAGGTGGGTGGATGCATATTAGAACGGTGCATGGTGGAGAAAGAGTGGGTACTGCTGGATTCTACTAGAAGCACTGACTTACATATGTGGAGGTTGCTGCCCCCGAGAACATTCTGGTGTCTTGAGGCATTCAGGGTTTGCTTCTGGGTTGTAGATTTATTTTCAAAGTCTGAAGTCACTATTTCAGTAGTCTCTTCCAGAAACGTGAGCAAATGTAGGGATATAGCTCAGAGATAGAGCACTTGCTTAGTGTGCATGAGGGTCTGGGTTCAATCCCCAACACCACTAAATAAATAAATAAATAAATAAATAAATAAATAAATAAATAGCTCACACAGCAAAATGAGCAAGATACACAGGGGTGGAAGTGAAGGGTAGGAATCCATCGAAAGCCCCATAAAATTGTCTTCTTTATTCCTTTATTTGCTTAAGGGTGGACCATTTGCAGGACACACCAAACTTGCAGGATATCCAGAGTTTGTCATGAACTTAAAAGTTTTAACTACTGACTGGATAATGCACAAGCCCACCTCTCGTCTGGCTCAAGGAGCCCTGGTGAGGACAGACTCGACACCTCCCAGAGGTGGGGACACAGGACAAACAGAGCAGAGATTCTGAGACCCCAGGACCCAGGAAAGGGTTCCTCCAACTGCTGAGAGTTTCTGGTTCTCAATCGTGAAAGAGAAGAATAAAGCCCATCCTACAGAGTTTGTATAAGATCAACATGAGATTATAGTGAGTAAAAACAATATGTAAAAACCAGGCAGGGTAAGGATCCATTCATTCATTCCACAGCTACTCATTTAGCACTGGCTGTGGGCCAGGTCCTGTCTCAGGCTCTGGGCCCAGTCTCTGGGCAGCAGCAGGTTAGATGCAGCAGGTTAGATGGGGGCCAGAGACATCCAGAAAACAAAGCAGAAATGAAGAACAGGGAAGGGGATGCTGGCAGTAGGAGGTGTCGTCAAGTTAAATAGGGGCTGGAGAAGGTTTCACCTTCGGAAACCTGAAGGAAGTGAGGGATTAAACCATGAGCATATGTTTCCCGGTACAGGAATCAGTGAGTGCAAAGGCCCTGAGGTGAGAGCTTGAGAACAGTATGGAGGCCAGAGGATATGGGGTGTGAGAGGTCATTGGCAGCCACATGCCTGGGGTCAGGAAGGCATTTCTGGCTTTTACTTTGAGATAGTAAGTCACTGGATGCTTTCCAGCAGGGGGTTTATACAGCCTGATTTTTAAACTAATCAACAAAATTTAGCTTTCCTTTCTCTTCAAAGCCTCATTCAATATGCATATCTCCAAGACTCTAACCTATATGCTCTCTCCTCAGATTGCTCCCAGCTCTCAAGATTTATCCAAATCAGGAGGGCTTCCCCACTTTCTGCCAAGTGCAGGCTGGAAAGAGACCATCCATGACTGAAAAGAGAGAAGAACAGAGCAAAGACTTAGGTCAGTGAGTGTGTGTGTGTGTGTGTGTGTGTGTGTGTGTGTGTGTGTGTGTGTTTGGGGGGAGGGGGTACAGATTTTGCTCCTGCCCTTGGTGCTCAGAGGGCCTCTGGGTCGGGCATAGGCAGAGTACCCAATCCCGTGTCACCATCTGAGATAGCTCAGTGCAGAACCTGGACTCCACTCTGGGCCTTCTCACTTTGCTTCTCTACCAAAAGGTGAAATCATCTATTTTAAAATAAAACAATTCCCATCTCTATCAGGGTTTTTAACCTTTTTTTTGGGTCACCTGCCCCTTTGAGAATCTGCTGACAGCTATGAGCTATTGCTCCAGAAAATGAGCAGGGCATAGGCGCTCATTCTCTTAGAATTTCGGGGGTTTCACAAGTCCCTGCAAATTCAGGAAAGAAACCATTATCTGTGCTGACAACATCTGAGCTATAGCCCTAGATGGATGGATGGATGGATGGATGGATGGATGGATGGATGAACAAATGAAGAGTGAAAAGGCTGCGTGCACCTGGAGGAATGGGAGGAGAGGTCAGACAGGGAGGTACAGCTGCCTCTGGGCACCAGGACCCTTGCTGTGGTACCCAGAGTCTTCAAAGAAGCCATCTGGAAGCAATATGTGGTCAGGCCCTGCTTGAATGGCACCCCCCAGATAGCCAGGCTCACCCCTCGTGCTCATCTATGGCTCTCCTCCTGCCCCTCCAGGCGACCGACTTTCTCAAGGGGATCTAGACACGCTTCCCTGCCTTTCTCTGGGTCCCCTAAGCAAGACAGAACTTTATCTGGGTGCCTCTGGGGCAACAGAGTAAATCTAAATCTAGACATCTAAGAAGCAGGCAGTCACTTTTCTTGTCTCATATCTGCTGAAGCCCAGGGCCCCCTGATGATCTCAGACCCTCCCCAGCCCTCCTGCTGGGCCCAGGTTTCTGACCTCCCTGTTCACTGTATTTATTTTTGATACCTCTCCTGAGAGGGTGGATTGAACATTAACTCCTTCTTAGAGCTGCACTTGTCACTTTCATCCCATCCCATTTCCTCTGGTTCTACGCCATCATGCAGAGAGCCCTTTCCGATGGACCCAGGTGGGCGAGAATCTGCCCTAACATGCAGCGTCCCCAAGAGAGATCTCCAGACACAGCAGAGTCGCGGAGACCTAGAGATGTGGCTCTGGGCAGTTCCTGCTCACCTCAGCTCACTCCGCCTCCTCCTCGGGACAGCCACCCTAGCTGCTGGCTCCGCCTCTGTTCCTTGGCATGTGTTGTGCCAGCCTCCTGGAACACAGCTGCCACCTGCTCGTCTCACAGGAAAGCTCTCACCTCCCCACTCCCCGGAGACGCGTCCTTCCTTTGCGAATTCTGCCTTCTCACCTTCACCCAGCCCTACCACATTCCGTTTCCAACTTCTCTCTTGATCTCTTTTGCGGGGGAACATAGTCAATGGTTAGGTGAATACACTTTCGAGTATTTACTGGCTCTGTTCATGAACGGAGTCTTATTTGTCTGCTTCCCCAGCAGAGAGCACAGGGTGCATATGAACGTTCAGTCCATTCTTGTGAATAACCATCCTTTTTTTTTTGGTAGGATCTCCTCTTTACCCTCCCAGCTGGGTTGTCCTGTGACCTCAGTCCTCTGCTGTTAAGCCAAGCCTTTCCCTCTCCTGCCTCAGTATCTGCTTCTGCTCTGCTGGGATCCTGTTAGAACTGTGTGTAAACCAGGAGGACATGGGCATCGAGGGACACTGTACGAGTAAGCCCAGGCCTGGGCATGGAGGTTGGGTCTCAAGTTCTGCCTGCCTGGCACATTTGTGCTTCTGGGCTGCAGTGGGTAAGGTCACTGGATGGGAACCTCCTCCAGCAGGTTGTCATAGTAACCATGACTTTCAATTTCATGTGAGAGAGTCCCTCAGAGGAAACACACACCAAGGGGTGGGGGAGGAGTAGTGGGAAACTATCAAAAGCTCCTAACATTGTCCTCCCATCCCCTTTTCTTTGCTTCAGGCTGGTTTACATGCTCAAGGTAGATGCCATTATGTGTGGGCATCTGAGTAGAAGCTGCTTAAAATAGCCGACCGACTATTTCAGGGAGCAGTTGAATATGCATGAAGCTATTTTAGAAAAAATGTCCCTGGCCCGGCCAGCCCCGACCCCAGCCTTTCCCCTGGCAGAGCCAAGAGAAGTTGAACGGGCCCTTTCTTAGCCTCCCCTGCTGGGTGGGGGGGTTCTCAGAAGCCACAGGAACAACACCCTGGCTAATGTTGGCCTTGTGGCCCATCGGCTCTGCCTCCTGATCCTGTGACCACAGAGACTCCAGGCCAGACGGCTCAGCCTTCTAGAGTCCCCCAGAGCCCCAGAAGCTTCCACAACTGCCTCAGTACAATCCTGTTTGCTGAGGGTTTTCAGAATCTCAGGATCTTAGGCATTTCCACTTGTTCATTCACAAATTCATTCAACATGCTTTTATTGATAGATAACCTGTGAAGAGCATGCTGGGTACCTGGGTTGCAGAGATTTCCAACACAGGCTTATGTGGGGTGGACAGGTGAGATCCAGGTAGTGGACATAAAGTTCCAAGATGGGGTCAGGAGGATGCTAAGAGGAAGAGGACTCAGGCTGAGCCTTGGAGGTATACAAACGGCCCTGTGAGAAGGCAGGCAGGATCATGGAAGTGGATGGTTGGGTGTGGCTGGGGCTATGTGTGCTCCAAGAGGAGAGAAAGAAAAGGGAACCAGTCTGTGAGAAGCACCGGGTACTAGGCTGGTGAGGGTGTCTCAGAGTCCCTGGGCCTGGCTGAGAAGGCCTCAGGGCAGGGGTTGGTCAGTCTCCCAGGCAACTCCATGGCCCAGTGTCAGGCTAGGTGCTGGGCAAGTACTTGGCACATGCTGGCTGAAAGCTGAGTTCTAGAGTCAGGCTGCCTACACTCAAATCTGGACTCTACTTCTTATTGGCTATGACCTTGGGCAAGTTGTCTGACCTCTCTTTGGCTCAGTTTTCTCCAGGTTATTTATCCAGATAATGAGGATAATAATCAAACCTGTATCATGAAGCTTTTTGATGAGAAGTACATGAATTAATATCTGTAATGAGAGCTGGGCATGGCAGCACACATCTGCAATCCTAGCTATTCAGGAGGCCACAGCAGGAGGACCTATTGAGTCTAGGAGTTAGAGGTCAGCATATGCAACATAGTGAAGCACCATTAAGATATATATATATATATATATATATATATATATATATATATATATATATATATATATATATATATATATATCTCCGAGCCTGGAGGCGCATGCCTGTAATCCCAGTACTTAGGAGACTGAGACAGGAGGATCTCAGATTCCTGGCCAGCTTCAGCAACTTAGTGGGACCCTCAGTAACTTAGTGAGACCCTGTTTCAACATAAAAATAAATAAATAAATAAATAAATAAGTAAGTAAGTAAGTAAAAATGGCTGGAGGTGTAGCTCAGAGGTAGAATGTTCAGAGGGTCAATCTCCAGTACACACACACACACACACACACACACACACACACACACACAGGCTCACACACATGGATTAGAAATGTTTAATTTTTATTACTCTAAGTTTTGATTTTTATCTGGAAAATGGAGTGCCATCAATGACAAGTTTTTCCCCAAAATAAAACTAACTTCATTATTTTGACTGATTATATCATATGTATCCACTATAAAAAAGTTCAAACATTATAGGCAAAAGGAGAAAGGCAAAAATCACCTCAAGTACTGACTCATACTCTCACCAAGAACATGACCATCTGTCACAGACTGCATATTTGTGTCCCTCCAAAATTCTTATGTTGAAATCCTAAGCGTCCAGGTGATAGTATCAGGAGGCAGGGCCTTTGGGAGGTGATTAGATGATCCTAGGGACCAACCTTGTAAATGGGATCAGTGCCTTTAGGAAGACCCAAGAGAGACCCCTCTTCTTTCTGCCACCTAGGATACAGACAATGGACACTAGCTCTGCCTTATCTTGGCCTTCAAGCCTCCAGAACTGCCAGTGATACATTTCTTTCACTTATAAATTACCCAGCTAATGGTACTTTGTTATAGAAACCCAAATGGACCAAGCTATCATCTTTTAAGATACAGCTGAGCCAAGAGTGGTGGCACAGGCCTGAAATTCCAGGGCATGGCTCCTGGCCAGACTTGGGGGGCTGAGATAGGAGGGTCACAGGTTCGAGGCCAGCTTCAACTTAGTAAGACCCTGTTTCAAAATAAAAATAAATAAATAAAAAGGGCTCAGGGTATAGTTCACAGGTAGAATGTCTCTGGGTTCAATCCCCAGTATAAAAAAATAATACAGTTGATCCTCATTATTCAACAGATTTATATTTGCAAATTCACCTGATCAATAAAACTATTTGTAACCTCCCAATCAACCCTTACTTTACAGTTGTTTGCAAATGTGTACAGTGGGGAAATTTTTGAGTCTCTTGACTTTGAGGTTCCCAGATGAGGCCAAACAAGGTGACACTCTGCCTTCCTGTTTTAGCATCTGTACTGTAAACAAGTATCCTTCTATGGACCGTTTAGTGCCATGTTCTTCGTGTTTTTGTACTTCTTTGGTGATTTTACTTTTTCAAATGGCCCTTGAGTATACTGCTGAAGTGCTGTCTAGTGTTCCTGAGCACAAGAGAGCTGTGAAGTGCCTTTTGGAGAAAATAAGCATGTTAGACAAGCTTCGTGCGGGCCCAAGTGGCCCTGAGCTCAGCGTTAATGAATCAGCAATCTACATTGACTGTGGTGTCTTTAAACAGGAACACACAATGGCACAAGGTGTCTTTAAGCAGTAACAACACAAAACAAGGTTATGCATTGTTTGGTTGACAAAAATATTGTGACCAGAGGTGCAAAGGAACTTAACACTGTAGTTCTCCTAGGGGCAATGGTTCAGCATTCACTAATTCAATGTTTGTGGGGACTTAATAGAACATAACTACTATGTTATGTTCAACTATACCTTTTTTAGATATGCAGATATATTCATCTATACTACTTAAAATATACCTTCTTTTGACTCTCATACATTAATATGTCAAAGATATCTTTCCATATCTATAAATACAAGTTTATGCACATGCCTTCTCTCATTAGCCAGTAGTCTCTTTCTGATGGACAATTTGGTTGCTTCTCATTATTTATTACTATAAATACTACTATGATGAACATTTTTGCTGGCAAAACAACAAAAGTTAAAAAAAAATAGCTAACATTTATCCAGCATTTACTACAGGCCCAGCCTTTTACTAAGAGTTGTGTAAATATTATCTCATTGAAGCCTTGCAGTCACAATAAGCCTCATAGGAAGTGGCAGTATTATTACACTCACTTTATAGATGAGGAATCTGATGCTTAGAGATATTAAATAACTTTCCCAGGGTCACACAGCCTAAAACCAGGCCTCTCTGACCTCAGATTCCACACTTTTACCCTGGGTGCGTGGCTTCCTTCTTATATACACACAATCCTGGTTGCTATCTGGTTGTTTCCTTGGGATACCTGTGTTGAAGTGGGCTTCGGGATTGACCAGTAACACTCTCGCGGGTATTGGAATATACTGTTGAATCTCCCCTCTGGAAATGTGTATCAATTCACAACCCACTGACAGTGCTCAAGTGCTCCTGCCTCCCCTGCATCATCTCCCCAAGTACTCTCATTCTGTGATATTGGTTCCCCCAAAGTACATCTTGATTCTGTAGTGTGCATCCTTACACAACTAGCCATCTCTCTTTTCATATGCTTAGCTCACGGGGTATTGCATCTTCTGTGAATTGCTCGTTCACATCCTCTGCCCATTTTCCTGCTGGAAATTTATCTTCACTTCAGCAAAAAGAGCTCTTGGTATATGAGTGCTGTTAACCTGCTAGTCCTCATACACATGCTGAAATACTTCTCTGAGATTTCTATCCTCCTTTAACCTTGATTATTGTGGGATTTTTGCCCGGGAGTTTTAAGTTCTATTCTTTCACAGTTTCTGGATTTGGTTTTATACTTAAGGAGTCTTTCTCCATCACCAGGTGATACAAATATTCCTTCATTGTGTATTGCCTTTATGATTATATGCCTTCTGATCTCCTTGGAACTTATTCTGGTGAGAAGACTAAGGTATGGAGACAGCGGTACCTCCATCCACTGTAACAGCTAGCTGGTTGTGTTTATAACATGTTAGGAATCATCTGTCTTTTCCTCTCTAAGGTTCAATGTCATACTTTCACACACTAAAGCCTTATGCACACTAACATGTACTTCTCAGCTCCCTGTTCTGGTCCCTTGGGCCACAGCCTTTTCCTTTACCAAAATTGAGCTCTTCTAGGTGATTCATCCATGTTCATTTTTCCGGATATGCTTGATAATCATTTTATGAAAAAAATGTGTTGGGGTTTTGAGATTTCATTTATAGACTAATTTAAAATACTTTCTTGTATTTTAGTCTGTTCTTGTCTACTTTATGCTTTTATTTCTTTGGAGAATGGGGCCTTTCCTCCTTTATGCTTTCAAGCTGACTCATTTGGGTACCACCTTCCTCCCGGAACCTTTCCCAATCAACCCTCCAGGCAGTGATCACCCCCCTCCAGAACTCTGCCTTTCCTGCATCACTTCTTGCTTATGCACCTGGAATTACTAGTATTGCTTAGATGGTGAGTGAGCTCCTGAAAGAAAGAGTTCCTGCATGGCTGCATGTTTGTGTGTCTCCTTTGTGTACCTGCCAGGTGGCTGGGGTTCTGGAGATATTTGTAGGATAAATAAATGAATGAACAAATACGTATCCTTCTGGAGAGCTGACTGCATGAGGGAAACAAATCCCTTACAAACCCCACTTCTCCATGGGCTTGCATAGCAAATAAGAGGTTGTCCTCAGCTAAACCCCTAGGTGCATGTCAGAATCAGAGAAGAGGTTGCTGGCTAGATGGGTGTGCCACATGCACCATGCCCCGTCACCTCTCCCCAGAGACCACCACCCTTACCAACAGCCAGGCACTTCTCAGTGAGGTGCTGAGGCCTCAGAGGCTCAGAAGAAGGAGCAACACAGGCATTAGCTGTGTGCCTGCTGCTGTGCCGGTCATTTGAAAGACACTTTCCCATGAGATAAAACAGCCCTGAAAGCTAGAATCATGAGTCCCATTTTGCAGTGGAGAAAACTGAGGCTCAGCAAGATGGAGCCCCTAGCTGATAAATGGTAGGAATGGCTGGAGCCTAGACAGCGGGATCCTAAAGGCCTCATCTATGGTAACACACAGAGCATCTGAGTCTGGAAGGCTGAGTGCTGAGGCCCAGAGGGGTCCCATCAGGAGCAAGGGACTTGCCTTTACTGAGCCAAGATTGTCCCTAGAAAATGTCTTTCCCCCAGAGCAGCTGTGATGCTGCTGCTATGAATTGTTCCTGAAGAGCATCCGACTCAGGTCAAAGAGCCACTGTCGGGGCAGGGGACACATTACACAGCCTGTATTGTCACCATGGGACTGGGGAGGGCGGGCTGGGGAGGTGGGAGATTTGCCATGGAGGCAGGGGTCAGTCTCCAGCACACATCTGGCCTCTCCGTGTTCCTCCCCCAGCCTCCCCAGGGCCAGGCTTTCTGACTTGGCCCTGCAGCCCCCTCCTGGGAGTGTAGCCAAACAGCCACTTCCTTACTGGGCTGGCAGCTGCTGGGCAGGCCTCAGCTTATTTCTAAGCCTGAATTAAAGCTTGGGTTTCTCAGGAAGGACCATGGGCTGGGGCCAATACATATACTGGGCTTGACTCTGTGCCTGGCTCTGTGTGGGCCCCAGGGATGCGGAAGCGAAGCGTGCACAGGTCTCCTGCCTCATGGAGCTCCACTCTGGCCAAGAAGCAGATCATGAGGAAAATTCCCAACCCTATCCAAGTGTCCTGACAGAGAGGGCTCAGTGCTGGGGGAGCCCAGGTTCAGGGGCATCCACAGGTAGGGGCTGTGATAGTTAGATGCAGGCTGTGGTGTGTGGGCTTCACCCTGTAGGCAAAGGGAAATTTCCTCCAAATTAGTTTGAAGCAGGAATCTGCCACGATTAGATTGGATATGTTTATTTTCAGTTTTATTTATTTATTTTGTGGTAGTGGGAGTAGACCCTAGAACCTCTCGCATGCTAGGCAAATGCTTTACCACTGAGCCATATCCCCAGCCATTTTTACTTTATTTATTTATTTATTTATTCATTTATTTTTGTGGTACTAGGAATTGAACCCAGGGGCATTATCCCTCTGAGATACACCCCAACTCTATTTTTTATTTTGAAACAGGGTCTCACCAAGTTGTAGAGGGCCTCACTAAGTTGTCAAGACTGGCCGTGAACCTGCGATCCTTCTGCCTCAGCCTCCTGCGTAGCTAGAGTGACAGGCGTGTGCCACTGCGCCCGCCCTGGCAACATGTATTATTTCTAAGGTGGAAATCAAAGCAAAGCATTCCCACTTTGGAGGAACAATACCAAACATTACGCAGATTAACATGAACCTGGTTGAGCCACTTTCCTATCTGGCTGGTGAGCAGAAAGAGCCATTCAAGTCCCTGCCAAGCAAATTACTCAAGCAGATTACTTCATCATCTCAGCCTCAGTCCCTCGCCTGTAATATGGGAACTCTGTCATCGAATCCACACAGCTGTCATCAGAAAAAAATTGGGATGTGGAATGACACTGTCCTTTCATACACACTTGACAAATGTGAACATGGAGGTAAGGTCCAGGCTAGCTCAGTGCTTGTGCTTGCTCTCTTTCAGTGCTTGTGTTCTCTCTCTCTCTCTCTCTCTCTCTCTCTCTCTCTCTCTCTCTCTTTCTCTCTCTCTCTCTCTATCTCTGTCTCACGTGAGGACCTCTCAGGCATCCTGCACCCCAGCAATTTCTCAGGAAGTCTCTCTCAGCCATTCCAGCTCAAACCAAGGCCTGTCCTGTAAAAACACAACCCCATCCAGAGACGCGGTCTCCCGTGGGCGTTGGGTGGGCCACCTGCCCCGGGAGCAGCCTGCTGGGCTGGGAGCGTCAACAAGGCCCCTTCCTGGGGGGAGAAGGAACAGGGAGCCAGTTGTTCTCTGAGAGCCGAGCACTGGCGGGCGACAAGGAACATTTTAAGGTGGGACTCTTCTTCCTGCACCATTGGCAGCTGTCTACATAAGGCATCCATTATGTGCAGACCCCAAGGACAGGGCCTGAGAGGCCAAGCTAAAATTAACGTCAAATGTGCACCCGCCAGAGACACAGAACACCGAAGGTCAGATGCCTGCAACCAGCCGCCCAGGCAGGAGTGGGCACCTGGGCAGTGGCTGCCTGCAGCTCCTCTCGGGCACAGGACAGACGGCCCTGCCCAGGGCCTGGTCCGGTGGTCCAGCTTGGGTCAAAAATAGAATGCAGACTATGATCCAAAATATATACATGTGTTTAGAAATGTGTGTCTGTCCACACACAGAAAGAAGGTGGGAGAAGAATTCACTAAACATCTCAGTCACGCATGTGAAACAGTGGGTGAATGTTTTTTTCCTGTACTTTCCAAAATTTTCTCAATAGAGATGTATTACTTTGGTAATCAGGAGATGAAAAAAAAAGGCTGTTAATTGCATATTTATCTTACATATATAAATGATTAAATTGTATATGCTTTTAGGTATGTAGTGTAGGTGTTTGTACAGACAGGGACATGGCTGGCTGTCAACATTCTCCAGCCTTTCAGTTTGTGGAGAACACTGAGGCCCCACAAGCACAGCAGGAAGCCAGAGGCTGCCTTTCACTGAGCCTAGTATTATCCTAGAGTCTCCCCCAAAGCTGCCCCATTCATTTCTCTAGTTGGTTTCATTCCCATTTTAGAGATGGAAACTGAAACACAGTTTCCATGCTTGGGTACATTGATTCACCCAAGCATGCCCAGCTAGGAAGCCACAGAGTTCAGACCAACCCTAACTTCCCATGTGCTGCCCCCAGCCTGGGGAAAGGAAGGGTCTTTGGGAAACGAAAGAAAGCAAACCAAAATCCTCCACTTTGCTCCTAAAGTCTAGAACATCCAGAAAGTCACACAGCACAGGAGTGGGGTTTGAACGCTCTTTCCTGAGGGCACACACCTTCCCCTCCTCCTGCAGGGCTTGTGGTCTGGCTGTTAGGTCTTCCCCTGGGGACCTTTACAGGAAGAAATGACAGACCAGGAAGGCACAAAGCGCAGGGTGTGCTCTCTTTCCCAAGGGGCAGGCTGTGGGAGGGTGGGCTGGAGGGGATGCCTCTTAAACTCTACCTTCTCTGACCTCCTGTAGCCTTCTAGCACTCCAGGTCTGTCTACTCCAGGTGCTTTGACCCAAGGCCCTGCTCCAGCTGCCCCCCCCCGTCTGAGACCCTCCCTATCCCCATTTCTTACCCCAACTCTTTTGGGACCCAATTAATCACACATTTGTGCATTCTTGTCAGCAAACACATTTTTACTGAGTGCCTACTATGTGCTAAAACAAGACAGCCATAGCTCCAACCCTGTGGTGCTTAGAGACAGGCTACCCTGGGTCATTTGCATGTGGACTCTGGGGCCAGAATGCCCGAGTTCAGCCTGGGTAAGCCACCTCCTAGCTGTGTGTGCCATGGTCAGGTACACAGCCTCTCTGTGCGTCTATGTTCTCATCTGTAAAAGAGGGTGATGACCGCACCTGCCTCAGTGAGTGGTTGTGCCTGCACAGTGTGGATCCATATGAGGCTCTTAGAACAGTACCGGCAGGTAGTAAATGCTCAGTAAACATTAGTCATCATTATCTTCACCATGACCATCCAGCTCAGATTCCCTGCTTATGGTACCCACTCTGTCCCTGCTCTCTGGCTGCTTCCTTCTCTATGTCCCATGGCCCTTTGAACACCCCTCTGTCACAGCAGCAGTGGCCACGCAGTGCAGGCATCCAGGGTCCATCCACCTGCCACTCTGTGCTGGGCAGGGCCTGAGTTTCATGCCTTTCTATCCCAGTCACCAGCACAAATGTAGTAACACCTTGAGACATGTTGGGGGAGTCTGCAGATAGCTGTGCCCTCTGCCAGCCAGGGGAAGCCCAAGAAGCTCCTGCTCACTTGCCACCAGAGGCCACTGGGCCACCCTTTCCAGGGACCCTTCTGTGTTTCCCGAACTGTGGGGCCCGGCCACAGAGGATGAGTGCTCTGGGGGACATCGGAGCTGATAGGGCAGGGCTGGGTGTGAAGCTTCCAGCAACGCTTGCTTCTCTGTGGTGGGAGCTCTGCTGGGCGGGTTACTAAAACACCAGCTACCAACGCCCAGCATGCAGAAGGTTCCCACAGCCTGGCCTTCGCACATGCTGGGAGCACCCTCAGCTCCCTTCCCACAGTCTGCTGGTCCGCCCCACACGCTGGTCCTTCCGGTGTGCCTGCTCATTCCTGTGCCCTCTGAGAGGCATCTCCTCCTCGTGGCCCCCCGTGGGACGTGTCGCTGCCTCTCTTCCACACACGTCTCTCACTTCCTACACAAGCCTGTTTCCTTCTCGCAGGGCACTGCCACTCCTTTGGCTATTTGTCCCTTCTGGAGAGAGGACCATCCTCTTGGTGCCCGGGTCCCCGGTGTCCACCAGTGCCCTGGACACAGCTCTGCTGAGTGGACTTTTCAAAGGAAAGGCGAGTCCGCTGGCCGCTTCCTGCCGAGGCACACGTGTCACCACTTGAGCCCAAACCTCACAGGCCTTCCTGCCCGGTGCTGGCCTTTCACACGAGCCCATCTAAGGAGGTGGGTGTGCTGTGGATAGAGAGGCCTGGCCGGTCGCACCATTCCCCACAGGAGGGACAGGGTGGGCTGGAGGTCAGCTCTCTGGCCCCAAACCCTATTCTTTCCACACTGCCATGGGATGACAGATCAAAGTGTTCTGAGCTCTGCCAAGAGAGGAAACTGTGAAACTCTAAAGTTGTGAAGTATGACCCCCCCTCCCCCAGAAACCAGTTGACGGCAGGAGCCACTTCATTGAGTGAGTGGGGAGCAAGCGGCTGAGGGGCTGAACACCAGCGCTGTGTCTCTAGAAGGTGGCTGGTCAGGGGGAGGCGGACCCTGTCCTCCAATGACAGAGGGAGGGGAGCTGGCAGGGCAGGAAGGGGCCACCCAGCTGCTCTGCAGCCATACAGCTGTCCAGTGTGGGGCGGGCACCCGGAGTGCCTGTGAATTCTCTGAAGGGCCATGGTGGGCGCTTGAGCCAGGAGAGGCCGAGCCTCAGATACTTCAACAAGGGGCCTTGCTGCAGTTCAGTAAGTTCTAAGGCAGACAAACACCTCTCTGCTCTCAGCTGCTGCCCCAATCCCGGGGCCTCTCTCAGAACCACAGAGCTGGCTACCTCCCGTCCCTGTTCACAGGACTTGACCCCAGCCCCCCCCCCCCCCCCCCCCCCCCCCCCCCCCCCCCCCCCCCCCCCCCCCCCCCCCCCCCCCCCCCCCCCCCCCCCCCCCCCCCCCCCCCCCCCCCGGCATGGCACTGGGTTCTGCATACAACCCCCTCCCCTCCACTTGCTCCTCCTCTGTGCACTCTCCCAGCCACTCTGATTTTGTACTTGCTATCCCTTCTTCCATGGGGACAAGAGCCTGGTGAACTCCTACTTATCCTTTAAAGCCCGGTTTAAGTGTCACCTTCAAATAGTCTTCCCAGAACTGTCCCTACAACTAAATTCAGACCGAATGAACCCTTCCTGCTTCATAGGTTTTGCTGTGATACTACTATTTGCACAACCATCTCCTCCATTGGGATGGAAGCTTCTGGGGGGCAGTGCCAGATTGGGTCACCTCTGTGCCTTAGTGCACAGCACAGAGAACAGAGTGCAGTATGTAATAAAAGATGTGCAGGTGACCAGCCATGAGAGAGTGGCGGGGGGCGGGGAGGTGGTGCTGGTGAGCGTCTGTGTCTGAGTTTGACTTCATATAGAGTTTGCTAGAAGGCATGTACCCCCACCCCTCCACACACATGGTGTCTGCTCAGCCTAGCGCAGGCTCTCTGTGGATGTGACGCCCATGGAACAATTGGGCAGGAGATGGAGTCCTGGGAAGAGGTGCACAGGTCCAGTGCCATTCCCTCCGCACCCAGCCCCCTCCGACCACCAGCTGAGGACCCCCATCCTCTGGGTCCCACTGCCTCATTTGGTGCTTGCTTGAGATGCTCGAGAGAGAAAAAGGCAGAGATCTGGGTCAGAACCAGTTCCCTGGCTCTGCTCCCAGGACCCTCCACCGCCGCACGCTGCCATTAGCAGATGTGCCAGCTGCAGCATGCTGCACACGCAGGTGGCTTCCCCTTCAGTCTCTGTGGAGTGTGGGGCTTTATTCTCCTCCCAAGGTTGGGGACATCCCCACCTACCTCCTGGCCACAAAACATGGCGGGCCTGGTGGCCTTCAGTCTGCGTGTGCATGTGTGTGTGTGGGTTGGGGGGGTACGGGTGGAGAGAGCTTACCTGTCAAAAGCCAGCCGTAGTCTCATGGTCGAGATGTGTCACAGATTTCTAAGAGCTTCAGGACTGTGTTGGAGGGAGGGCTGTGGGAAGTTGAGAAGTGAGAATATTATACCACTGCCATCTGTCAACTTTCATTTGAATTTGAAAAATGCATCCAAAAATGGTGCACACAGCCTTGCTGAGAGCGAACCCCAGCCTCCGCCCTTCCCAACACGGTCATTGTGGAGGTCAAGACCAGGCCCCTGGTCGTGTCACACAGTCTGGTCACCCCGCTGGTAGAGCGGAAAGCCCTGTCCTGCCCTGCAAGCCCTGCAGTTGTTCTAGGTCCACACTCGGGCCCCAGGAGCTCTCATGGGCTCCCTGAGCACTGTTTATCATAATTCACTCATTGCTTCTTTCATTATTCATTCATCCATGCATGAAGCTTACAGTTTCCTTTTGGGAAAGCTGTTGGACGCTGCATCAGGTCTCAGGGGGATGAAGTCCCTAAGAGAGACAGCTAGGGTCCAGTAAGAATGGCCTGTGCCCCAGGCTCCCCATCCTCAGCCTGGAGGATGGTCTCCCCCTCCAGGTGGTCACTGTGCCTGACACTGGGCTTTGAATACCTGGTGCAGGGTGGCAGGATGCTGCCACCATTCGCAGCACACAGACCCCTTTGCGAGAAAACATTGCTCAAAACTCTTCTTGCCAGTAACTACACACTTAATATGTTCTTGCTGAGAAAGTAAACAATGATACAAAAGCTACAATGAACACAGTGCTTTGCAATTAGTTTGCATTTTAGTAATCACAGCACCCCTGCATAGATGTAAATGTTTGTGCACAGACTCATTGGAGACGTTATTTATGTCTCCTGGTCACAAGGCTTCCAGCCCTGAGGGATTCAGCCATCCAATATTCATTTAACAGAAGTTTACTGAGCATCTCTGAGATGCCCCGCCCATGTCCTGGAGGTTAGGGATCGTGGTCTAGGGAGGAGCACAGCTCGGAGAGGACACTGAAGCTCCACCCTGCAGACTGGAGTTATGCCCTCAGGCAGGCATCTGGCCTTTCTCCAGCTCTGAATCCTCAAGAGTAAAATGGAAATGATAATTCTGACATTGGAAAGTTGTTAGAGAGGATTAAATGAGATAGTTAAAAGCACGGCCTGGCACAAAGCAGGTGCTCAGCAAATGGGCACCAGAAGATCCTGGACCTCCCCATCATCTATCTCATCAACAGCATTCCCAGCCACTGTCGTCACCATCAATACCATTGTCACTGTCATCAGCAGCAGCAATGTCACTGTTACCATCACCACTGTCATCCTGCACCCTTTTTCTTTCTGAACCCAGAGAGGCCCATCTTGTCCCTCTCTATTAGGGTACACGATAGTTTCTACTTTTTTTTTTTTTTTTTTTTGGCGGTACTAGGGATTGAACACAGGGGCATTCTACCTCTGAGCCACACTCCCAGCTCTGTTTTGTTTTTTATTTTGAAACAGGTCTCATTAAATTTCTGGGACTGGCCTTGAACCTGCGATCCTCTTGTTTCAGCCTTTCAACTTTCTACCTTATAATAGCATTATTTGTATTCACATATTTTCTCAGGTTTGTGCCCAGCCCCATAACTCCAGAGTTGTGTGAACTTGGGGTAAGTTACTTAACCTGTCTGCTTCTTTCCTCCTGTGTGTAAAATGGGGACAGTAGTTTAGTAATTCACAGAATTGCCGTAATGATTAAGTGAAAGCATGAATGTAAAACCCCAGCCTAATACCTGACACATGTTCAATGCTCAATAATTCCTGGTCATTACTGTTTATGTTGTTGTTGTTATTATTATTATTATTACCATTTCTTCTCTAGCTTGGGATCTCCCAAGGGCAGAGATCATTCCAAATTTATTTCTGTCTCCCTGCAGAGTAGCATCAAGGCCTGTCCCAAAAGACATTAATAAATGATCACTAAAACAGTCTTGGAGGCTCACACAAAATCAGATGCAAAATAACTCAAGGGAGAGAAACATGGGGCATGGCCAAAGAAAAGAGTCTTATCGAGACCCTGGAAAACAAGAGATCACCCGAAGGGAGCCATTTATCACTCAGAGTCAGTCTGCCAGGACTGCTAGGACCATTCATTCATTCATCAAACTGACACCAGATTTTTACTTCAGCCCAATAAAAAACTTTTGCCCAGCTCTTTCTTCCTACTTTGAAATCTTATTTCCCTATGCCACCTCATTCAGCCTCCACAGAAATGCATGGAGGCAGATAGATAGGTACTGGTTATCCATTTTGTAAATAAACAAGCACAGGCTCCGAGAGGCCACAAGTCTTGCTAAAGGGCACATGATATCACATGGACTCAGATTCCATCCGTGACCTTGACTCTTTGCTGGTGTTCCCATGAGGCCAAGCACTTCACCAGCATGCTCGCTGCCCAGTTGCTTCTCAGCAAACAAAACTGAATTAAATTACTGTGTCTTTAAATTACCTGTCTGCTTTAAAAGAAAGAATCTAGCCAGGCATGGTGTCTTACACTTGTAATCCCAGCTTTTGGGAGGCTGAGACAGGATGATTGCAGGTTCACAGCCACCCTCAGCTACTTAGTGAGGCCCTCTGCAACTTAGCAAGACCCTGTTTCAAAATAAAGATAAAAAATAGGAGCCGGGCGTGGTGGCACATGCTTGTAATCCCAGCATTTGGGAGGCTGAGACTGGAGGATCAGCATTTGGGAGACTGAGACTGGAGGATCCGGGTTTGTGGCCAGCCTCAGCTGCTTAGTGAGGCCCTCTGCAACTTAGTGAGACCTTGTTTCAAAATAAAGGAAAAAAAATAGGACTGGGGCTGTGGCTCCAAGGTAGAATGCCCCCAGATTCCACCCCCAGTACTGCAAAAAAAAAGAGCTGTGGGTATAGCTCAGAGATAGAATGCCCCTGGGTTCAATCCCCAGTACCTCAAAAAAAAAAAAAAAAAAATAGGGCTGGGAATATAGCTTGAAGTTAGAATGCCCCTGGGTTCAATCTTCAGTCTCATGCAGGTAGTGACTATGAGACCCATAACAATGGAGGGAAAGGTAAAGATATGAGCTCTGATCTCAGGTTGCCTGAGTTCTAATCCTG
This sequence comes from Graphiurus murinus, assembly GCA_004027655.1. Classification (NCBI taxonomy): domain Eukaryota; kingdom Metazoa; phylum Chordata; class Mammalia; order Rodentia; family Gliridae; genus Graphiurus; species Graphiurus murinus. The sequence continues at coordinate 395,104 of PVLC010000005.1, forward strand.
GCTCTGACACTTAATAACTGTGGGACTTTGGGCAAGTTACTTAACCTCTCTGCTCTTCAATGTCTTCATCTATAAAGAAAAGGTAATAGTAGTTATATATGGGGTTGTTTAGCCTAGAACAGTAGTAGGCACACAGTAATGCTTAATAGCAATTAGTATTCTTTGTGATGCCTCCCATCCCCCCAAACCTAGCATAAGGCCCGATACATGCAAGACCCTGATAAACATACATTAGGGGACAGAATGGATACATACTCCTGGAAAGAGGTGAGCACCTATGCATTAAACAATGATGAGTAAGGCAAGGGAGCAGGTAGACTCCAGCCCCAAGCAATAGGGGCTTCCTGTTCCCTGTCCCCAGCCAGATCCAGGTTCCAAAGCCTTCCTGCTTCTCCAAGGTGCTTTCTGTGCACCAGCAGGACATGTGACTGGTGGCAAGGTCACAGGTTCTAGAGTCAGGATCATTCAAGTCCTCACTCTGCCACAGTCACTCTCTAGCTGTGCACATGCTTTGGCTTCCTCATCTGTAAAGTGGAAACGCTCACACATGCACTGAAGGGACATCACGTGGAGGAGGTGAAGGCTCCTGTCCCTGGCCCCATCCATGGAGATGGTGACGATGCATTTAGCAAGGTCCATAGCAGCTCACCTGATGGGGCTCATCCTGCACCAAGCATTGCTTCTCGTGAGCTTCGGGTTCCTCTACTAGGGTCATGGCTTGGTGGGGTTGCCCAGGCTCTACCCTGAAAGCCAAGGCTGCCATGAAAAGGCAAACTTTCTATTTGGCCCCCAGTTGCTTGGGAAATGGCCCCCCAGGAAAGGTGGTCCCCAGAGACTCTGCTTGGAGAGTTCTTCCTGAGTATCAGTGCCAGCACCTAACAGCTGGCCTGCAGCTGCCTGAGTCAGTCCGGTCCCTGTGAGGCTACAGACCCTTCACGTCCTCAATTTCCCCCACCAAGACCCTAAGAGGGATGGCCAACTATCCTGCTTATGGGAAGGAGGGGACATTTACTGGGCCAGAAGCATCTATTCTGTGTCTCACTTACAAGCCTGAAGGTGGGTACCCTGATCTCACCAGCCCCAGGCCCCAGTCTCCCCACCTGTGAACACCTGTTGATATCTTTGTTCATTCACCCATTTTACAGAGAAAGAAGGTGAGCCATGGAGAGGGAAGTACACTGTTCGAGATCACATGACTAACAAGTGACAAGGCTGGAGCTGTTTGACTTCAGAGTTCTATTCAGTCATTCAATCATTCATCCCTCAGTTATTTTTTAGGGCTCACCATAGGGTGGGCACTGGATCCAAGGGCTCTCTCTCTCTTTAAAAATATCTATCGATCTATTCCCCATCACTCCTAAGACCCTAGTATTCAAGGCAATTCAACTTAAGACATTAAGTCTTCCTGTATCAGGCGCTGCACAAGGTTCTGGAATAAAGGGTGGCGCTAAACTGCCATGACAATTCCATGTAGTTGGCCTTTTTATCCCCTTCATAGATGACAAAATGAGCAATTCAAAGAGGCAAGTGAATTTGTCCAGACTCACAAACTTGGATCCTGGGTAGACGCCTACGTCAATCTCACCCCAAACTTACTTTCCCAGGAATATAGTCAAAGAAAAAAAAAATTCTAAGTGAATTCCATGGCGCATTATTTATAGTAATGAAACACTGAATGCTGAAATCAAATCTAAGTGCTAACACATGGACAGGGCTAGCACAGCAGTGAAAACAGGGGGACACTGACATCGGGGCTGGCAAACGACAGCCTGCAGGCCACATCCAACTGGTAGTCTGTTTCTGCAAATAAAGTTTTATTGGAACACAGCCATGCCTGTTCATTTACATATTATCTGTGGCTCCTTTTGTGCTACAGCAGCTGAGCTGAGAGTTGGGACATAAACAGCATGGTCTGAAACCCCTAAAATATTTACAATTTGGCCCTCTGTAGAACACTCTTACTGACCTCTGTTCTCCTTGATGGAATATTATGCATCTTTTAAGAAGGATGTGATACTGCAAAAATATCCTAAGTATGGAGTTGAGAAAAGTGAGCTAAAACGTTATGAATACAGGATGATTTCATCTATATAAAAAGAGAAAAAACTATACAAAGAAAACCATGCGAAAACAAAAACCGGAGATATAAAAATATGAACAGTTATGGGGGAATGGATGCACAAGGGCATTTTTTTTCCTTTTTGCATTTGTCTCTATTTTCTAATTGTGAAGAGACACATAAGTATTATGTAATGGGAAAAAATACATGTTTTAAAAAGAGCCATGCCCAGATGAATGTCTTAGCTCTGACCATCCTAGAAGCCAAGGCAAAGAACAAAATAAGACAGGTTCTATTGTCTGACAGCAGGACAAACTAGAGAGTTAGAAAGCCAAATTCTCCTGGGTCAAACTTCTTTCTCTTTTTCTCCTTTTTTAAAAAATGAAACTGACACATAATAATTACACCTATTTATGAGGTACAGTGTGATGATTTGATACATGTAAATTATCCATGATGATCAAGTTAGGGTAATTAATATTTCTTTGTGTTGGGAACCTTTTTCTCCTAGTTATTTTGAGATATAGAATGGAGTGTTGTAAACTGAACATACCAAATGCTTCAAGGCTACTGGATAACATATCAGACAACTGTATTATCTACCAACATGCTAAGTTGTTACCCACATGTACGGCTATTCGGCTATTCTGGGTTACTGGCCTCCAAATGACATCAAAAACAGAGCATTAATCAATGGTTCCATAGAAGCAATTCTCCCAGTGACCAGGGTGACATAGATGTTTGGTTCAAGGACAGTCTTGCAGAATCTTGTGGGGAAAAGCATCTCTGTATCCAGGGGTCCAGTGAATTCTAGCCAGAGAATCTTCTCTTAGGAGATAAAACCTACACTGAAGACCAGTGTGTAAAGCAAAGGAAGGTGGGGTGCTCCACGGAAGCTGTGTGGGGTGCATGTCATGTTGCCCCCCCACCGCTTGCTCTGAGGCTGCTCCTTCGGGGGGATTCTGTGGGAGCCCGGGGGCTTCTTGGAGCCCAGCTGTGCCATGCCATCTCCAGGGAGTCCACAGAGTCCCCGCTCTTCTGCCTGGCTGAGGGTGCTGGGAGAGCAGAGGGACAGCTCTGCTGCCCACAGAGGTCAGCTCCACTTCCTTGAGAAGCCAGGGTTATGAGGGTGAGGGTGAGGCATTATGGTGAAAACTAACAAGCACAACTGAAGAGTATGCTCTCCTGGAGGGCCTGGGTGGTGCCAAGGAGCAACCTCAAGTCTCTGGGGTGGCAGTTCTGCGGTAGTTTGAAGGGTTTTGTAGGCGCAAGTTGGAAGTTCAAAGGGTGAGGAAGTTTCTGGTGGGTAGATAAGCTGGAGGGACAAACCTAGTCTCTCCCAAGCAGGAAGATGAGAGGCCTGTAGGAGTGGGGTGTGAGACAGTGGGGTAAAGTGATTAAGAGGGGGCTCTGGGCCAGATTTGAATCCTGCTCTGCTGTTTACTAGCTATGCCCGTGGGAAAGGGATTAACTCCCTCTAAACCTGTTTCCTTAGCTGTAGAGAAGAAAAGTGGCAACCATGGAGCAAAGCTGTTGGGAAAATTAAATGAATGCTGAGCATGCTGAGCTCAGAGCACCTTACCTGCCACAGACATGGCTGTACCCAAAACCTGCACTGCTAGGGAGATGTAAGTCTGAGAGGTGACCTTCCTTTCATGCGGTCTTGAAGAAAGACCCAGGATGTTCTGGGGCTGAGTCTGGTGACCAGAAGACTGGAAAGAAGACAGAATTTCCAGAGCAAGGAAGAAGCCAGGAAGGGCCATTCCCCAGGTGAGCAGAACAGGGAGCCCATAGAAGGACTGACAGAGTCGTCTGCCCCATTAGGGAGATATGAGGGAGCCTCTGTGGGGACCTGACAGAGGGTGCTCATGTGACTCCTGCTCAGAGGGGCTTTCCCCTTGCAGTTAAGGTCATGCATCTTGGACCCGCACACGGGGTCATATCCTGTGCTATTTCTGTTGTATCTTTGGGTCAGGTGCCATGGGCTACTGTGATGGGTGTCTGCTGTTTTTTGATTGCTTGGCACCCCTCTCCCTACTTCTACAGCAGCACCTGACTTCCATTGGGGGATTCAGTGGTCCTTGCTTTTGGGGACAGCACATCAAGGCTTCCTGCTTTCCTGCAGCCTGGGGCATGGTCTGGGCCTGATGCTCTCTGCCAGGCCTGAGTCTGGAGTTCACCCTTCCATCTGCCACATGATAGGACTGCTACTCATTAGTCTCTGTGTTCTGGTCCCTAGACAGGCCCTGGATCCTTTCTGAGCCTGGTTCTCCAGCCTTCCTGTCAATTCTGTGTGATTCTCACTTTCCTTCCAATATCCTCCCTTTGTGCTTAAGTTATTTCAGTTTCTGTTGCCTACACTGATGAGCCCTAGTGGCCTTGGAGGAAGAGATCAGATGGCTTTCTTCAACACAAATGGCCGTGACCAGGAGCTCTGACACCAAATGCAAGCAAGAACAGTTCAAGTTTAATACTGGAGCTACCCAATAGCTATTTTTCCCCTCTATTTCTTCTCTGCTGGTGGAGGCCTGCTACTGTTGGGGAACCTTCTCGAGGTCCAAGGAGTAAATGCTGATGGTCTAATGCAGTAGCACTGGTTTCATTCCATTTTCCAGCAGTTGGTTCTTGGGACTCAATTTCAACCAATGGGATCTATTGCTCCCATTTTAGAGCAAAGGGAAGTCTTTCTTGGGGCTTCTAGGAAAGGGCTTTGATGCTAATAAAAGAGAATCTGGGAAGATGTCCCACCTCTGGGACTGATGCTGCCATCAGGTGGCCTCAGGTGGGACAGTGCTGACGTGGAGGTGAGGTGGGCAGAGTAGGAAGCTGGAAAGTGCCTGGATCCTTGACATCGTTGGGCTGCGGGCTATTCACAGCCCAGTGCTCCCCCTTTAGGCTTTGGAAGTTCTTAAATACCTACTGCTTAAGCCCTTGGAAATAGGTTTCTGTTACCTACAACCCCAAACATTCCAGTATCCACTCTGAGCTCCAACCTGGGAATGTGCACCCTGACAGCAGGCAAAATAGCTGCTTCAAGGGCCCCTGTCAGGAAGAGGCCTGGAGAAAGCAACATCCAGAGGGCAGGACAACGAGTCCCAAGGGTGTGCCCCAAGCAGGGCCCCTGCGGTTGGGACAGTGGTTGCCTCCAGGTGACATCAATCTCTGAAGCCAGATGAATAGCAATGTCACTTCCTGGCCATCTTCCTTGCTAGGGCAGGGACCCGGCCCCAGCCCTCGGGCACATGGAATGTAATTCAGCCCAAGGTGGGTTCGAGTGGAATGGTAAAAGCTAGTCAGGGTCTAGAGTTCATGTGGGGCTCTGACTTTCACAGAGAACTGGAGTCTAAGGCAGAGGCAGAAAGAAGAAACATAGCTGGTTATGAGGAGTGGCCAGCACAGGGGCCTTGCGGGAGGCTGCAGCTCAGTAGCCTGCCAAACCCCCCGATCCCCACCACCCACAAGAATGCCAGAAGCAGAATTCTGGGCAACCAGGCTGACTCCAGTAGGATTCAGGCTGCTCTGGTCAGGTGCTCAGTATTGGGCCGACATGTTGTGGGGACAGAGCCCAGAACAGAGCAGGGGAGGGGGCAGGTTGGGAACCAGTTTCCATCAGGAGCTGGAGAAGCACTGGTACAATTTCCAGCTCATGCCGACCTGAGTCGATGGTGTGCAAGCAGCCATTTGTGCCTAAAGAGACGGACTTGCTCAAGTTTGAAGGGACAGCAGCTGGACCAACACTCTGCCCTCCAGCCAGGCGGGGCAGGCACTCTCTCCTGCTAAATTTCTCATCTGCACACTCTGCCTCCTCAGAGCTCCCGCTGCCCCTTCCTAACACCAAAAACCCCCAGAAATAGTCCCCAGGGCTCATTTTCAAGACTGGAAAGACCCTAAAAGGTACTGTGTTCATGTGACCACAAGGAAAATAGAGGCACTGACAAGCACAGGCATGTGCTGGGTCACAGGGGCAGCCCACACCACCTCTCAAGCCAGCTCTGACATCCCACCGTCCTGCTTCCAAAGGACATATGCGTGAGGCGGTGAGTGAATCCTTGGGTGGAATGGCTCTATCTGAGCCCTGAGCAGGGCAGGATCTCCTCTCCCACATCTCTCTCTTCCCAATGGCTGGTCCCTGCACTGTCTGCAAGCTCATCCTAGCCCTGGCTCTCAGGCCAGTCCTCCCTGTTATAATGAGGTGGCATCTAAAGAGCACTGCTATTGGGCCCTGTCTGGAAACTACGTTCCCGTTTTGTTCCCAAGGCTGAGCATTTGGCTTATTGGTCAGTGCTGGTCCCGAGCCCCACTGCAGGCTCACTTTGCAAGCCTGGCGCCCCAGTCCCTAGGATGAGGAGCAGAGGTTGTGACACGATGGTGGTCCATACAGGCATACAGAGCACCTGCTTCCTGCCAGGGGCTCAGGTAAGATGTTGACGTGGGTCACTTCCCTGGAGCCCAAAGGGGGCCCTTTCAGGTAGTTATTCTTTCTCTTCCTATTTCCCAGATAGGGAAACTAACAAGTAAGCCACCTTGTCAAAGGTCACAAGGCTGGTAAGTGGCAGTGCCAGACGATGGGCCCCTGACAGTCTGGTCAGCTCTTTGCTGCAGCTTTTGCTCTGCCACCCTCGGGCTGGCCTTTTGGTGCTGCTGTTCATGGTTGCTCTCAGGTTTCTGGCTTCTCTTACTCCATAGCACTCCAGGCTTGGAGGAGGTGAGATTTAATGATCTGAAGAACCGGCAGAATGGGCAGAGGCAGTGGGGAGCCCACCAGAGGCCAGACATCAAGCCTGGTGATTTGCAAATGCTCATCTTTGACAGCTCCTATGTCCTTATGGGCTGATGACATCACTGCTGCTTGGGAGATGCTACTAGGAAGTGTAAACCTTGGGCATTCGGGCCAGTTGGTCCTGTGTTCAGATCTGAGCTCTGTCCCTTAGAAGCGCTATAAACTTGAGCCAATTCTATGGGATTCTCCAGCTATAAAATTGGGCTAATGGCCAGGATTTGGCATGGCCTTCCTGGGGACATAGAAGGTGCATCCATCCAACTCCTGGCTCTCAGCAAAGGCTGACTCCCTCCTGTGCTTCTCCTTATTGGTTCCTGCTGCCCCTTGGGGCTGGCTGCTCCTGAGGCCAGAGGCGGCCTCTTGGAGTACAGCAGCCTGAGCAGCGCCAACGATGCCCGCCACGTGGCTGGCAGGAACCCGAGCACACTCGGCTCACTGGAGCTAAATACAGAGTCCAGGCACCTGATTCGAAACAATGGGCTATTCTGGGGCTTTAATTGCTCATCAAAGGGAAGGCAGACTCTGGCACTGACCAACCTTGGAAGTCAGGACAAGCATCTGGAGGCAAATGGGGGAGCGAGCACATCACATACAGGTGCAGCCAGCGGGACACAGACCCCAGAGAGGCACCAGGGAGAGCGCTCAACCGTCCTCTAGGGTGAGCGTCCTTTTGGTGTACAAATGGGGAAATTGAGGCTCAGGGAGGAAAGATGTTCTGTCTCTGGTTTAACCTCCTCCAGGCTGGGCTCCAAGCTGCACTGCAGGGACCTCATGGTGGGCAAGGGAGACAGGTTGGATGTGTGCAATTACAGTGCCCAGTGACAAGTGTCAGGTCGAGGCACAGACAGGGCTGTGGGGCGTGAGGAAGGCCATCCCCTCCCCATGTGGTCATTCCCTGGGCACTTGTGCGTACCAGGCCTGTTCAGGCACTAGTGACAGCCCAGAACATTCTCACCCCTGCCTTCAGGGCATCTGCAGTCACTTGGCAGAGAAGACAGTGACAGGCCAATGGAGAGGTCCAGAATAGCACATCAGGGTGAGTAAGTGCTGTGTAGGAAGATAAAGCAGGTAAGGAGACAGGGGTGTCTGCAGGGGGTTGAGGTCTTAGGTAGATGAATAGTGCTAATGATGACAAATTAACTGTAAGGTGAGATTCAAGAGGGGGAAACAGTGCCCCAAGGTGACCTGCCTCAGGTCACAAGGGACCAGTGGCAGAGCCAGGACCTCCCCAGCTCTCTGTTTTCAAAGGTCAGAACTGGTCCCCTGTATAGCATGCATCCCCTTCCTTCAGTGCAACTGTCTCTCTCCCCCCTTTCCAGGGAGTTCTGCTGGGGCCCAAGCCAGGCCCCTTCGGCCATCACCTCCTAGGTGAACAGTTGATCAGGCAATGGAACCTGACAGCCAGACCCTCTGCCATCCAGACACTATGACACTATGGGGAAGGCTCATCCTTCCCTCCACCACCTCCTCCCACCCAGTGTGAAAGTCTTGGTGTCAGACACATGAGGTCTCTCCACTGCTGAGCTATGTGACCGAGACAAGTTCAGTGGAGCATCTGTCAAAACTGGACGCTGTGCCACTCCTGAAGAGCCACTGGGATGATTAAATAAAGTAAGGCATGCAATGCCCACAGGTGCCTGTGGCTGCTGTGGCTTGACAGGTACAGACACCCTCCCCTCTTGCATTAGTTCCTCCTGCTGCCACCTGTCCCCCAAGCCCAGGGCTCCCACAGCCCCGAGAACACCTGTTTTCTCTTTCTGTATCTACTGTTGGCCACTGGACAAGACAAGCAGCTCCTTCTGCCTTCGGCACGTCTCTGAGTCACCTGCCTGGGGCTCAGCAGAGAACCACGTTCAGTGGCTGTTCAATAAATCTTTTGTGCAGCTTCTGGAGGGAAAGTTGAACTTGAAGAATAGGGCATGTAGAATCCTGGATTCAGAGTCCGCTTCTTTATTAGCTAAATGATCCTGGGTAAGCTAACTTTTTATTTTAAATAAATGAGGATAATAATTGGTACCCAAGGTTCTGCAAAATTATATGGTGATTTCAATATTGTTTCCATTACAGAATCATAGGTTGAGACAAGAGTTGATTCAATTTGTAACTTAGTACTATAGTCCTTCCCACAACATCTTATCCCTTGGATGTTCTGTCTCTGTTTTAACTCTCCAGTGACAGGGAACTCACTACCTTCTGGGAAGCCCATGCCATGTTTTGACTGCTTCCAAACACTAGAAACTGCTGTCTGTTGTTCTGAAACCCGCCGTGCTGAGCTTCAGGATACAGAGAAATGAGTGGGTTGTGAGTGAGCCTGGAGGAGGGGCTGGGGAGAGGTGCAGAAGGGGGCAGGAGGGTGCTGGGGAGTGAAGAACACCCAGAAGGATGCCTCTGGTCACTGGGCCAAGGAGTGCTCCCTGCTGTGACCCTCCGCAGCTGCCAGCTACCCTTCCCAGACAAGCTGCCGCTCAGGATGCCTACTCTGCTCTTGGCTTCAGAGCCAGCTAGCCCTTCCAGAAGACATCTGCCCTGCCTGCCTCCTGCCAGGGGCTGCTCAGTGGCTGGACCGCAGGGGCCTGGGTTCTCAAGCCGTGATGTATGATTTATGACTCCGATGAGCTCACCGGCTCAGAGAGGGCGGGCGATCAGAGCAGAGACTAGAGGGAGGCTGCTTATGGATTTTAACCCTCTGATGTTACTGGCTGGGAATTTAACATCAATAATTCAAGGCAGTGGGGAGAGGAGGAGAGAAAAGGCAAAAGAGAGGGGGAGGGGAGGCAGAAAGGAGGGAGGCAAAGATGCCTTTCCTAATTGTTTCCCACAGGTACCATGCCCCCATAGTGTTCTTCTGCTCCTTTAAGCCTCCTAGGAATCTGTGAGGCAGACACCATAGGCCCCTATAACCCCACAAAGATACTCAAGCTCAAAGAGGAAAAGAGACAGTTTCAGGGGTGGGGGGATTTGGATCCAGGTCGGCTGACTCCAGAATCCAGTTCTTGGCTCTGGAGCATGGCCAGATCAAGGAACACAGACAGTCCCACTGGCCTCGGGATGCCCAGCTCCAGCTCACACTCTGGGGCTGGCATGTGGGGGGAATAGCTTGGATGGCTTTGTCCCCTGGAGAGAAATCAGCCATTGGCCTTCTGGACAGCACCAGAACTTTGTTGCTGAAGCTGGAAAAAATTAACTGCTATATTTAAAAAGCATTGTTCGGTTGCTATGACAACAGAAGGGGCTAAGAATAATATAAAAAGAAGATGATATGCCAGGTTGTCACTGGCAACCCAATTTTAAGGGTGTGTGTGTGTGTGTATGTGTGTGTGTGTATGTGTGTGTGTGTGTGTGTGTGTGTGTGTGTGTGTATGTGTGTGTGTGTTTTAAAAGGAGTTGGGTAGGGGGAGGTGGTGAGGTTCAGACCATCTTCCCTGCTCCCTCTGGTACCATCTGCCCTGGGGACACGTCCAAGAGCAGACAGGCCTGACATCTCCCGGGTGTGCCCAAGGTGGGGGAGAGCTGGCACAACCTGGCCCTGATTCTAAAGATAAAGGTGGTTCTCAATTCCCTAATTGCTGCACCCTCCCAGCAGGCCCTCCCTCCCCACTGCCTGGGCTGCTTCCCTTTGCTGCGGAACCCCAGCCGGAGGCACCTCTCAAACAGATGGCCCCCAATTCTCTTCTTCTCTCCGACCTGGGAGCTTTCAGCCAGCCTGGCAGACTCCCCGGGGACCACCCGGGAAAACAGATGGTCAGGAGAGAAGAGCAGGAGATGGATTCATCGATCGCAGCCTGAATGTCAGGCAGGGGGAGGTGGCTTGGCAGACCTAGGCATGGGTGACCCGGCTCCCCGCAGGATCCTGGAGAGAAGCCCACACAAGGTCCAGCCTGAGACTCGAGCCTGGGCCCGGTGACCTGGAGGAGACCCACAGCAGACCTTGGGAGGGCAGCAAGGGTCCTCATACACCAGCCAGCTGCTTGCCAGGGCTGAGATGGAAGCACCCATGGGAAGCATGGGAGGAACTGGGTGGCAAAAAGACAAACAAAACCTCCAAGACAGTTGCTTGACAGTCGAGTTTTCGAAAGGTCTATTTTTGCTTCTGTCATAGGCATGCAATGTGGAAGAAAGCTTTGAAATCAGTCAGACCAGGGTCCCTGTGCCGGCTCTCTGGCACACGGCTGTGTGAGCTAGAGCAAGGCCTTTAGCATCTCTGGGCCTTAGCCCTACCACAGGGGAAGTGACAGACACTCAGGGCCACGGCTGGGCCTCCAGAAACTGAAGTTTATAAGGTACCAGGCCTGGTGCATAGAATATCCTCAGTACTCAGCACCATCTACCACAAGACGCCTTCACTGAGTACTCTACTACATCAAGCCCAAATGGAGAGCCACAGGGGCACTTGCATAAATAAGGGAGGGATGACTTGCAGCTGGAGATGTGCACACAGAGAAGGACAGGAGGGGCCCAGTGACTGAGGGAATCCCAAAGGGAGAGGTGACAAGGAGCAGCTCTTGAGGAATGAGGACAGGAGGCAGGCAGAGGGAGCTCGCAGCTGGCAGAGGGAATGGCCCGAGCAAAAGCAGGGAGGCGGGAAGGCACAAGGAGGGTGTGGGAGCAGGTCCCCAAGGGGCGGGTCCCCAGGGGGCGGGTCCCCAAGGGGCGGGTCCCTGCTGGCAAGGAGACAGTGACACTGCATAAGGGAGAAGTCAGATCTGTATGAAGCTCAGTGTGAGACAGGAGGCCCATGGAGTGTGGGAGTCCAGGCTAGAGATAAAGGAACTGGGTGTGCATAGGAGTAGGTGCCTGTTGTCCCCAAAATCATCCCCTAGACATAGAAGAGTTCAGAAGAGCTGGAAGGGTCCAGACCAGGGCAGGTCTCATGGGCGGGTGTGACCATGGAGGGTTCCTGGAGGAGGAACGGTGGGGCAGCTTTCTGGGAAGATAGTGGGGCACAGGGGAAGCCTGGCCAGAGGACAGTCACCACGGCCACTGGGAAACAGCACTTGGACCCTGCAGGGTCTGGACATGGTTGGGTGGAGGGCCATGCATTCCAGACTGAGGAGCTGCATTCTCCTACAGACAGCAAAGATCTATTAGGAGCCAAGGTGGCTGGGCCGGGCAGGGACATGGGGACCGAGAAGTTCTAGGAAGCCATTGCCTTCCTCCTCTTCCCGTCACAGACAGGATTCTCCTTTCCGGCTGTCTGAGCGCCAGCAGCACACGTCAGGCCTTGAGCAGCCTGCTGTGGAAACGGGTACATGACTCTGCAGCTGCTCTTACCTCGACAGAACACAGCTGCCTCAGCCTCACGGTCCCCTCTTTGAGGAGCACTGGGTGTCCTATATTCTGTCCCTTGGGACATGATTCTGGCCTCAGTGTCCCATGGTGGCGGCACCCAGTGTTGTGCCTGGGGAGTGTTTCTGGGCCTCGTGGCCGCATAGACTGAGTCAGCAGAGAGCTGAACCAGGGATCCCAGAATCTGGGTGCCAGAATATAGGCAAGGGTAAAAGCGTGAAACCTGGACTTTGGTCCATTTTAAAGCATGTGAAACTGGACCTGATACACTGAATGTCCCCCACATGGCAGCCTGTGGCTGGGCCAGGCCCTCCCCAAGGAGGCCAGGCTCCGAGGCCAGGGGCAGGAGAGGCCAGGAGTGGAGATGAGTGTGGGCTTGGGGGCCAGTCATATGGCTGTGGGCCTACTCCCCATGCTCGTTAGGCCATGCGATCTTTCTGAGCGTCAGTTTCCTCACCTATCACATGGGATTAATATGGTATCTGCCTCACGTGGTGATGGGAGAATTGATAATACATGCTAAGTGCTTAGCAGGGTAGGGCTCCCAAGTGCTTGAGCTTGTAATTAATCTGTGAACTTCAAGGGCATGGGTAGCTCTCTTTGTAGGTGACACAGATGGGACTTGCTGGGGTCTGAACAGCTGGCCTGTACCAGCTAGCAGGCTTAGCATCTCATGCCGGTCTACCCAGGCATGTGCGCCGGTTGGGAACAAGGCCCTTCCAGTTACCTCAAGACACCAACATGGTGTGTGTGGCCTGGCAGGAGCCTCTTCCTGTTCCCCTCCCCCTCTGTCTCTGTCTCTCTTACACACCTGCATATACAAGCATGTGCTGCAATTATAGCCCACAGACCTAAACCTGGCCCAGGGCAGGGGACCCAAGACCACACAGAGAAGCAGAGAGCACTCTCTGGACTCAGACCAGGAATCAAGGTGCATATTTTAATCCTCCCTGGGTGGGAACTAGCCTTGATAGACTAGGGCCAACCAGGAGGTTGGGAGGGCAAGAGCCCGTGCCAAGTGGGGGTAATAAGAAACTCACTCCAGCTATGGTGAGACTGAGGCCAGACAGCTAGAACTGACACTAGGGGTGTGCTGCTGCAGCCATGGACGGTCACACAAAGGAGGACCAGGCACCCCAGAGGACTTCCTGGTGGTGGCGGAGGAGGAGGAGCTTTGAAGGATGGGGAGGATGTGGTGCTCAGTAAGGAAACAGCATTTGAGCAGAAAAAAAAAAAATGAAGCCAAGTGCCAAAGCACAGAGGCCAAGACTTTTGGGGTTTAGGACAGCAGGGAGGTTCCATTTCCCATTTGGGCCTTCTCCATCAGAAGTGAGAAGAGGCAGGGAGCTGGAGCAAGAAGACTTTCTGGCTCCAAATTCCATCTTTACCTTGAAGCGACAGTCATTCCCTCATTCACAGGAATAGCTCCCCTCTCTGCAGAAAGCCGAGGCGGCCTGAGCGAGACATCTTCCTTCCTGTGGCTCAGTGTTTCCATCTCACAGTGGGCGTGCCGCTGACACGGGAGGGCTGCCGGAGAGCAGGCGTGCCCAGCCCTCGCCCTCGGCAGTCCTCAGCCATCCTACCCTGCTCAGGATGGCCCTCCCCCACCAGGAGGTCTCAGGCTCATTGAAAAGCCTTGGGGTTCTCCAGACATCTGTCTCTGGGGGCCAAAACCACAATAATAGAGAGGAATGGCTTGGTGACCGGGCTCGGGAGACAGAACACAGAGCCCTTCCTCAGTGTCGCCTCCATCTCTCGGCAACCCCAGTGGGACGCACAGCTCATGTCAGCGCGGGCATGGGGAACCACCAAGAGACTTCCTGTCTTGCCTGAGTCCCATATCTGGCTAAGCCTAAGCGGCGGAGCTGAGGATTGAACCCATGATTACGTAACTCCCAGCCCCCACGTCCTTTCCTGCAGGCCAGGCTGTCTCTTGCCCTAAGTTGCACAGGCCAAGAATAGAAGCTAAGAGAGAAGTGATTTATTCCAGTCACACAAGGACTTGGGCTTTGGAAGGAGTCAGGGAACACTCACAAGCTCTACTACAGAGGCCCAGCCTCCTAGACAGCATGCTTGGCTCTACTTTTGGCTGAGTGGCCCTTTAAAGCCACTTGTCCCTTCCTACATCTACCCTGTCCACCTCATAACATCCTGCCAGGCCTCCATCTATGACCCAGGTGCTGCAAAGTTGTCAGAGCAGCTAGGAAATTCTCGGAACCTGGTGAACTCCAGACACTGCCACTGAGCAGGCGTGGGGCTGTTCCTAGGCATCAGTAGCAACTCTTAAAAAGACAAAAGAGCCGGGGGTTTTGGTGCATGGGTATAATCAGTACTTGGGAGGTTGAGACAGGAGGATCACAAGTTGGAGGCCAGCCTCAGCAACTTAGCAAGGTTCTTGGCAACTTTGCAAGATCCCCTTTCCAAATAAAAAATAAAATAGGGCTGTGAGCATGGCTCAGAGGTAGAATGCCCCTGGGTTGAATCCCTAGTATTAAAATAAATAAATTGATAAATACCTAAATAAGTAAATGTAAGACAGAGATGCTCTCATTTTTACTACTCAGACATCCCACAGAAAGGATGGTCTATTCACAGGCTGACCCCATTTGGACACACCAGGACTGGCTTTGGGTTTGTCTAAAAGGAGCCATGTTCCTCCCACCCTGACTTTCCCAGTCCCAGCAGTGATGGGGCCCACATTAGAGTCCCTCCTCTTCAGAATGTATTATATGCAGTGTCTGTGTGAGGAGTCCAGAGATCCACAGGTGGATCCGGAGCAGATGGAGCTGGATCCAGGCTCTGATGTCAAGGAGGTCATCGGCGAAGAAACTGGAACACTGCTCTGCTCGTGAGATTGGAAAATGGTATAGTCATGGTGGAAAACAGTATGGAGATTCCTCAAAAAAAATTTAAAAATAGAACTACCATATGATCTAGCAATCTTACTTCTGGGTATTTATCCAAAAGGATTGGAAGCAGGATTTCAAGAGAGATGCTTGCACTCTCGTGTTCATTGAGGCATCATTCACGATAGCCAAGAGGTGGAAACAACCCAAGTGTCCATTGACAGATGAATGGATCCAAAAATGGCATATACCTCTATCTATAATCAAATATCCTTCAGCCTTAGAAGAGGAAGGGAAATCCTGCAATATGTGACAACATGGATGAGCTCGGGGGACATTTATGCAAAGTGAAAATAGCCAATCACAGAAGGACAGATACTTGCACCATTACCACTTGTATGAAACCTAATATAGTTAAGCTCACAGGAACAGAGTGGAATGGTGGCTGCCAGGAGCTGGGGGAAAAGAAATGAGGAGTTGCTATTCCACAAGTCAAATTTTTTACTGAAACAAGTCAAATAAGTTCTAGAGATCTGCTCTACAACGTGTGCATATAGTTAGTAATACTGTATTGTATACTTAAAAGTGTGTTAAAAGGGTAGGTCTCTTGTTAAGTGGTTTTTTTTGGGGGGGGGTACTGGGAATTGAACCTAGGAGTGTTCTACCTCTGAGCAACATCCCCAGCCCTATTTTATTTTTTATTTTCAAATAGGGTCTCTTGCTAAGTTGCTGAGGGCCTTGCTAAATTGCTGAGGCTAGCCTTGAAACTGTGATCCTCTTGTCTCAGTCTCCCAAGTACTGGAATTGCAGGCATGTGCCACCATGCCCAGCTCTTACTATAAGTTTTTAAAGGTTCATCAACTAGAATTAGAAATGTAGGTAGGTGCGCCAGTTAAATACTAGTGTTAGTAGCAAATGTTTATGTAATCTGAGTTCTGTGCCAACCCCAATCCAGAGTTTCTACCTATATTAACTCATCTAACACTTGCTATGATACTACAAAGGAAATATCATCATCACCTCTACTAAACTCAACAGGAAACTGAGGCACAGAGAGATGGAGTAAGGTAGCCACAATTGCTCTGCTGTGCATAGAACAGAGGTGTACGTCAGATAGCAAGGAGGCAGACATGATAGACTTGATCAGGGGCACATGGAAATTTTCTCAAGAGAGGGATTCCTGTATCCACCTCTCAACAGCGAAGAAATCCCATCCTCTCTGCAGCCTGATGAAGCCAGCAGTCCAGGGAATCCCCAACCCCCATCCTGACCCCACCAGTCGGCCTCCTCCCTCCTGCAAGCTCCAGGCCTCTAGTTGTGGCTCTCCTTTGCAGTGTGGACCTGGAGCTACCTTGTCCTGGTGTGGCTTGTCTGACCTCCCTCCTGGGCAGTCCTTGGTCCATGCCCCTTCACCTCTCTGACCTCTTTCACTCCATGCCCAGGCTTGGGGTGCAACTGGCGCTTAGGAAATATTTGTTGAATTGGCATGAATTTCCTACAGATGCCAGAACTAGGATTGACCCTGACCAGACCATGAGATTAGCAAAAAAAAAGTAGCTCACCCCTTTCCTTCCTTCCTTCCTTCCTTCCTTCCTTCCTTCCTTCCTTCCTTCCTTCCTTCCTTCCTTCTTTCTATCTCTTGCTCTACTTTCAACAGGTATTCATTGTATGTGGCTTCTAGGAGACAGCCAGGGCAGTCTAGCCTCCAGGCACTCACAGTCTAGTGAGAGAAACAGACTACTGCAGTGAGTCCTGGCGTGGGGTGGGTCCGGGGGCCAAACGAGTACATTGGATGGACAGGCTTAGTGTGGGAGGGGGCAGGCTGGGGAGGCTTCCCAGAAGTGGCTTCTAAACAGACACCTGGATATTGAGAGAGGGAGAGAGAGAAAGAGGGAAGGGGTGGGGGGAGAGAGAAAGATATTCTGCTCCTGTGTGAGGTAGGAGGAGGGAGGTTAAGCACAAAGCCTTCTGGGCAGAGAAAGCCATGGTTGCTGTGTGAACTATACCACTGGGTGTAGCTTGTTGGAGAAGAAGAGAGGAAAGAGCAGCAGGTAGATCCAGACCACCTGCAAGTCTAATGGAATTTGGCATTTAACCCTGAAGGTCACCAGAAGCTATGTAAGGGATGACGGAACTAGAAGACACCACTGGGGACCAGATCAGAGGTGGCAATTAGAAGCAGCTCTAGAAATTCAGGTAAGACAAGGTCATTAGCAGCGGGAGCAGAAGGAAGGAACAAACTTGGAGATCTTGAGCCAGCAGGGCTCAGTTGCCTTGGATTGGGGAGCAGGGCTGGGTGTCAGAGATAAGGCCTGAGTTTGGGGTATCTCATCCTTCTGGGAATGTCTCTTTCTTCTGCTATATCCCCCTCCTTATTCCATTGCTGTAACCAGAAGTCATGGAATTCTCGGGGAACTCCACCAAATACTAAACTTCTGGCTCCATCACAGGAACATGGAGAAATTTCACTAGCAGAAAGTGCATCTATCTACATCATAGAATCAGAAGCACACACATACATGCATGCACACATGCCATAAAAACTCCTTAGAATTGGCTAATTCTGGCACGACTCATTAATACTTGTTTTCTACTTGTACATTTCATTTTATTGCCTATGAACACTCATTAGCAGTCAAGCAGTATCAGGTGCCAAGAGCTGAAGATAAGCCAGTGGCAGCAAAACAGAAAATTGAGATAATTATAAGTAATAATTTCATTCTTTACTGCCAATTGGTAAGAGATAGAGATCGATCTAGTTTAGCAGTGGCACATCTCTGCACAACTTTCAGAAAGCAGGGCTGGGATTAGGGTTAGCCTTTCCTATAGGTCTCTCTGGTCAAGGTTGGAAAGCAATGTGATCATGCTAAAGAATGCAGGACCAACAGAGACCTGAAGTGCTCCTGCCTGGCTGTAGAGATGGAGAGTAAGCAGGTGCCCCACCTTCCTTCAAATGCCATCCCCTGGAATCTTCTCTCCAGGTTTGCAGGGGTGGCACTAGGCAGTGTCCCATCCATCCAATGTGACCTTCCAGAGCCACTTCAAATAAATAGACACAAACTCTAGCTAACAAGTGTGCTTACTCTGCAAATGTGGCTGCAGGCTAGGTCTTCCATGTGCTCCGCCTCTCCTGTTGCAATGCTGCCCACTCTCCTCCTCTGAGAACAGCTGGCCAGGCTGGTTCTCCTGGGAGAAGAGAAGAGGGGCTGGCCTGCACATGCTCAGCCCAGGACAGCATGAGCAGTCACACGGGCTTTTCTTTCTTGCTACTGCTGCCAACTGAAGTGAGTAGAAATGCCTACCGTGGCACACCACCCTGCAGATGGGACCATGAAGGGCCAGAGAACAGGAAGCTCCTCCTGCATCTGGGCACTCCCACCCTCCCTGGCCCTTTGAGGCAGATGATGAAGACTGGAGGCTTCTGCCCCCGAGCTGGTGTCATAGGCTAGGAGCAAGTAAGGAGTGAGAGGGCAGATCCAGGGCGAGCGCCAGGTAAAGAATGAGGGGGTCTGAGCTGCACCCCCCAGCACACACACACAAGGCCTCACCTCTGGTGTGCACTGATGTTAGAACCTTCTGGGTCTTGTCTGAAGCCATGAGGTCCTGCCCGGGTGGGCAGCTCTGTTCCTTTGCCAGGTTGGCCCCCAGGTTTGGAGTATGCTTGAATAGGAGAGAATGAAAGGGGCTCAGCAGAAGCCTGTGGATGACTCCAGGTGGGCCCTCACCAGGACAGGACAAGGAAGACCTCCAGTGTCTGTCACCTGTCTCACAGTGATAGTCTATTGAGTCTTTCCCACCCACCAATCACACCAACTCAGGAAAGGGTGGGCTAGCTGTTTGTTTCTCCAGGATACAGAAGAGCATGAGGCTCAGAGTGGTCAAATGGCCTGCCCAAAGCCCCACAGCAAGTGAATGAAAAAAGCAGAACCGAGAGCCAGGACTCAACACTTTTCACCATCTTTGTGTGCACCAGCCAACCCCAAACAGGATGGGCACATTCAAAGGCCCCTGTCAGGCTGTGACTTGCATCCCAGGTCAAGACCAAGAAGGACAGACAGAAATGCAGCTGGGCCTCTAACCTGATGCCACCTCTCGAGTTGATGCTTCCCCACCCCTGCCACAGGCCTCCCCCAGTTACAGAAGCAAGGGGGCCCTGGTTCTCACAAGGAAATGCTGTGAAGAGGCAGGCGAGCAGGGGCATCTTCCTCCTAGGCCTCCTATTGTCCTATGGCCTTGGGGCAGTCAGTCTTTGCAGGTCCGTGAGGACTTGCCTAACGCTGGAGCAGAGAATCGCTGAGAATCCCCAGAACTGTCCAAAGCCCCAGATCTCATCTGTTTCAGACAGCATCTGCTTCTTCTAAGAAGGATGGCAGCAGTGTGAATGAAGGACCTAGACACACAGGACCAATGTGTAGAGCCAACCCAGCAGTGTCCAGTGTCCCCACGGAACCCGCATGGGAAGCAAAGGCCAGCGGTCCTGTCCCCGCCCCGAGGGACCTCCAAAGACAAGCAGGCACTACCAGAGCTCTAGGCTGGACTCAACAACCTAGTAAACCGGGTGCTTGTCTCCACCTTGCAGACAAGGAAACAGTGACAGATGAGGTAACCTGTCCTAGGGCCATCTATAGAGGCTACTCCCACATCATACCCAATACACCCTTCCCAAATGTATTCTTTTTTTTTTGGTGCTGGAGATTGAGCCCAGGGGCATCCTACCTCCCATTTGCACAATTTTATTTTTTATTTGCAAACAGGGCCTTGCTAAGTTTCTGAGAGCCTCACTAAGTTGCTGAGCTTGGCTTTGAGCCTGTGATCCTCCTATCTTAGCCTACCAAGTACTGAGATTACAAGAATGTACCTCCATACCCAGTTTGCCAAATGTATTATATAGCTGAAAAAAATATATCTTAAAAATAGTCTTGCTTTTGGAATTATTTGCAGTGAGTACCTTGTAGGGTTGAGGGTAGGCTCTGTCAGCAGGAACCCTGGTAAAGGGAAGCCTGCTAACATCAGAGGGAGGGGCAAACGGAAGTGACCAACCAGGTGTGAATCGCCATATTAACCAAACATTGATTTTGATAAGCAGTTTTCATATTTGAAACCAAATCTTTTCTTTCTACATCTTAAACATTTTTTTTCTAATCGTGGCAGCCCATAGAGACTCATAAATAAATCAAATCTGGGATGGACCTGGGATTTAAACACAGGTCTGATTCCAAAACCCGGGTTCTTCCTCTATGCCAGCTGCCTCCAGGAGTCAAGGCACCTTCTGCAGATGCAGCAGGGCAATTTCTAAATAGAATCTGGCAGACAGCATGGGCTAAGGAGTCTTGCAGGATGTCCATGTAGCTGTTAAAGGATCTGTGGACATTTGCTCTTGAACACTAGTGGTCTGGGAGATGTTCACCAGGTTCTCACATTCTGATAGCACATTACACATCTGCTCATGTGAGTCCCACAGATCCCCTCATTTGGGGCACACAGGGATTAGGAAATGAAACTTGTAACATCACAAAGGTAGCAAGTAGCACACCAGGATTTGAACACGAGTAGGGCTCTGGAGTCTGAGATCCTAACTGCTCTGCCACATTGCCTCCCAAGCTGGAGCACAGGGACCTGGGGCAAATATGGAGACACCCACACATCACATCTGGAACAATGAGGGATCTTTGAGGGTAGCCAAAGGGAGCAGGTGGAAGTGAAGGAAGTAGTTCTTGGTTAACTAGAAAAAGGAACTTTCTAGCAAGCAGAGTTGTCCAAGTGAACGAGCTGTCCTGGCAGTACTGAGCTCCTGGTCGTGGGGCATCTGCTGAGAACAGTGGAGGCCTTGGTGCAGGGCCCTGGGGGAGGGGCTCCTGCTGCGGTGGAGGCCTGGGCTGACCGCAGAGGCAGAACTGAGAACCCCTCCTTCCTTTCTCAGAGTCACCTCTGTGTGGCCTTGGTGACTCCTTTCAGGAGGCAGGGCCAGCAACGTCTGCCTCTGGCCAGGTGTGGGGCCCAGCAAGAGTGTGTTGGGGTAAGGTGGGGTGGGAGGTGACTTTAGCCCAGGTGTCGGGGATGGCTCAGGGCAGGGCCTGGAGGTACACTCCTGGTGCTTACTGGGGTTTTTAACATACTGGCTACTGGCCCTTCACATGTGTCATTTAATTTCCCCCTCACGTCCTCTGAGGTTGGGCTTCTTCTTCCGTCTCACAGAGGAGGAGGAGCCCAAGGCCCAGGGTTGAGCAGAGGTCTGGGGCCTGGCTGGGCTCAGGGCCTTCATTCTGAGACACCCCAGCTGTCCCACTGCCAGGGAAGAGCCAGGGTGACAGCTCCTTCCTGGCACTAACCCCCACCCTAGCTGGAGAATGTGGCCCAGGCAGTCACAGCCACTGGGGACCCCAGGATGGGGAGGGGACAGGAGGGTCAAGCAGAGAGGATGGGGCGGAGCTGGGGTTGGGGAGACACTGACAAGCGGAAATGAAAGTGGCCTTGAGAAAAAGGAAGGAGGGAAGAAAAGCAGAAACTAAACAAGTGACAAAGAAAATGAGAGTATCCAGAGGAAGTGGCTGTGGGGCGGCGTGGCCGGAGGAATCCCCCACAGGCAGACCGGTGTTTCCTCTCCACTCATAGGACCGAGCGGATGGGGGACCAGCTGACTGAGAGGCAGCCCGGGCGGCCTTGGCAAGGAAAGCCTCACCCTGCCAGCCTGGGAAGGAGCACTGGACACAGAGCCCAACCCATTCCCTGCTAGGTGATTCTGTGATACCTACTAGACTTCACATAGCCTCAATATCCTATGCATAAGATGGATATAACTGCCCTGAGCCCCCTGCACTGAGCCAAAGCCCTTGGTGGGGGTGAAGGTGGTTGTGCCCAGAGCTGTAGGATGCACCCTCAGAGCCCCTGCGAGGGGAGCACCCCTGCCTTTTTGCTTGAACAAACTTGTATCCATCACTGATGGTCCTTAACCACCCTGTGCTTGGCTGGCTATAGAATAAAGGGCTGAATAAGGGCCGGTCTCGTTCCCAGGCACAGACTCGGCACACAGACTCCCCGCTCCTTATCCCGGCTCTCTACTTGGTAGCTGTGTGGCCTCAGGCCAGTGACTCAAAACAACTGGCACACGGCCCCCGAGGCAGCGAGGATAAGGGAGAGCGGAGCTGGTGTAGACTCCTCAGCCTCAGCCAGGGAGCACCGGCCGGCCGGCCTGACAGGGAGCAGGTGCTCCGTAGGGCACTGGCAGGGATGTCCAACAGATAACAATGGAGCTCGGCCACTCAGTGCCCAGCTCTGCCGAGGCGTCAGAACAGAGGCACAAGGGGAAGGGGTGAAGGAACAGCCGGAGCAAAGTCACGGGTGGCAGGAGATGAACGGGGCCAGGCTCATCCTTAATCTAAGGCTCTAGTGACAGCTCAGCCCGCCCCCAGGGGAGGCTACTGTCAGCTGTGGATGCAAGCCCGCTTCCACAGCCAGACTCCCGCTCCACTGCCGCCGTCCCCAGACGGGAATTACCCGAGGGTGGGCACGGCTTTTGTGAACCGGTCGGCCTGAGACTCTGGGTCTCGAGTTAGGGCAGCTGCTCTAAGGAAGATGTCACAAGGCACAGCTGGGGCCCCGGGAGGCTCAGGAGGGGGTTTCTAGGGGCGTATCTGCTTGACACTGAGGGCCTATTTTGCATAGAGGGTAGCTGCCGCCACACTGCTGCCCACGGCGGCCTCCCCGTGGTGGCCAAAGTCTTATTCTCAGTCATGACCCCTCACACTGGCTGGGGGTTACCCAGACTTCCTCGGCCACATGCCTCCCACCGCAGACATCCAGGAACAACCAGAAATCAGACAACTGACTCCCCCACCCTCGGGACTCCCACTGGCTTGCCCGAGCTCCCATGGCCTCTTCTGAAAAGTGGGATAACAGTTCTTCCCGCCTGTAGGAATAAAATGATATGGGGTGGGGTAGCACCTGGCACGTGCAGGAGATAATAACTTGCAGTCCCTTTCCCTTCCTGTGCCATCTGCTCCTATGTTGCATATAAAGGGCAGGAGGTCTGAGCCCTCATGACCCTTCACCCCAGCTCTGTGACTTTATGTGACTCACTCCGACTCTGAACATCAGCTACCTATCTGCAAAATGGGGAAGAGATGGGGCAAAGTTTGGCCTTGGTTGGCAAAGCCCATCCTCGCTGCTGCTCCCCTCATTCAACCTCCAGGTACCAGGGGCTTCCCAGCACCCTGAATCCCCTTCCCCACTTTGCCGTTAGGAAAGGACTGGATATTAGTCATTGCCTTTTTAGTCTGAATGAGCCCCCAATGACTTTAAGGCTGAAAGATTCTTATAGGACTTTTAATCTTCTCCTTCCTAACCCCCCAACCATTTTATGGAAGAAAGACTGAAAATAAGAGATGGGGAAGAAGGGCCCTGACTGAAGCCACTGGCTTAGAAGCAGCAGAGCTAGGGTTTGGGACCGGAGTGTCTTGAATGCTACAGTTCTTGGGGCTTCCCAGTCACTGTCCCCAAACCTTCAGCTATCTCTACTTAAGAACAGGTCAGCCAGCTTAACCTGATTGTGCATTGAAAGGTGTAAGGTGATGGAGACCAGATGAGAGAAGTGTGTTCTTACTCTCAGTGTGAAACGTTATGTTTGTTTCTAGCCCCCTCTGGTCCAACACCTCTCTTGAGCCTCGCACCAGCCCAGGGAGGCAGGACAGGGACCACTGCACCCATTATCCTTAGAAAATGCAGATGTGGGGTACGGCTTTCATCACCATTGGAATTCACCTCTTTCTCCAGGGACTCCTTGGGACAGAAGGTTCCCCCACTCTGCCCCTGCACAGCATTCCCCTGTCCACATGGAAGCCCTCACCTGAGGCTTCAAGAGCTGCTAAGGTTCTACTCAGAGGACTCAGTGTGGGGGGAGCGTCCATCATTGTGACCTTGAACAGGCTGCTTCTTTCCCTGCACCGTGGTCTCCTCTCCTGCACAGATGAGGAGCAGCCTGACTCTCCCTAGAGCCTGGAGGCACCAGCCCTGCGACTTTTGGCCCTACCTTGCTCCACATGTCAAGTGCCTGGAGAGCCAGCTGCCCCTTGGCACTTGCTCCTGGGGCAGAGCCAAGCCCAACAATGCCTGGGCAGACTCAGGAGGGCAGCACCATTGGGCCACCAGGGGCATGCTACAAATCCTGCAGACTAATGCACCGGGGACGGAGGGCGTAATACATCTAAGCGGCCCTCTCACGTCTCTGCATGTTAATAATGCATGGGCAGCCGGCGCGGGGGCCATTGCAAACCGAGGTCGGGTGGCATTAGGAGGCCTCTAATGGTCCTAATTACCCAGGGAAGGCTCCCAAGTGGGATGCGGGCAGCATGGGCGGGAAGCCAGGATTCCGGGCACTTAGACCCCACAGGTGGGAGGGTGGGGGTGGGGCAAGAGGACGGTGTCCATGGAGTGAACTCATGCAGGGGATCAGGGTGAGCTGAGGCTTCTGCAGAGGGCTGAGCCCACGGGTAAAGAGCAATGAGGACCCGACTCCTGCATGCAGCTCACAAAGGCTGTAGAGTCTTAGAAACTCAGAGCTCACAAAGCCTCCCCTCTGTGACATCTCCATCCATTGGCTCTGTAGCGAGTGCCTGCACACCTCTAAGGACGGGGCACTCACTACCTCCTAGAATGACACGCATACCTTCAAACAGGTGTGACTTCTAGGAAACAGGTGACATCAGGTACCACAGTCACAAAAGCAAGTGACAGTGAGTGTTGGTGAGCTGAGTAAATTGGATAAAGGAGCCGCTGTGAGAAACAGGTTCTAATACTGAGGATTCTCCCTGTCCTCCAATAGCCTGGCTGGCATTTCCAGACTACCCCAGTGGCAGGACCCCCAAGCTCACTCCACGGCCCTAGTGGGCCCCTGTGAACCTGTAAACCTTGCATCTCCTGCTCAGCACTCAGGGTGAGCTGGGCATGGCAGCTGGTGGGGTAGCCAGACTCCAAGATGCCCCCAATGACCCATCTCCAAGCTCTCCCACTGAGTGGGACTGGCCTGTGCAATTAACAGGATACTGGGGACTGACCAGCATGACTTCTGAGGCTAGGTCATAAAAAGATAAGACAGCTTCCGCCTTGCACCGTGGACCATTCCCATCGGGAAAGCCATGTCCTGAAGACACTCCAGCAGCTGTGGAGATGCCCGTGTGTGGAGGAACTGAGATCCCGCCAATGGTCAGCTCTGACATGCCAGGTCTGTGAGCATGAGCCATCTCCAAAGTAGATCCTCCAGCCCTTGTGCCCTTTCCTTCAGGTGACCGCAGCCTCAGCCGCTCCTTGACCGCAACCTCATCAGAGACTTTGAGCAACACCTGCCTGGCTAAGCTGCTTCTGAATTCCTGACCCACAGAAACGCTTCGTGTTTTCAGCCATGAAGTTTTGGGTCATTTTATTACCAGCAATAGATAACAAAACCACGCTCAATAGATCCTGGTCAAATGAATGTCTGCTCTGGCCAAAAGTGTTTCTCTGTGGAAGGGTCCAGCATGGAGCTAGGTAGCCTGGGGTCTGCGGGGGATACAGGAGAGACAAAAGATAGGGTCCCTGTCCTCCAGGAGGTCTGAGGCATGTGGCAGAGACTCCAAACACAGTGGGAGCAACAGGATAATTCTGGCGGGGGCTGGACTATGTACAAGGGACCAGGATTGTTGGGGGAGGGGCTGACAGCGGGGAAAGCTGGGTCCTGAGGGACTAGAAGTGGTGTCGCTTCCATGGCTCTTTGTTGACCACTGTATCGCTACACTATTACAGCTCTACTGTGTGGAGGTGGAAACGAAACAGAGGTTAAGTGACTTGTGCCAGGTCACATGCTGGAAAATGAATTCAGGATCTGACCTGAGGAAACCAGCAGGCAGCATTAGGGAGGCCTCAGGAGACAAAGCCCCCCAACTATGGGACAGAAGGGCTGAGCGATCAGCTGAAGATTGTATGGCTGTCACCCCAGCCCTTCTCAGCTCAAGCCCCATCTCCCTGTCAGGATGCCCACCACTGCTCTTGGGGTTTTCCGTGTGGGCTGACTAACCCCTCACACAGCATCCTCTAGGACCAGGGCCCTCCCACACCAGCCTGCCTGCCCCTTGACAGACCCCTCAGGAACCCCAAGTTCCACTGTCTTGAGACTACTTCTTGGCCCCTGCTAGGATTAGATGGGACCTGGGGTAGGTAGAGGTCATGGAACTCCCAGATTTCCAGCCCCCACCGAGGCAGGAATACCCCCCCCCAGATTCCCTAGTCCTTAGTGCCTGGTACACAGTAGGTGCTCAATATATGCTCACAGAATAAATGACCCAGGAAAAGCAGAGTCCTATTCTTCAAACACAAAGCAGTTTGCATGTGCAGGAGTCACATGGAGGGACATCCTAGCAATGGACTTCCGTAAAGGTTCTTGGTAATCTGGGACTTTTCAGTCTTTGCCCCCAGGGGCTGCTGGTATTCTGCTGGCTGCCGGGGCCTGTTGAGACTAAGTGATGTGATGGCATGGAGGGGTTGGGATGATGGGAATACGAGCAGAGAGAGACCTCGGGGCTGGGATGGCCTTGGACACCAGACCCCAAGTGCTGTAGCCAGCTGCCCAGCTGCAGGTCCTCAGAGACTTGTCCTGTAAAGAGCCAGGAGCCTGGCATGGATGCTGGAGGTCCCACTGAGGCCTTGTGCTATTCCTGCTCCTGGCACAATGCAGGCCTCAGTGCCTGTGAAGAGCCCGCAGGTGCCTCCCAGCCCCTTCCTATAAACTGAGGCTCAGCTAAGAGCAGAGACTCTCAAAGGCTCCTGGGAGGTGAGGGTGGAGTCAGACCTGGCAGCCAGCGCTCCATCTCCCTGCGCTCACTGGGCCCTGGGAGACAGGTGGTACTCAGAGAGTCTGGACAGTGTGGATGAGTGACTTAGGAGGGTCAGTTCTTCCCTGCAGAGGGCTCAGGAAGGCTTCCCCGGAGGCGAGTCTGAGCTGCCTGTGGAGGGATGCAGAGCACTGCTGCCAGGCAAGGAAGTGGCCTGGCCCCTCGCTGTTGGCCCCTCCCACTCGCCCACAGCTGACTTGCCTGGTGCAGGAGAGCCTCCGCCTCCCCGGTGCTGAGTGGACAGCGCCCTTGGCCTCAGAGACCAATACATCAGAACTGAGGCCCCAGCACACATACTAGCTCTGTGGCCTTGGCCAGCCAGTTAACCTCTCTGGGTTTCAGTTCTCTCATGGGAAAAGTGAAGCAGTGATACCTCCCTTGGGGGCAGGATTCAGGAGTGGCTGGCAGGTGTGTGGCACAGGGAAGGGCCCAGAAAAAGTAGAGATAAGCATTTGTTCAGAAAGTGTAGGAAGAATGGGTTCTGGACAAGTGTTTTCAATCACCCTCTCCTGAGCTCAGGACCCAGGCTGATGAGTCTATAGCCATTAGGTATTTTGCTGACTAATCACCTGTTACAGGTGAAGGGTACAGAGCGGGGGGGAGGGTGTGGGCCACGAATGTGATTCAGAAAGACCCTCAGGCTACCAGTGGGGAAGGCAGCCTGGGAAGATAGAGGCAGAAGCCCAGAGACCAGGGAGAGGTGGGAGGTGGCTGCAGCCCGGAGCGGCTGGGCGGGTGGGTGGCTTCACAGTGTCCCTAACCAAAGACACTGGGGGGGCAGAAGCAGCAGCAGCAGCAGCAGGGAGGGGAAGGGAGGTTGAGGGTGGACACATAATAGAGGAAAATGTCCACTGACACGGGCGGCTGCCGATGCCACTGGTGTGCTGTGGGATGGAGAGGAAAAGTGAACTTAGGACAGTGACCATGGCAGTCACAATGACCAAGAGGTGTGTTTGGGCCTTGGAGTGTCAAGAGGATACTTAGAATGGCGTTCAGGGTGGGTTGCTGTCTGTGGGGTACAATGTTTGTGGCTTCCAGTGTACCCCTTCTCCAGTATAAACCTGTATCAAGATGTCACCCATAACAATGCTCTAGTCCACAGAGTCCTAAGGTCTGTGATACTGCCCCCAGGGAGGGTGCTGGAAGGATTCAGGGAGACAGTATCAGCCTAGGGTGTTGAATTAAAATAAGGGAGGGGTAGAAACACTCAGGGGGTGTTGGGTAATTTCTTTTTTGAAAAGGAAGTGGTAAGCCAGTAAGTTTTGGAATCAATAGGTACTAGTCCATTGCTGGCCAGGACCAGTGTCTTCCGGGCACCTCTGTGTGCGCCAACACTTGTACATCTCCAGAGGTCCTTTGCAGATGGGACTATTAGCATCATCATTGGCCCTATTTTATAGAGGAGAAACCTGAGGACCAGATCTAAAGTCATCTTGTTACTTGGTGGAAGTCACCAAATTATCGACAAAGTAGAAACTGGGGCCAGTGGCAGGTCACTTCCGTTGAGTCCCTACTGGCGGCAAGAGCCTTTGGTAATCGGAGCCGTGTCTGGCAGACAGTAACAATAGATCAGCACTTGCTGCAGTGGTGGTGATGACAGTGCTCTGGATGAAGGTGAAGATGCTCCTGATGTTGGTAATGGTGACAAGGATGGGATGACGAGGACTTCTTTAGTTTGATTTAATCTGTTTGTTAACATTAGGGGTGAGTGTCCCTTAGCTATGGGGGAAAATGGAGTTGCACTGACATGGGAGTCTGTGAGGTGAGGAGCTGAGCCCCTGTCCCACAGGCCAGCCTTATCTGGAGCTCACTTGCTTTTACTGTCAGGTAGAAGCATCCAGACTCTATCCATGCCCCTCCCCCAAACTACCAGCCTCTTCTCACTCTGCCCTCCTCGCCCACAGGGCTGGCTCGCTGTGGTTCTCTCCAGCCCTGTAATTTGGGACCCCGATATTGCTGGCGTATAGACCCATCTCTCATTCTCCACCAACACCGGGCGAGCTTGGTGACAGGCGAAAGAAGGAAGTCTGCGTTGCTCCCCAGCCACCCACGTGCTATCTAAATTCACCGCCAGACAAAGCCAGCTCTTTGTCTTGGCGCCTCCCCCCTCCCTGCCATTCATGTGCTGAGAGATTTTGCTTCCAGTAAGTGGAGGCTGGAGAAAGCAAGCAGGAGAGGAAGAGAAAAAAAAAAAAAAAAAAGGAAGGGAGGGGGAAGGCAACAACATTGAATCAGACCCAAGACTTAGCCCCCTTGTCAAAGTGTCAACTCATTAAAAAAAAAAAAAATGATTTGTAGGCTGTGCGGGGGAGACACTGCCTCTGAAGAGCCACTTTCTGTGTTCAGTGAGCAGCATCGCAGCTGATCAAGCCACCCAGGGTGTCTGGGAGCTCGTGGTAATCACAACAGACCTTCGCACTCCTGCTTAGGAGGCAATCTGAAGAGTTCCAAAATTCTGATTCCTCCCTACTTAGAAGCAAGGGGACCAAGCTTGATGTCTCCATGGCAATGTCTGGGAAAAGCAGACAAGAGCCCAATATCCAGTTTTAGGTCCCCTTGGTGTTCAGATCTCTGGCTTCTGCAGAATATTAATAGGTGCATCTCATCCATGAGACAGCAGGCCACGCTCCCCCAAGAAACCAGGGATGCTCATTTTGCCCTGGAAGACATTGATGATTGGGCCAAGAAGAGGTGGGGTACTGGGATGGCAAGGCTCCTGACTTCAATAGGAGGCAGGGAGGCCTGCTGTTTGCCTGCTCTCTCTGTGGCAGGGAAACGGGCAATGTTTCTCCAGGTGACACCACGTTCCTCAAGCAGGCCTCGTGAAAACACTAGCCTCTCTGGACCCTGGCTTTCTCCCCTACAGCCTGACAGGGCTGGAGTACATGCCACCTTCCATGCTCTGAGTACATGATGAGCAATTACTAGATGGAGAAAGTACGAGATTCCTTCTGCAAACGTCCATCCACTCCCAGACCCTGTGCTGGCCACCCCAGGGTTAAGACACGAACCTAAGCATGTGTTCTTGAGCAGCTCGGAGTGTGAAGGAAGGCACAGATGGAAAGCAGAGGCCCTGATGTGATTAGGGCTTTAGGACATTCTTCAGAGCCTCAAGGGGACTGCAGAGATCCAGAGGAGTTCTGGTTCATTCTCCACACAGAAAGGCTGACATGGATGGCTGAGACCCTCTGACACCCCAGGTTCCAGAAATCCTCGCCTTCTCAGATCTGGGCTGCCCTCCTTGCCCTACCCAGGCATTAGCCACAGACAAAGCCAAGCCTTCTCCACCCTCTACTGCAGAGAACAGAGGCTCCTTGCTCACCAGTGGAGCACGGGCTTTGGGAACTCATTGGCCCATGTTTGAAACCCAGCAGAGACACTTACAGGCAATGTGTCTCAGAGCAAGCAGCTTAAGGTGCCTCGGTTTCCCCACCTGCCAAGTGGATAAACAGTAATTCCCTGCGGGGTGGTCTGGAGGGTGGGACTGTGTTAAGGTGCTGTGTGCAGGAAGGTGTTCAGCAAAGTGGCCTGGCTGGCACTCCTCCTGTCCCTACTGGCTGCAGTTCCTCCCCAGGTCCCTGCTGACCCATTTTCATGGCTGACTCCTGCTACCTATCATATCTCAGATGAGATCCCTAACTCTGCCATGAAAGGTCCTCAGCTCTCCGAGACTGGGTTAGAGGCATCTATGTGTCCCCAAAGGGCTTGAGACGAAACCCTTATCATTGGACCTAGAGTCCTAGGCTAACTGGCTCACTGAGTCATCATTGTCCTCCTAGCCCTAACCCTTTGAAAAGAGCCTTGTTTGCAGCAACTCATTTGCTCCTTATCACCCTCACCTCTAGAGAAAGAAACACAGGCTCCGAGGAGCTAGATGGCTTGCCAAGGCCTCGTGGTGAGTTCAGCAACAGGTGGGGGTGGAGTGCTGCCCAGCATTTTTGTGTAACAATTGCATTTAAAAAGGGCCATTGATGTTTTTACCCAAGGCCTTGGTGACCATGAGGACTGGGTCAAAATTTTGTAAACGGATTTTTTTTTATGGGGAAGTGGCTTACAGACTTTTCAGGGCTCTGTGGTCCTAAAATATGGCAGGCATCATTAACCTGTCCTGACATGTTCCACATGCCAGACCCTGTGCCGGGGCCTTTCCTTCCTTGCTCTCTTCCATGTCACCGGAATTCTATGAAGGACCCAGGCCTGTGTCAACTGAAGATCATGTAGCCAGTCATGTGACTTGCCCAAGGCTCACTGCTACCGAGGCTCAAGCTCAAATTTAGCACCTCTCAGGAGGGCAGCCGCTTCTACTCTGCCCTGGCCAGGCCTGTGCTACCAGCGAAAGGCCCTATCAGAGCAGGCCCACCTAGGCTCTCGCCCCTAAGAAGGATGGTCCAGGAGAACAGGTTCTACAGGAAGGCATGGGAGCAGGGAAGGCCTTCCAATGTAGTTACAGTGTTCCCATAGACACTGATATGTGGCCTGGGCCTCACAGACTCAGGCCATGACACCTTTGGACTACATAAAAATCATGGACAGTTTTTCTGGACCAGTCCTCAGGAATCATTAAAGCCCCAGATTTCTCAACCCAGGCAGGGTCCTTGGCATTCTGCTGGAGGAACATGGTACATTTCAGTATGTCAAGTCTACTTGGAGATGTAGGGAAGAAAATATTTCTTAAAACATTTACAACAAGCCGGGCGTGGTGGTGCACGCTTGTAATCCCAGCATTTGGGAGGCTGAGACCAATGGATCCGGGTTCACGACCAACCTCTGCTACCTAGTGAGGCCCTCCGCAACTTAGTGAGACCCTGTTTCAAAATAAAGAATAAAAAAATAGGGCTGGGGGTGTAGCTCAGAGGTAGAATGCCCCTGAGTTCAATCCCCAGTACTGCAAAAGAAAACCTTTTCAACAGCTCGGTGTGGTGGTATATGCCTATAATCCAAGTACTTGGGAGACTGAGACAGGAGGATTGCAGGTTCGAGGATAGCCTCAGCAATGTAGCGAGACTCTCAGCAAAACAAACAGTAAAAAGAACTGGGGTGTAGCTCACAGGTAAAATGTCCCTGGGTTCAGTCCCCAATACCACATGTACGCGTGTGCGCGCGCGCGCGCGCGCACACACACACACACACACACACACACACACACACACAAATTTTACAGTGAACTCTGACATATGGAAGAGCATACAAAATGTATAAGGGAAAACACAAAACTCCAAAGAAATTCATTTGCTTTTCTCTGTGAAAAAGTTTAGAAAGTACTGGGTTAGTCCAACCCTCTCCCCCATCAGAGACAGAATTGGGCCTGAGTGGAGGTCAATTGACCTGCTCAATGTCACGGAGCCAGTGTACTCCCGAAACCTGGACCAGGGTCTGGAAGAGAAGCACCGATGTGCCCAGGCTGCGGACAGCCGCTCTGGTCAGGCGGCCCTGGAGTCCCACTCAGCCCCGGCCACACTACCACAGGGCTTTGTGTTGAACAGCGTCTTCCTGGAGCCTCATCTTCCTCATCAGTAAAATGGGGCAACAGTCTTGGCAGAATGGGATCAAACGCCATACGGGTGCAGAGACACACCTCAAATTGTTAGCCTCCCTGCCCTCTTCTGCCCCTTTAAACAGCAGAAAGAAACCCATGGACAAAAAAAACTCTCCTGTCAGCTCTCAGACCCCCAAGAGGGTGGATTCCAGCATCCTCTCACCACTTGCAATGCACCATGGCGCCGTTAGACCACAGAGTTTCATGCAGTTCCTCAAATACATCATCCAAATGATGATGCTGCGCTTGGAATAATCTCACCACCACCAGAAGGCTGAATTCCCTGGGCCACCCACTGCTTCTTGTAGAGGAAACAGAAACGTTCAAAAATAGAAGCTCAATCGATGCGCCGGACTCTGGGCCGCAAAGTGTGGCAATACCTAGGAGCCCGCGCCACCCTGGGCCCTGCACAGCCTCAGCTTCCCCGGGGCTTTCCGGGCAGCCCAGAGTTGGATTGCAACATCTGTAGCTGGAGGTCACATGTGTGCACAGAGCAGCTGGTGACAAACGGGGAACTCCAGGAAGCCGGGCCCTTGCGGAGAAGTGCTGGAGCTGGGGCCACTGAGCAGGAGGCTGAGGTCTGGGCTGGGTGGCAGCTGCAGGCCCCACTTGCCCAGAGACGGATGCCTGGTCTGGGCAGGCCAGTCCTTCCGGAAATAGAGGCAACAGCATGACAAAGCTGTCTAGTGACCGCCCACTAAGAGCTGGGCACACGTAACTCCCTCTTCAGACGAGAAGACGAAGGATTGGAGAGGGTGAGCGCTGTGCTTTCATTAGTCACCCAGCCCATCCGAGGGATCAGGATTTCCCCCAAGCCCTCTGCGCTTCCTAGAAGGAATTCTGGGCTTCCTCAGACCCTCCCTCCACCCACCCAACTACACCCAAATGCACCCAATATTTACCAAGCATTTCTCAAGCTGACTCTGGAGAGTATCTTGTATGCTTATAGATATCCCTGGAAGGCAGATGGAGGACGCATGCCCACTTTACACGTAAGAAAAACTGAGGCTCTCAGAGACCCTCTGACTTGCACCGAGGCTCAAGTCCAGGTGGTCTGGTCCACCCCCCCCACACCAGGCCCAGCACCAGCCTGGTGACAGCGACAATGTGTTCCCACGTGACAGCAGCTCAGCATCTCCAAAGTGTTTCCACCTACCCCATGGGCAGCCACGGGCAGCCCTCTCCTACCCACAGGACTGGAGCACTACATAAGGAGTCCACAGTCCTAGGTCCCAGCTGTATGACCTAGGTGAAACCCTTGCCCTCCCTGGGCCTTGGTCTCCCAGCTCTGAGGCTCCCAGAGGGTCCACTCTCAGTGGTTCCTGCCTTGGGGTGGGCAGAAGCATAACTGGCGAGACAACCAGGCCCATGAGGAAGCAGGAGGGGGCAGGGTCAGTTGGACAGCTGAGGCCTCAGCTCCCTGTGTTTGGCTGAGGCTGGCACTCGTCTGTCCTCTCATGCGACTCAGCCAGAGAAGACACAAGAGGAGGAGAAGAGTCATTTCCTGGGTACCTGCCATGTGTTGGCCCTGGCCAAGTGTTTTCATATGTGGTATCTCGTCTAATTCCTAATACAACCCAGGGAGGCAGAAACTAAGACTCAGAGAAGGAAAGTGACTTGCTCCGGATCACACAGCTGGGATGGGAGGAACTGCAGAGATCAGTTTATCTGTCTCCCAAGAAGGAAGGCAAGCCGCCCCTTCCCTTCCCTTCCCTTCTGAGTCCCTGCGCCTCTCCTCCCCCAGCTAAATGAGCTAGACAGAACTGGAGGAGCAATGGGACAAGTGTCAGGGGAAGAGCAGCCACCCAGCCCTGCATCCTCCCAGGGGTCTGGGTCCCCAGCTCTTTCCACAGGGGCACTGGCTCCCTCCCACATTCCTGACCCCTCCCCACGCTCCCCCTACCCAAGGTCGGTGACTAATGGACTCCACTGCTGACTAAGCTGCTCTTGCTGGGCTCCACAGTGGAAACAAAGTCCAGCTCTTCCTCTTTAGTCCTCAACCCATCTCCTGCACCTGGTGTCTCTCGCTGGCCCTGCACTGCACACCGAGGAGTCACACAGGCTGCAACAGCATGTAACAAAACGTCACCCTATCTGTCTGCTTTACTTTGGGGTATGGGGAGCCGAGCCTGGGCTGTCAAAATGGACAATCTCAGTCATGATTTCCAGCTCAACCATGATTGTATGACCCTGTACCCTGGCTTTACCTATCTGAGCAGCCTAAACTCCCTAATTTGTCCAATGCAGGGCAATTTTGAAAACTAAAAGCCACAATGTCTGCAGAATGCCAGACACATAGTAGGTGCTCAACCAGCCTTAGCTTTTCCCTTCAACTGTTTCAGGTGTATTAAGAGGACTGAGGGCCAAGGCATTTGCTTACACTGGTCAGGCAAGAATAGTAGCAAATGATTTCCTAGTGTTGATCTGATTTGTGGTAAGATAAACAAATGCTTTTTAAAATTAAACTTGACTTGTGATTTAGCCCTTAATTCTGTATCATTGTAAACTGGATCCTGAATATGTCCAGCTTCTGCAAGTTCCATGTAGGGCTAATGTCAAATCCTGTCTGTCAATTCCTTCCTTCCTTCCTTCCTCCCTCCCTCCCTCCCTCCTTTCCTTCCATCCATCTATCCATGCTTCCATCCATATATCCATCCTTCCAGCCATATATTTATCAGCCTTCCAGCCTCCGTGACTCCATCTATCCTTTCTTCCACTCATCCTCTCAAAACCTATCACATGCCAGCCACAGGAGTGCTCCAAATAAAAAGGAGCTTCTTCATACTCTACCGCAGTTGGTGCTGATGCACCCTAGACTTTTCCAAACTGATTGGATATGGCGAGCAAAAGAGGGTTGTCCCTGCCCCCCCCCACACACACACATACAGTGCCTGGCTTGCTGAACATCTCTTTCCACATGCAAATCTCCTGGTGAGAGACTCCCACATGAACAATGACTCCTCCCTTAATGAGTAGGGCATTCCCTGGAAGGACAGAAGTTCTCACTAAGGTACACATAGCTTATGGTGCACACAGGGGCATGGTGTGTCCAGAGTGGCTGTATGCCAAGCAGCCTGAGCAGCCTGCAGTTGTCTGTACTCTTTCCTTTCTCTCCATTGGTCAGCACCATGTTTTATGCATAGGAAACATTTTCCCCCTTCTGTGTCTCCCTCTATCACATCATCCTGGTTTATTTTCAGCATAGCACCCCTTGCAGCCTGGGATCTCCAATGGCTGTGTTTATTTGTGAAGCTATATAAGACAGTAGTCTCTGAAGCCAAGCTCTGGACTCCAAGTCCATTACCCCAACTGTGTGACTTTGACCAAGTTGCTGAGCAACTCTGAACTTCAATCTCACGATCTGTAAAATGGGGATCTGTAACAGAACCAATTTCATGGAGCTGTTGTGAGTGTTAATGAGATCATATCATGTCCCTAATGAGGGACGGCATCCTGAAGGGGCATTTTTAGCTGTAAGTGGATGTTTGGGGGCTGTTAAATTGAGGAGGGGACTGGAGGGGGGCATGGAGAAGGGTGTCAATGACAGTAGGAGGCAGGAACCAAAGATGCTAAATCTTGCAATGTACCCTGGATCCCCTATAACAAAGGACTGCTGCTGCACCCCTACTGAGAAGCTCTGCATGAAAAGGACTTCGACAGGGCCTGGCACATGGCACATGCCCACCAATTATGAGCTGTGACTCGTTTACTGTTCCCCTGACCACGTAAGCTCCATAAGAATAGGAAAGGACCTTGAATGTTCGGTTCAGTCCTGCCAAATCCCCAGGACCCAATGCAGAATCCAACATAGGGTGGACGATGGATGGATGGATGGATGGATGGATGGATGGATGGATGGATGGATGGATGGAGAAGGGAACAAATGAATGTGCTCAATCAATGCTTAGTGAGTGGCTGCATGTCACTGTTGATCAGTGTTTGCTGAGCAGTTGTAAACCACAGTCTCAGGAAATAGGGGGGAACAGCTGCCCCTTTTTGCATGTCAAGCATCATCCTTCCTTTAAGGCCTGTGCCCACTAAGATGACACTCGGCCTCTTCATCTGCCCTGCCCTGTGAATACCGTCTGACTCATCCAAGCCTCTCTCCTCTCCCCACCACACATGGGGTAGGATCCATCTCTGTTCTGCCTCTGTTCCTGGGCATGGGGACCTGGCCTCCCAGGCTGCGTTTTTCTCCTGTTCCCTGCATGAAGCAATTAGACACCTTCATTCCTGATTAAGCAGAGTGCTTGGGGTAAGGAAAGGAAAGGGGTAAGGATAGGGACTCCTTGAATGTTTTCAGGAGAAAAGGAATAACAAGAAACCTCTAGTTTGACCCTGGACCCTGGTTAAACATTTCTCTTTCCTGAGACCCCTCCCCTACTTGGAAACACAGGAATCCTCCCCTACTGACTAGAGCTCAGAGGCTGACTAGCCTTTTGAAATCTGCCCCTGGAGCTTTGTTAAGCACCTACTGCATGCAGAGGAAGAGCTGAATCAAACTAGTTCCCTGATGCTGGAGGCTCCATTCTATGGGGAGACATCCAGATCAGGGGGTGCTGGCCAGATGGGCAGGATGTAGAAGCTTTAAGGGATTATGTCAAATGGAGCCCAGTTCCTGGCACTGTTTGGAAGCTATGTTCTGGGGTTTGATGTCTAATAGGAGTTTTGTTCTTGAATTCAGCAGGGTTTTCCTGTTTGGTTTGTCTTTGCTCTGCACATTGTGCTCAGTCGAGGTGCCAGTCAGGAGGGAGACACTGGTTAAGCATGGTTTTATAGAGTGTGCTCATCGGAGTTGTGAGCAAGGAGACAGGTCATGCTGTCATGGGGCTTCCATCCCAGCACATACCTATCTGACCTGGGAGGCAGCCACACCAGGCGGAGGGGGAGAGGGCAGCCACAGAAGGGCTCCCTGGTCAGGTGCCATGTGAACAGAGGCCAGAGGAAGCAAAGAAGCCAGCAGTGTGGGTCTCAGAAGTGCTTCAACACCAGCCAGAAAACACCAGCCAGAAGGAAAAAACCTGGTTCTGGAAGGTGCTGGGCTCCAGCCAAAAGCTGGGAACCCCAGTGCCTCCAAGGGAGGGAGCTGATTCCTTTTCCTCATTTTCTCCTTTCCGTAGGGCTTGAGCCCAAATGACTCAGAGATGCTGACTTTCTTCTCACCACCTCTCACAGCCCCTGTGGTCAAGAAATCCTCCCCTATGTCTAAGTGCAGTGTGGCATGTGCCGGTGCAGCTCTTTCTTCTAACTGGTGCCACTGAAGTGATTGAGCACAGAAGGTTAGCCACCCACAGAGATCATCCTCCTGACTTTCTTTTTATACTTTTATTGGTGTATTGCAATTATACATCATAGTGAGGTCCAAAGAAATACACATGTACAGGCACACATCACCGGGGTAATACCCTCCACATCCTACCCCACTTTCTCCCTCTCCCTCCCCATGTATGTTGGTGAGATTGGACATAGCTTTATTTGAACCATTTCCTTGTTCAATCCTCCTTTTCCCCCTCCCCCTTCCTCCCCTAATTCCCTTCCACTATTCTACTGGTCTTTTGCCTCATTTATTGAAGTCCTTTTTGTTTCCTATTTGGTTCTAGTTCCCACATAGGAGAGAAAACATATGACCCTTGACTTTCTGAGACTGGCTGATCTCACTTAACATAATATTCTCTAGTTACATCCATTTTGCTCTGAAAACTATATAATTCTGTTCTTCTTTATGGCTGAGCAAAATCTCATTATGTGTACATATACCACATTTTCTTGATCCATTTATATGTTGATGAACACTGTGATTGGTTCCATAATTTGGTTATTGTGAATTGTGCTGCCATAAACATGGATATGTATGTATCACTATCGGATTGAACCTGGGGCATTCTACCTCGGAGCTACACCCTCAGCCCTTTTTATTTTTTTTATTTTGAAACAGGGTCTCACTAAGTTGCTGAGGGCCTTGCTAAGTTGCTGACGGTGGCCATGAACCTGTGTTCTTCCCATCTCAGCCTCCCAAGTACTGGGATTACAGGTGTGTGTCACCATGCCTGTCTACTACTTCTAGCCTTTTGAGGAACCTTCTTATTGATCTCCATAGAGGTTGTACTAATTTATAATCCCACCAACAGTGTATAGTAGTTCCTATTTTCCCATATCCTCTCCAGCATTTATTACTGCTTGCATTCTTGATGATTGCCATTCTAACTGGAGGTAGATGGAATCTCAGGGTAGTTTTTATTTGCATTTCACTGATTGCTAATGATGTTAAACATCCTTTTTTTTTTCCATATGTGTTGTCTCTTTGTATTTCTTCTTTTG